>CM053568.1:84920277-84942850 GCA_028646485.1 Cryptoprocta ferox | reverse complement strand
GTGCAGAAGCTTTTTATCTTGATGAGGCCCCAGTAGTTTATTTTGGTTCTTGATTCCCTTGCCTTGGGGATGTGTCGCGTAGGAAATTGCTACGGTTGAGGTCATAGGGGTTGTTTCCTGCTTTCTCCTCTAGGGTTTTGATGGTTTCCTGTCTCACACTCAGGTCCTTCATCCATTTTGAGTTTATTTTTGTGTATGGTGTAAGAGAGTGGTCTAGTTTCATTCTTCTGCATGTTGCCGTCCAGTTCTCCCAGCACCACCTGCTAAAGAGGCTATCTTTTTGCCATTGGATATTCTTTCCTCTGTCAAAGATTAATTGGCCGTACATTTGTGGGTCCAGTTCTGGGTTCTCTAATCTATTCCACTGGTCTATGTGTCTGTTTTTGTGCCAGTACCATACTGTCTTGGTGATGACAGCTTTGTAGTAGAGTCTAAAGTCTGGGATTGTGATGCCTCCCGTTTTGGTTTTCTTCTTCAGTATTACTTTGGCTATTCGGGTTTTTTTCTGGTTCCATACGAATTTTAGGATAGTTTGTTCCAGCTTTGAGACGAATGCCGGTGCAATGTTGATTGGGGTTGCATTGAATGTGTAGATTGCTTTGGGGAGTAATGCTGTCCTGGCTCTTTTACGCTGACCCAATTGTCATTGGCATGAGCTGGGGCTTGTGCAGAAAATGACATTGTCAAATGAGAAGCAAATGCCACCATGGGCAGCACCGTGGGTGGGGACAACAGTGGCTTAAAGGGGAGACCAAGTAGGCCAGGGACACGCAGGCCCATCCAGACCCCAGGGTGGGGGCAGGACCTGAGAGCACAGACAGCAGACACGCACCTGCTGTGCGGTGCTGGGGACGGCAGTGTGACCGCCAGCCACCATGCCGACAGCCTGGCTTCCCCAGATGTGGACATGTGACAGCTCCCTGGCCAGCCAGGCACCATCGTTGGCAGGACCTCCAGAGCAGAGCCTAGAGCCTGGGGGTCCCGGGTGGGGCTGGGGGCAGCAGAGACACTCCAGGGAAGAGTGTGCTCCCGCATCTCCAGGTATATTCTTATAGAATTTGGCTTTCTTTCTTTATTTGAAATTTTTTTTAATGTTTAGTTTTGAGAGAGAGACAGAACACGAGTGGGGCACGGCAGAGAGAGAGGGAGACACAGAATCAAAAGCACGTTCCAGGCTCTGAGCTGTCAGCACAGAGCCTGACACCGGGCTCGAACTTGTGAACCTCACGATCATGACCTGAGCCGAAGTCAGACCCTCGACTGACTGAACTACCCAGGCGCCCCAGGAAATTTGGCTTTCTTAAAAACAACACGATTTGGCAGGATCCAGGTGGAGAAGATTGGCAGTGCCCTGCTGTGGTGGGCCAACGGCAGAGCTGTCTGTCAGTTGTTTTGGTTCTTGGTTCAGGAAATAATCAGTGGGGAGGTGACCCTGTGATTGTGGACAGGCTGCCGAGGCAAAGACGGGAGTACCTGTCACGGCAGCTCTGGGTGGACGTGGTGCTGTGTAGGGCCTCGTACAGATGCTCCACCTCGAGGAAGGAACGACCATGGTTCCTTCACTTGTCATCTGTGGCTGTGTAACAAATACCACCAACTCCGCAGTGCAGAGCCCCACGGGTGCCTCGGGTCACATTTCCGTGAGGAGCCCGTTACCTGGGGCCTCTGAGACTGGGTGGCAGCCGGACAGTGGGACTGAGGTCTCTGCTTCCTTCGCAGTGTTAGTTGGCTCCGGAGCCCCCACCGAGGCGGTGACCGGCTCACCGTGTCCTCTCCCGGGCCAGCAGGAGGGCCTCCTGCCTCACCCTCTGCCCCCAGCCAGGAAAGTGCTGTGCTGACAAGAGCCTCATGGGAGGGGAGCCTGGGGGCTCAGTCCGTTAGGCGTCTGACTTCGGCTCAGGTCATGATCCCACAGTGCACGGGTTCAAATCCCACGTCGGGGTCTGCCTGACAGCTCAGAGCCTGGAGCCTGCTTCGGACTTTCTGTCTCCCCCTCTCTCTGCCCCTCCCCTGCTTGCATGCGTGCTCTCTCTCAAAAATAAATAAATAAATAAACATTTTTAAAAAATAAAGCCTGGCAGGATTAGGCAGAACCCAGCTGAGCAGGGGACCACAGCCACGGGTGTGCCATCCATCACATCCCCGGCTGGCCTCGGGGTGGCCCAGAACACTGCCCGCCACAATGGGACTGGCGTGGGGGGCGGCTTCCCACCGGCACCCCCAGGGATACATCTGTTTTGTCCAGTGCGGCCAGATTCAGTTGTTCGCATTCCCCCAAACACCAAAGCACCCCCTTCATATATTTGAGCTTGAGGAACATGGAAGAACTAAGACTCTATGGTCAGAAAAAAACGTCAAATCTCTGCGCACAGCCCGGTCGTCTGTGGGATTTTGCTGTGGAGTCTCCAGGTTACCACCTCCGCGCGATTCTCTCTGTCTAATTACAAAGAAAACTTTACATCACTACTGAAGTCATAGGTTTGATGGGCTGGTTATGTTTTATTTATTTGTTTTTTATAACATGCTCTAAAATAAGTACACAGCATTTACCTTACCATCTTTGCTCATCTCACATCTTGAATCACTTTGGGAAATTCTGCTTTGCTCCGAAGAAGAGATCTGTGTTGGCAAACTTCGTCGAAATAGTAACATACAGGCAGTGGATTTCACTTGGTTCGCGATGTCTAGTTCTTACATCAGGGGCACGTTTTGAAAGCGTTCCCGGGAAACGTCTTTCCCTGGGAGAGTGGGGTCTTACAGGCCGGGGTCCGGCCCAGCTGCCAGTGTTGCTTGCCCAGCAGGCCTGGAAGTGTGCGTTTGGGAGAAGCCTGGATTAGGAAGTCGACGGGAGAACGTTACGCGTCACATTCATCCGGTGTCCGCGGCGCGAGTGCTGCCTGGCTTCTGCAGGGGCGAGGCTGCCACACGCCGAGCTCCCATGCCGGTGACGTCTGAGTGGCACTGTGATCCTAGCAGGTCCCTCCCACTGCAGTAAGGCTGAGACTGCCATCACGCAGGTCAGATGAATTTCTGGGTTTCCCGGTGCATAAGGAGTCCTGTCTGGGGCGCCTGGGGGGCTCAGTCGGGTAAGCGTCCGGCTCTTGATTTCAGCTCAGGTCATGATCTCACAGTTAGTGGGTTTGATCTCTGCATCAGGCTCTGCACTGACAGCCCGGAGCCTGCTTGGGATTCTCTCTTCCTCTCTCGCTCTCCTCCTCCCCTGCTCATGCTCTGTCTCTCTGTCTCTCCCTCAAAATGAATAAATAACCTTAAAAAACTTATGGCTATATTCTCCCATAGTCTATCCGGTGTGCAATGGCATCATGTCTAAAAAATGTGCATACCTTAAGGATATTAAATATTAAAGATATCTTACTGCTAAAACTTGCTAGCCATCATCTGAGCCTCCAGTGAGCGTAATCACGGATCACAGATGAGCATTAACAAACATAATAATTAGAAAATTTGAAATATTTTGAGAATTACCAAAATGTGACGCAGAGACATGAAGTGAGCAAATGTTGTTGGGAAGATGACATTGGGAGATTCGCCTGACGCGGGGTTGACACAAACCTTCCCTCTGTAAAAAGCGAGATCTGTGGGGCGCCTGGGGGGCTCAGTCGGTTAAGCGTCCGACTTCAGCTCAGGTCACGATCTCACGGTTCGTGGGTTCGAGCCCCGCGTCGGGCTCTGTGCCGACAGCTCGGAGCTTGGAGCCTGTCCTCGGATTCTGTGTCTCCCTCTCTCTCTGCCCCTCCCCTGCTCGCGCTCTGTCTCTCTCTGTCTCAAAAATAAATAAATTTAAAAAAAAAAGAAGAGCAAGATATCTGTGAAGTTCAGTAAGACGGGGGACGCCTGTAAGACCCAGCCGCCCCTGCCAACGTGGGTCCGGTCCAGGAGCCGAGCACTCCGTGCCCGCTCCTCCGGTGGGAGGGACAGAAATCCCAACCAGGTCCAGTCTCTGAGATGCCACACGGTCTCTTTCTGAGCCGAACGCTCGGCTGTGTTTGGGGCCCAGGTGAGCCCCACCTGCCTCCCACGTGAGTGTCAGGGTGTGATGGAATTTATTATTTATACCCTGTAGACTGCGTGCCTTGGGAGGGCCTGCCGTGCTGGTGGGGTGGGGATTTTGTGCTATTTGGGGGTGTAAGGAGCAGGCCATATCCCCACCCTGGTCTGCAGGCTCCTTCATGAGGTCTGGAGTGGAGGGTGGGGGGCTCTGCACAGAGTGTGGAGGGGGGCTTCTGAGACCACACCCGACCCCCAGCTGCCTCGGCTAGTCTGTTAAGTCAAGGCAAATTCCTCTCCGGGCCTCAGTTTCCTCATCTGTGGAATGGAGAGGAAATGATCACAGGGCAGGGGTCAGTATTGCAGAGGGTGACATGCAAGGTTTAGAGCCGAGCTTGCTTGGCCCGTGTCTCAGATGAGTGAGCGGCTCACACGTTGTGGTCAGTTGGGTCAGCGTCTCTGACACGTCAAGAAAGACGGGGCGTTCCAGATTTCATTGTTCACACTCTCCCCGGTATCTGTTTTGAGTAAGAAAAGGGCCCATAATCAAAGGTGAGCAGCCCTCCCTCCCCTGACACACACACACACAGTGGACTCGACCTTGGAGTCCAGCTCAGGGCTCCGCGAGGAGAGCTGACCCCAGAGTCCCATTCCACACACGTTCACCGCGGGGGCCCCTGCCTTCCCGATGGGGCGCTGGGTGGGCCCTCGCTCGCTGTCTTCCCTCTGGAATGAGGCCCTTAAGGCTGGGAGGGAGGGAGACAATTCCACGTTGGCACCCACTCACTCGCCCACGAGGCGGTCGGACATGGCAGAAGTTACCGCGCCTGCTAACACTCACTGGGGGTTCTGGGTGGACCTCAGACATCAGGGCCAGAAGCAGATCTGTGCTCACTTCCAGGACGTTCTCCCATCAACTCAGCACGGCCGGGAGTGTCAAGCTTTCCGCTGTCTGTACCCCTGCTGGTGGCCGCAGAAAATCCCCCCGGTGTGCGGACGGGCCTCATTTCCTCTCACAACACCAAGCGGGGCCCTTTGTGTCTCCAGCTGTCCCCTCACGTGTCCCGGTTCGTTCGTGTCCCGTCCTCTCTTCTTGCCCAGATTCTCTCTTGGGGGATCGCCTCGCTTCCTATGTCACTGAAAAAGGAAAAAGAAAACAAACAAACAAACGAGCCATCACAACGCCTTCCCACCCTCCCGCAAACCAACACCGGGTGCACCTGCCGGCGTGCCGTCTCCCCCCGTTGCCGTCCGCTCCCTCATCTAGACAAGCTTCTCTGGCTCACTCGATCCGTGCCCTTAGCACATTGGTCCAGACACGCGCCCCTCTGCTCCTGCGTAAGAAACTCGTCGGCTCTTGGGGCACCTCACCCCCAGCGTAACCACGCACGGAACTTCTTCACGTAGAAGAGGAGGAGTAATAACAGGAGCAACATCTGACTTCACATCCGTCTCTAGCTGCTGGATCTGGTCTATACTTCCCTTCCCGTGTCAAAGGACACGGATGCCGAGACCCGCATCTCCCCAGATGCCTGCCGCCAGCATTCTGCTGGGACGCGTCATGATACATGGAGGACAGAGGGAACCAGGCTTGTCCCATAGGAGCAAGTAGCTCCTAGGCATCCTGACCTCCTTATTCATGCCTCAGGGCCTTTGCCCGTTCTGTTCCTGCTGCACAGGAACCGTTTCGCCCCAGAGAGACACGTGGCTCACCTCCTTCTTTACTCAAATGCCATCATCTCGCCTGGGCTGTCCTGAGTGTCCTCTTTAAAATTTCAGTCTGCAGGGCTCCCGGGTGACTCAGTCAGTTAAGCATCTGACTTTGGCTCAGGTCATGATCTCATGGTTTGTGGGTTCGAACCCTGCATGGGGCTCTGTGCTGACAGCGCAGAGCCTGCTTGAGATTCTCCCTCCGTCTCTCTCTGTCTCCCTCCCTCCCTCCCTAGCTCCTGTTCTCTCTCTCAAAATAAGTAAACTTAAAAAAAAATACTAAAAACATATTTTTTACCTGTTCCTTCTCCACTCCCACGACTTTCTAATTCCCTTTCCTGACTTTTTTTTCTTTTCGAATGTTTATGAGCTTCTATGTGAATCCGTGTTTCTTTCTTTATGGTTTGCCTTTACTGGAACGTACACGCCTCTGGCAACAGGCTCTCTGTCCGTCTTCCCCACTGTGAAGACAACGCCGGACACAGACCCCCACGTTTTTGCCGAGTGATCCAAATGAATAAATGGGATGTTACTCAAAGCTGTGCACTTTCTTTTGAGCGCTCTGTTAAGTGTGACTCCTAGCTTCTGGTAAGTCGAGCTTTTACTATTGTCATCGTGCAGCTAGTCTGCGGTTGGGTTTTCATTTCCTTTTTGGGTTGAGAATATGGGTGAGGAGATGGGTAGAAAATGTCCAGCTCATAGGGGCTGTTTGTTTGCTTCTTTTTTTAAATTTTTAAAAATGTTTTATTTATTTTTGAGAGAGAGAGAGAGAGAGACAGTGTGAGCCGGGGAGGGGCAGAGAGAGGGAGACACAGAATCCGAAGCAGCTCCAGGCTCCGAGCTGTCAGCCCAGAGCCCAATGTGGGGCTAGAACCCACGGACTGTGAGCTCATGACCTGAGCCGAAGTCCGATGCTCAACCGACTGAGCCCCCCAGGCGCCCCTGTTTGTTTTTTTCTTAAGGCTGTTTCCTTTGTTTCTTGTTCTTTTCTTTCTTTTTTTTTTTTTTTCTATGAATTTCTGTTTTTACTGCAGTTTGACTGGAGAACGATGTTTGCCCTTATTTACTTTCTGGACTGTTCCACGGCTCTCTGTTTTCTCTATTAGAGAGTCAATTCGTCTGCATCATTGTCACTTGGAAAAAGTGACTAATTATGTTACTTTGGTCTTCTGTAACTTATTTTCATCCCCTTACGAACTGAGTGGCTCGGATCTCTACTAGAATGCCTTCTGCGTGTCTCCTTGTAGGGCTGGTTTTAGCTTTTAGGAAGACTGGCGCCACGGCGTTCGGTGGGTGGGTACTCATAACTGTCAGGAACGGGCACCGTGGTGTCTTGCTATGGATTGTGCCCTTGTCACTGGGAAGCGCCCTCTCTGATGCCGTTTTCCTGAGCCCTCCCCTTGTTAGACGGGGACCGACTTGCTTTCTCCTCTGCATCCGCTGCCACACCTCCGCTCACCCTTCTCCCTTCAAAGATTTTGATTCTATTCAGGTATATTTCTAGTACACAGCACACTGCCCGATTTTGCTTTGTGACCCAATAGTTAAGTGTCTCTTCCTTCCTATGTTAATTTAACGCATTCACATGTACTTATTTGACATAGTTTTATTTCTGTTCCATATTATGCATTCTGTTTTTAGTAGAATTTAAATCTTGGTGTGTAGTTTGATGTAAAGGCTTCCTTTGATGACTCATTAAAGTTATAATTAAATTCAAAGCCCTTAATCCCCTATTTCTTTGGATAAAATCCACTGACTCCTTATCATAAGCAATAACAAACGTGTTATATTTCCTTCCCCTCCCACCGCCAACAGCCATTTTAATCTTATTTCTTTCCTTAATGTTTCCTTTCCTATTTAAAAAAAATTTTTTAACGTTTATTTATTTTAGAGAGAGACACGGAGTGTGAGCGGGGGAGGGGCAGAGAGAGAGGGAGACACAGAATCCGAAGCAGGCTCCAGGCTCTGAGCTGTCAGCACAGAGCCTGATGCGGGGCTCGAACCCACAAACCGTGAGATCATGACCTGAGTTGAAGTCGGCCACTTAACCCACTGAGCCCCCCAGGTGCCCCTCCTTTCATATTTTTAAAAACATATTTCTCAGGGCGCCTGGGGGGCTCAGTCTGTTAAGTGTCCAACTTTGGCTCAAGTCATGATCTCTCAGTTCGTGAGTTCGAGCCCTGCGTCGGGCTCTGTGCTGACAGCTGGGAACCTGGAACCTGTCTTCAGATTCTGTGTCTCCCTCTCTCTCTCTGCCCCTCCCCGCTTGCGTTTTATGTCTGTCTCTGTCTCTGTCTCTCTCTCAAATATAAATAAACATTAAAAAATTTAAAAAAATAAAAACATATTTCTCTTTTAACTCGTTCATCAGTTTTAGCGATCCGTCCTGATCTCTGGCTCTCTCTGACGAGGAAGGCACCGTGCCTACAAGACCTGTCAGACGTTCTTTACCCTCCTTTCTCAGTTACTGTTATGTAGCTGTTCACTGCATTGTTGTCCCCGTCCTGCGTTCTGTTCCGTATCCACAATCCCAGCTGGGTTTTCCTCTTAGGACAACAGTTAAGTAGGCGGTGCTCACAGCCTGCCCCCCGCTCCGGCCTCTCACCTCTGTCCACGGTCTCAGGTGTCTCCTGCAGCGGTATCTCAAATCATTGTATATTTAAAAAACTACCTCTGGCCTTTTGAATTGAACAAGAGTCCGCTTCAGTTCAAATGGCCATGGCTCCGTTTTCTGTCCTTGAGGACTCTGCGGACTTCACTGCCTTTCAGCATCAGCCAGCTGCCCTTGGCGTCCAGTGGGCAGCTTCTCATGTCCAAAGACACAGTCATCTTGTAGGACATGTCTCAGCGTTGACTGCTGTTTGCCGGGTGCTCCTAAGGAACACGGAGGCAGTGGGTGTCTTTTTGAGTTGAGGAAAGTGTTCTACGATTATATTTTTAAATATTTATTCCATCTCGGGGCGCCTGGGTGGCTCAGTCTGTTGAGCATCTGACTCTTGGTTTCTGCTCAGGTCATGATCTCATGGTTCATGAGGTCGAGCCCTGAATCGGGCTGTGTACTGACAGCGCCGAGCCTGCTCGGGATTCTCCATCTCCTTCTCTCTCTGTCCCTCCCCTGCTCGTGCTCTCTCTCTCTCTCTCTCTCTCTCTCTCTCTCAAAATAAATAAACCTTAAAAAATCTAAAAACATAAAGTCCTTAAAAAATTGTTGGGGCGCCTGGGTGACTCAGTAGGTTAAGCATCTGACTCTGGATTTCGGGTCGTGTTTGATCTCACAGTTCATGAGGCCGAGCCCTGCATCAGGCTCTGCTGATTCTCTGTCTCCGTCTCTCTCTGCCCCTCCCCCACTCATGCTGTCTCTGTCTCTCTCAAAATAAATAAATAAACTTAAAAAATATTTGTTCCATGCTATTATTTATGTTCTCTGCCCCAGTGACAGTGTGCGTATGTTGGATTTCCATTGCGGGTCTTACCGATCTCGGACTTTCTCTCCGACCCCTTCACTCTGAGCTCATTTCCGTCCGTCCTGTACTTCCTTCCCTTTCGATGCAGCACCGATGTTCCTTGTGTTTCTTCCGGGGCGGTTTCATTCCTGGAGGAGCGTGTCTTTCCCGAGCTCTGCTGGCCGGTGGTTTGCTCCTACCAGCCTCCATGTCCTTCCTGGAAGCCTCGTGTCTTCTCTCCCACCCTTGCCTTACCGCCAGGGCAATTTGTGCCTTGCTGGGTAGATTTCCTAGCAGTATATCCATTCGCAGTTCATCAGGTCTGTAACACTATGTGGGGGGTGGGGGGAACAAAGAATGTTCTTTGTCTGAAACTTGACTTTTCTGCTGTGTTCTTCCTTTTATTTCATGTACTTTTACTGATTAGATCCCATATTCCTCACTTCATTATATATGTTAAAAGAGATGAGTTCTTCCTGGCGAAGTCATTGTAAAGTATTTCCTAGCGGAAGGGGCACGGGCTGTTCCAACTTAGCAGGACTTCCTTGGACGACACAGGTTTGTGTGTGTGCCATGGAGCTATTTTGGTCTTGGTTTTCCCGCCAGCAGAGATTGTAGCTGGGAATCCTCCTCCTCCAGCCTTCCTCCCCAACACACTGCTCCCAGCAAACGCGGCATGTTTCTCTGCCTTTCCAGCTTCGTAAGCATGTGCACAAAGCATGAGACGGCAGAGCGCGCCTGCCATTCAATTCTCATGATTGCAAACAAAGGAATCCAGAAGCATCACGACTCTGAGATGGCTTCTCCGCCAGGTTTTCTGGTATCTTCCCTCCCACGTCTCCAACGCCTTGTTTGACCACCGCTGGCTCTGGGCAGTGCTCCCTTTTATAGTTTAGGGTTTTGAATCCCTCCCGACTCCCCAGAGAGGTCGTTTCTGCTTCCCATCTTCCTTGTTGCTGTTGGTTGTCTCGGAAGCCCCAAGAGAAACAAAGATTTTGCGCCATCATGTTAAAACCGGATATTGTGGCGTTAAGACTAAGTTTAGGATAACTCGTTTGGGTGCACATCCCTTATCAGGTTACCGAGTTCATCTTCACACTCCCCAAACAACTTGAAGACCTGTGGTAAATCTGCCCTTTGGTATGCTTTTATCAGAGACACTATTTCTCGGAAGAAATGGATTTGCAAGCGCATTGTAGACGCCGCGGGCTCCCTCCCACGCTCCTTCGCTGCAGCAGCTCCTGTTAGAAGAACACCCTACCTCCCAGCATCATAAATACTCGGTGGAAAGACTTAATCAAGAAATTACAAACTTGGGTGAATAAGAGCAAATAAAATTTTTTTCTCCTAAAAAACCCCCACTCATAATAAGTAGCAGTGTAAACACGGCGGTGGTCACATCCCAAGATACAGTTAAACAGACATGCAGTAGTTGTCAGTACTTTAAATAATGAGGACGGCTGTCCTGCCTCAAAGTTTATTTTAAACTCTTTCAGGACCGAATCACTGTATCCACAGCCCAGGAAACCTGGCGCGGGGTAGTGCTCGACAGATAAACGTAGCCGACTCCTGTCCGTGATGGTGGCAGGTGCGTGATTGCAGCCTGCCCTAGTGTCCCGTGGTGTTGTTCTCCCTGGGATGCGGCCCCCAGGCTGGCACTTAAGACCTTGCGGCCACTTTGTGCGGGCATTTTCACCCCTGTTAGGAGCCTTCGTCTCAGGCTCCTCCGAGTGGCTTGGAAGAGGGCTCGCCCTGGCAGTTCCGTTCTCAGTGTGGTGAGACCAGCAGAAGTCTCGACTAACACTGCCTCCGTGTTTCCAGTCACTCTTGTCCACCTGTCACACCGAGTGGAGGAAAATCCCTCGAGAAAACACAGCAGGCGCATTCATCCTTCATCATGGTCCCTGAGACTATTGTTTCCCTAAGCGGAATCAGAGTCGACCTTCATTAGCCTCTTGGTCTTATTTTTTGACACCAACTGTGTCTCCATCTGAAGATGAATTAATTCATATCAAATATCAGGCAGGTCTTCTCTTCTGAAAATAGTTCCCAGTGTCAAAAAACCACAACAGAAACCCATTTTCTTTCTTAGATTCCAGATCAGCAGGCTTCCATCCCCCACCACCCCCGCTTTTCTTCTTTCAAAATAATTCAAGTATTTCAGGCAGGTGAGAACACTTGTGGGAAACATTTTCAATATGTTTTTCCCCACAGTATCAGGACTTTAGGGTTTTTGCATAAATGGAACCTTGGTGGCTGGAGACAGCCCTGCCTGCAGCCCATTCTGAAGCGGAGGCTTTGGGAACGTGGACGGGGTGTGGTGCGTTACTTTTGACCGAGTTCTATCATGTCTCATTTTTTTCTTCTCGTACCCCTCACACCGATGTGCTTTGGAGAACAGACACATCTTTACAATTGATGTAGGTTTGAGCACTTTGTGAGAAGCCATGATCTCTCAAAGCATTGAACCTGCCCCGTCCAGTGAGGTGGCCAGGAGCCCATGCTGCTGGTGATGTGTGAAATGGAGCTAGTCCAAATGGAGACGGTTGCATGGTACAAAATTAAAAAATGAAATCTCTTACTAGTAATTAGTTTACATTGGCTGCATGTTGAAATAATATTTCCTCCTATTGAGTTAGATAAAATGTATTATTAAAATTAATTTTAGTTTGATTTTTGTAATGTGGCTACTGGAAAATTCGAAATTTCATAAGTGGCTCACATCTGTGACTTACGTTATATTTCTTTGGGACAGTACTGATCCAGACACTGTCCCTGACTGATTTCTGGGTTCTGGGGGAGGTGCAGGGTCTAGAAAGGTAGGAAACAGAGAGAAAGAGAGCAAGCATGCTTGGTTCCTGCCCAGAGAAAGGCAGCCTTAGTCCCACTTCCTCTGCACAGTCACTGGCTATGCAACCTTGGCCAAGCGACCCAGCCATTCTGCACCTCAGTTCGCAGGGCTGTGAAAATGGGTATCGTGACTCCTCTTTCAAACATTGTGAGGGGTAAGTCAGGTGATAAATAAAGCATCCGGCAGACAGTAAGCTCTCACAAATTTGGCAGAAATGAAAGGGCCTTTAAAGCACATTTCTTATTTAAACAGTTCTGCCAGCATCATTCACAAAGCATGTGCTTATATGGAGCATGAAATGGAGCAGGACTCCTGCAGTGTCCTGGGCGGAGAGCACCGCATCTCAAAAACAGGCAGTCCGACCCAGCGCAGGCAGGCAGGGGGCACCTGGTGGCCGCTCCACCCAACGTCCCCCCTCCCCGCCAGGAGGTAGAACCCAGCAGCCCAGAGCTGTTCAGAAGTAGTCACATGCAGCCTAGACCTCCCTGCCAGGTAGCAGAGTTTCCAGTCACCCCTGGGTGACTGCGGATTAGCAAGTCAAAGTTTAGGACGGCGTCAGTACTTTCCGCCCAGACTCCGCTGTCCCCTGACCTGAGGGGGAAACCTTAGTGCTGGGCTTTCTCACGTGCTTATGAGTTCGGGCGAACATCCCAGCAGTTCGCCCACTTTGAGGCATTTCACTGCAAATACCAAGGCAGTGATTTCCGACAGTGCGCCAGGTTCATCGTGGAGAGCAGTCTGAGAAGGTCAGGAAAGATGCGGAGTCGGAGCCAGGCTTCGGGGAAGGTGCCCAGAGCCCCCAGACCTCAGGCAAGGCAGGCCCACCTTGATTTCTCAGCGCGCCATGGAGTTTGGAGGGGCTGTGCCCTTTCTGGTACACACATGGGACCTCCCGCTTAAAACCCCCACCTTCGGAAGTTTATGAGAGTCACAGTTTTCGTGAAAACACCTACTCTCGGAAAACTTTTCTAACCAGTGATGCCGTGAATGCATTCTTCACCCGCAGAACTTTTCTTTAGCGAGTTGTCGGTCAAGTTGTCCAAGAAGGAAAAAGTGAACAGAAGAATCCAGCCAGGTTAAGTCTTTCTATTGCTGCGCATGTTCCTGAATATATGTATTTGATTGTTCTCATGTATTTGTATTTCTAAATTTACTATTATGTATTTATTACGACGACGTGCATGTATTTGTTACGGCGGCCCTGATGAGCCCTGGTGTTCACAGCCTTGTGTTGTCCCCTCCGAATGAACTTGACCGTATGCCTGGCTCTGGTCAATGGGACGCTAGCAAGCAAGACAAAGAGGCTTTAAGGCTGTGTGTTGGATTTGTCTTTTCGGAACACCGCCTCTCAGAGCCCCTAGTCTCACGTCAAGAGACCCAGCTGGGCTGATGGGAAGGCCACGTGCAGGGAGGGCTGTGCGGGCAGCCCCAGCCGGGTGAGTAGGTGGACCTGGATGCTGCTCGCCCACCATCTCCCAGCGCCCAGCCCCGAGAGCTGAGTCAGGAGGACAGTCGTCACTGCCTGCGCTCATTAAATGGCAGCCTTGCTGGCCGTGCCCAGATGGATAATTGAGACAGTACCGCTTACAAACACTGCTGTAAGATGCGAAAAGATAAAATCACTCATCAAAACACATGCAGGAAGAACGGGTTGAATGACTCACTGAGGAAGTCCCACAGAAAGACCAGGAGGAGCGTAAATAAGAAAGCCCAAGTAAGGCCGGCTTCCAGAGACATGCTCGGGATTGCGTCCTGTACGGTGACAGGTGCACGCAGCCTCGGGGACCGGAGCCGGAGGAGGAGGCACCGGCAGCGAGGAAGGAGATACGCAGTGTGCAGAGGACGGAGCTCAGCAGACGCTGCTCCGAGTGTGGATCCAGGCCCGGGGACTCGGAAGCCGGGCAAGCCCGTTTCCGGCAGGCTTCCCCAAGTGGTGCCGGGTGCAGACGTCCCTATGATCTAACTTTCATTGTGAAATATGGAAACGCAATCAGAAAGTTGCACAGAACCAAGTCATGTGCCCCACCCACCACCTGCACAGCCAGGACCCAGGTCCGGAAGGCCCACCTGCTGGTCCCCGACGACCTCCCCCACTCCTGCCCCGCAAGGTATCGATGATCCTGACTTTGATGGAAATCACGCTCTTGCTTTCCTTTAACAACCAAATGCCGTGGTGTACTTGTGCTGGGCTTGATTGTTGTCTTAATAAAAGCATGCAGTGCGTTCGCCTTGGCAAATGCCTTGTTATATTTAGCTGTGGATCATTCCTTCTCCTTCCTGTCTAGTTATGCACCTTACAAATATGCCTCTTTGAAGTGCTTTTATTTTCAGCTTGGGGCTGTAGCAAGTACGGCAAGTATGGGTATCATCGAGCAGACCTAGTGGTGCCCGTGTCCGTGCAGTTCCGGTGGGAACATGCTTAGGGGCGAACGCGCCGGCTCCCGTGTGATCGGTGTCCTTGGCTTTAATAAACGATGCCAGGCTGTCTTCCAAAGCAGTCGGCTGACGGAGGGCCCTTGGCAGCTCTGAGAGGGTCTGTCACTTCCCGTCCTTGGTCTCTCAGGCTTTCTGTTTTGTCCACGGCGTGCAGGACAATTCTCGCTTTCTTTGATTAAGCACCTGTTCGTTGATTTATGGTCCTTTTAAAGTCTGCTGCTCAGTTTTCTGTCTGATCATCACTTTCTCCGTTAATCTGTAGAAATCCCTCCTGTACACCGGGAAAGAGCCCTTGGTAAGGTTGGCGCCCTGCAAATCCCTCCTCTCTGCTTCTGCCTCACCCCTTCCCTCCTTACCAGTGTCTTCTGGCGGCCAGAGGATCTTGCAAATACTATAGAACCATTTATCGAGTCTTCTCCTTTGCAGGCAGTGCTGTTTGCATCTTGTTTATTAATTAGTCCTTCTCCACCCCATGTTCTTGAACAGTTTACAGTTTTGTCTAAGAGCCCTGTGGCCCTGCCTTTCCCAATCAGAGCCCCAGTGAGCGTGCACGGTGTGGGGGGGGCCCTGATTTCCCATTAGTTCCCCGTTGATCTCCAGCAGACCCAGCCGCACTGATGGAAAAGACTTTTCTTTCACTGAGGCCACAGGGTTTCCTTAGCTCGCATTCTGTTCACACCTTGACTTCAGTGCGGAATGTGCACCCTGCCCTCCAGCGGCCCTCCGTGACGACCCCAGTAGTTCTTTCGGGTCCTGTCTGTACCCTCTCTGAAGAGAGTGTGAACCTTCCTACCCGTCAGTCACTAGCTCCAGGTCTGCCCAGCCTTGCGGTTCTCGCGGGCACCGAGAGCCAGAGCCCCGACAGCAGTGAGATGCGCTAGGGACGTCGACGGAGTGTCATGGAAATGGAACAAAAAGGCCGCCTGCACCATGTGTGGTGGAGAATTGTGTTACGTTCGGGCCAGAGGCACCATAACGCTCATGTGGCATCAACACTTACATCAAAGCTGGGTTACTTTGCTCAAGGAGGAGCACCCTCTGCTCCTGGGGACCCGTGGCCAGGCAACATTCGAACGGGGCCGCGTGGCTGCCGGAAGCAGAGGTGAAGAGGCACAGGGGAAAACAGTGAGCCCCCAGCTGCTTGGTCAAGAAAGGGGAGGGAACAGGCTTATGCCGGGAATTTCCTGAGTGGTGACATCACGTTCACGTCTCTCTGTTTGAGCCCATCATCCTAATTTTCTCTGAATCTTCTCTGAGCCTCCGTTTTCTGTAGAATGTGAACGTGAGGGGGTGGTCGCAAAACTGGCCCCAGTTGTCCCTCCCTCCATGGTACCTGTGCCCTTTCCAGTGTGGCACTCCAGCTGTGCCCCCGACAGGTCGAGCCGTGTGCCGGGCGCCCTGGGACTTGCCCTGCCTCACACAACGCGGCAGCAGCAGCGCCAGGGAGCCAGTTTGGGAGCCGGACCCCTGGAGGCTGGCGCACATGCTCGCTCCTGCTTGTTTGCTGTTGCCTGAGAGCAAGCCCGGGCTGGCCTGCACGGAGGGGAACCGAGGCGCCCGGCTGGCAGCGCGCGGGGCCCCACAAGCACGCTGCCTAGTGCCCCACAGCTCCCTAGAGGCATGAGGACAGCACAGCCCAAACCACCATCACCGCCCGGCTACCCCCAGCCTTGGATGCTGACCAGCTGAACCATGAGCTCAACAGATGCCGTTTGAAGCCAGTCACGTTTGGGCTGGTTTGGTTGATGACAAAATCTAGCTTATTCTTGCTCGATCTCGTAGATGCCGCGAAGGTTTAGCAGAAGGCTTTGTGCCTCGTGAATAGTGCACAGATAGGAGCTGTCTCGCCAATTCCGTAACTTCCGACTGGTGCTGAGACGGAGCAGAAGACGCTCCTCAGTGTGAGCAGCCCCTTTGCTCCCCTCCACTCTCTGCTCCAACACACGGAGGAGCTTGTTTTTTCTCTTCTAAATACTCTGGGCAACCTGCGGTCTCCCTCCCGTACTCACCAGTGCTTGCTGCAGCTACGATGTGCCTGACACTGTTTCAGGTGCTGGGAGGCGGTGGGGGGGGGGGCGGGAAACGAGGGAATGGGTGACACTGAGGCATTGGAAAGGCTCTGCAGAAGACGAGCGTGGGGAGCAGTGGTGGAGTAATGGAGCATTGCCTTTAGAGCAGGGGAAGGAGGTCACAATAAGATGGGAACCAACGGATGGCAGATGCCCAGTGGATGGCATTTCTCATCAAAAGCTGGGCACTGCTAAGCCCCTCAGGGTCCTGCCCTTCCGTAAGGGAAGTGGTGCGACAGGCAGTGTTATTTGCTCACTATTGAATTTTACAGCAGGGATAGCGCCAAAGCCTAACATCACTGGGTTATGTATTTGGAAATGAGCTTTAGATGCGTATTTGTGATCTCTTGCTGTGCAACTTATCACCCCAGAACTTAGTGGATGAACGTGCAAATAGTTGTTTATGACCTCTCATAGTGTCTGTGGGTCAGGAGTTTGGGAGCGGCGTGGCTGGCTGGGGCCGGCTCTTTTGTCATTGCAGGTGGGTATTGGCTGGGACTGCAGTCATCTGAAGGCTCGAGCGGGGCTGGAGGCTTTACTCCTGAAGTGGCGGTGGGCTGCCCAGCTCCTTCCCTGTGGGCCTCTCCACACGGCCTCTTGAGTGTCCTTAGGACACAGTGGCCAGCCTCTCCCAAGCGAGAGATTCAAGAGACCGAGGAGGAGCCTATACTGCCTTTCGGGGGTGGCCATGGGAGTCGCGCACCATAGAGACGCCAGCGTTGATGCGGCCCAGGGGGAGCGGATGACGGGAGGCGTGGGTCTTGGAGACTGGCTACCAGAGCGGAGGTGCATTTTCCTAAAAAGCATATGACATTGGTGACTGCTGCTGGCCAGTAAGTTCAAGTGAGGCCACTCGTGTCCCATGCAGGTTCCTCTCACTGGAGGAGGTGTGCAACCAAAGTCCAGCTCCTCATCTGTAAGTGGGCTCTCGCTTCCCCTGGTGGGACGTGAGAGTCAGGTCCAGAGCTTGAAAAGTGCCCCTTTCTTTCCCTCCTCGCAGCCATTGCGCATCTGCTCGGTGGCACGCACAGGAGCACTGGATAAAAAGGGTGCTTTGATGACTACAGACCTTGCCTGACATCCTCAGAGTAGGTCCACCCTGGAGAAACGCTCAGGGTGACCCAACCTCCAGAGCAGAGGCAAGCCGACCTGCAAACGGGCGTCCAGCTGCCGTCCACTCCTGGTGTTACTGATCTAAAAGTTAGTGCCCACCCCAGAGGGAGTGGCTCTGTCGGCACCTTTGATGAACCCCCATGATCAGTTCATTGTATTCTCTGCGCACGGCCTGAATTGTATACCGAGGAGCCATGCAGATGGTAGCACGGATGAAGTAGATGCCTGTGGGCCGCCGTCTGAAAACTGCACTCAGGACTCCAGTCCACAGAGACACAGGTGTAGGGGCAGCTAGCTCTGATTTCTGCCAGGTTTCACATCAGTTACATAATTTGGTTTAAATTATCTTCATTCTTCTGGAAATCAGCTCTATGTGTCAGAAGCAGGGAGCCACTGCTGCCCTTGGCCTTCTGTGTTCTACCAACGGGTAGACAATTCAGGATAACACAATGAGTGGATATATTCCTGGCATGAGGTGCTCACCAGATACATTTCTCTACGGCACTTCGTCGGTAGGGCCCCCACGTGGGGACACCTCGGTTGGGCCCCTGTAAGTGAGACAGAGGAACGCGTCCTTGTCTCCCAGTCGACCCCACCAGGCTGGGCCAAGTTCAGTGAAGTGGGACTCCTGGGTGGACAACTGAGCTTCACGGGGCCGCCTACTTTCTGCCAAGCCCCCTCCCTGGGCCCCAACAGTTCTCCTCCCGACAGCCTTGTGAAACCACAGCGGGGGACGGATGAGGTGATGTAGGCACCTTGGGTTCGTAGTGAGTTGGTTGTGGTGGACATGGCTTCCAACAACAGTTCAGATTAGGCACTCTGGAACCATCTTTGCCGTGCCTTCATGTCCGCAGCAAATAGCTTCACGCATCTAAGGATAAGCTATCTGATAGGGGGGCCGGGCCTTCTTAATTTATTTAATTATACCCCTGAACTCACCGTCCGAAGTGGGTGCAATTATGTGAAAGTTGTCATGGACTGACTCCCTTTGCTCACGGCGTTGGGTAACAAGCCCTTCCGAGCCGTGGGTGTGGGGTCCGCAGGCTCGTTACGTCTTGTCTTTAAATATTATTTAACTCAGAAGCAAGCTACCTGTCAGGGAATGTTTTGTGTGTGGGAGTGTTTGCACTGTGTGGCATCCGCCAGCGCCGCTGTGACGAAGCAGCACAGGGTGGACGGCTTAAATGTCGAGAGCGCATTGTCTTCCACTTCTGGAGGCCGGAGATCCGAGATCGAGGGGCTGGTGGGGTGGGTTTCTTCTGAGGGTCCGAGGGAAGGATCTGTGCCAGCCGCTCCCACTGGCTGCACATGGCCGTCTTCTCTCGGGGTCTTCCCGCGCCCGTCTCTGTGTCCACATCTCCTCGTCTAAAAGGACACGCCAGTCATTCTGGATTAGGGCCCATTTTAATGACCTCATTTTATTTTAATTGTATCTTTGAACGCCCTATCTCCAAACACAGTTGCATTCTGAAATTCTGGGGGTTAAGGCTACCACGTGTAAATTTTTGGAGGACACGGGGCGCCTGGGTGGCTCAGTCAGTTAAGCGTCCCACTCTTGGCTTTGGCTCAGGTCATGATCTGACGGTCGGTGAGTTCAAGCCCCGCGTCGGGGTCTGTGCTAACAGTGCAGAGCCTGTTTGGGATTCTCTCTCTCCCTCTCTCTCTGCCCCTCGCCTGCTCATGCTCTCTCTCTCTCTCTCTCTCTCAAAATAAATAGATAAACTAAAAAAAAAAAATTATAAAAAAATGGTTTTGGACGACACAACACAGCCTATTACATCCTGCCTAGTGCAGTTCAGCACCGCGTCAGTGACCACATAGAGAATAACTGTCAGGACATTGTCTTTACACAGATAGTGCCACCGCCGCCCCTGTGTGGTTTGGCGTCTGCCGGGCCCTGTAACTGGTGTGCCCTTGGGTGCGAGGAAGAGATGGACTCGTGTAGATCGCGGAATGTGAACATAGGGCAACCCTGTAGGTCAGCACTTGCTAAACCTTGATAGTCACGAGAGTCACCAAAAACGCGTGAAAGCCCAGATGTCGGGGCTCACCCTCCAGAGTTTCTGCTTCAGGAGGTTTGGGGCCCGAGAATTTTAATTTCTCGCCGGTTCTCAGACATTGCTGCTGGTGGTGCTGGTGGTGCTGGCAGTGCTGGCGGGTCTGGGGGCTCTGGCAGGGCTGGCGGGGCTGGCGGTACTGGCAGTGCCGGCGGGGCTGGTGGGGCTGGTGGTACTGGCAGTGCTGGTGGTACTGGCAGTGCTGGTGGGGCTGGCGGGGCTGGCGGGGCTGGCGGGGTGGGGGGGCTGGCGGTGCTGGCAGTGCTGTCGGGGCTGGCGGTACTGACAGTGCTGGCAGGGTGGAGGGGCTGGCGGGGCTGGCGGGACTGGCAGTGCTGGTGGGGCTGGCGGTACTGGCGGGGCTGGCAGTGCTGGCGGGGCTGGCGGGGCTGGCGGGGCCGGCGGTGCTGGCGGGGCTGGCGGTGCTGTGCTGGCGGGGCTGGCGGGGCTGGCGGGGCTGGCGGGGCTGGCTTGAGCAGCACTGGGACCGTCCCCCCGGGGGGCCCCGGGGCACCCCACAGCAGAGTTGTCAGGTGAGGGGGGCCTTACACAGGGAAAGCAAATGGACTTTCTTCCCCTTGGGGCTTTGACTATAGTTAAAGGTCTTGTAACCGTTGGCAGGCAGGAAAGACGGAATGAGACGGGTCTCGTGTCCGGGGGATGTGTGTCACTGAGCCTCTTTCAGGCACATCCCTTTGGAACATGGCCGGGCTTGGACTAGGAACCACTTACGAGGTTGAATGTCATTGAGTCCTGGTGGAGAGTAAGCTCCATTGTCACTTGCCAGGGTCCCCGACCTGCGCTAGGACGTTTGTGGGTTCCATACCCACACTGGGAGGGGTACGGGGCGACCCCACCCCGTGCTTCCCCGCCACGGGCTGCGCAGCGCCACAGCCGCATTTGGGGAAAATCTCATCCCCCCTGGACTCAGGCATTATCTCCAAGGGCAGCTAATACCACTGACAGAATAATTCAGACTTTTCTATTGTCCTTGAGGGCTTGTCCGGAGGAGAAGTGGTTAATGGCCTTTCTGCCCAATTTGACCAGAATGTTGTCCGTCAAGCCGTAAAACAAGGGGCGTTCCCGCTAGTGACGGAGCCGGCAGTGTGGGTGTAAAGCGTCACCGCTGTCGAGTGTCAGTGGTGGGGTGGTGGTCACGTCTTTGCAGGGTCTGTGCCAATGCACCACGCTGGGCTGGAGGTCCTTGGGACCCTGAGGCTGGGCTGGAGCCTCTTCATCTACACGTGCTCCCGGTGAGCTTGTTCCTGGAGCGTTAGGGGATGTGAGTGAGACACATGGAGCCCGGAGTCTCACGTGGAGCTGAGGACACAGAGCCAGCACCTACACGCCACGGGTCACCAGCTCCCCGGTGCTCCAGCCTCTCCGTATGGCGGGAGGGGGACACTGACGCTCTGTGCACCTGGAGCACGGTCTGAGGCCCTGTGATCTGCCCTGAGCGAGTCACCGGGGCAAGATGACCTCCTCCCACGTGTGCCTGAGCAGTGAGGCTGCAGGTGCCTGGGTCTCCTGGCCTTGTCCCCCCAAGGCGTCCCTTGGAGACTCTGCTCCGAGAAAGCCCGGCCCACAGAAGTGCCCCAGCCACGCACCTGGGCTCCGTCTACCTCACGGATGACACCGACTGACTCCGGGAGGAAGAACATCTGAGCCGGACGTTGGGTCCATCCACCCTCTCTTCCCGGGGATGCGCGTGGGGTCCAGCATGTATAAGGGATGCTGTTTACTCAGAGGACAGACGCCTGGGACCCTCCTGTGGCCTGTGAGGGCGCTCCGGGCAGGTGTCTGCAGAACCAGTCTCCTTCCTGATTCTACTGCACTGGGCGTCACAAACTTTGTGAGCATCGGGACGCCTGCAGGCCCCGAGAGAGCCCCCGGCCGGTCCTTGAGGCCCGAGATGGTGCATTTCCAGCCAGCTCCAAGGGGGAAGATGCCGCCGGCCGGGTCCATCGCCTCCCGCCGACCCGGGTGGCGGTGAGCCAGCGCCTCTCCCGTCCCTGGGTTGCGGGCTCCTTAGAAAGCACTAGAAAAATGTTCCATACATGTCAGCGGCTATTACTATGGTTGCCTTCGTTATACTAGGCTTCAGTACCCCGAAGGGTGCTGGGTCCCGGTGGATGAGCTCAGTGCGCCTTCCGCTGTCGCTCAGCGTGCGCGGGCCAGGAGGCTGCGGCAGCTCTCCCAGAGTCCCTTGCAGCTGGAATCTGGGCATGATTTTATCCCAGTTCAACGAGAGGTGCAGGCCCTGTGATTCCTGGGTGGGAGGGACCGGCCCTGGTGGGGAGGCCCCTGGCTGTCTGTGCAGGGCTCCAGGGGCTCTGGCCAGGCAGCGGCCGCACGGGCGTCAGGAGCAGGCCGCACAGCCCCCGCGCCGCCTCTAGTGGCATCTAGCAGGGCCCGGGGGCCACCCCTTCTGGTCCCTGATCCTCGGCCCAGGTGAGCCTTCCCTGAGCGCCCAGCTGAGGCTGGTGTCGCATGGGAGGGGGGCCCTCTGCCGTGGCTGCCCCTGCTGTCGGTCCCCCAGCGTCACGGCCGCGGCAGAGCGAGCAGAGCCTGGGGTGGAAGCCCCCAGAGCCCCGGGCACCGGCCCCTTGCCCCCCGCGCCCATTTTGCCGGCTCGTAACCTCACGTCGGACCCCGCCCGGCCCCTGACCGTGTGTCCGCCTGCGGCCCTGCCTCCCCACGGTCTGGCCCACGCTGCCCCCCGCGCGCTCGGCCGGTGGGATCTCAGGCGCACCGGCAACAGCCGAGTACTCACAGTCGTCCGCCTGGAGCTGTGGACGGAAGCACCGCGTCTCCTGCCCTGCTTCCTCAGCGCCGGCGTCTCCGCACCTGGGAGCACGGGGGCGCCGCTCTGGCCCTGCCACTGAG
>CM053568.1:84793268-84919777 GCA_028646485.1 Cryptoprocta ferox | reverse complement strand
CACCAGGGCCCCCGACCCTCCACCCTGTCCTGGGCACACCCACCAGGGCCCCCCACCCTCCACCCTGTCCTGCGCACACCCAGGAAGGCTCTCACACAAGCAGGCCCCCAGGCAGCACAAGAGCTGCCCTGATTTGCAGGAGACACAGAAAGTCCCTGGTGAACACTATCCAGAGTGGAACAAGAAGGAAAACTTCCAGCTAGATGCTTTTTCCATCAAAGGAAGATTCATACTTTAGACCCAGAAGCCACTTCCTAGGGCCCTGCTGTGACCTGGGCTCTGCAGGCACAGGGGGGCAGGTAGAGCAGTGACTTCTAGAAGCAGAGATTGGAAAAGAGCAGGAGGACCGAGGAGGGAGCCGCATCCGCATTCCCGGTCCTGTGGGCCTGCAGGCAGACGCGGAAGCCTGGGAAGGCCTCTCGGGGGAGCGGGTGAGAGGGCACCCAGAGGACGAAGGCTGTGCTGGACAGATGGACGGACGGATGGCCAGCCCTGTGAAATGCACCGCGGGACGAGGAGTAAGAAGACAATGGCAGAGGCAGGGGTGAGAAGGAGAGCCGGGCAACAGCTGGAGGGCACTCAAAGCGGGGAGGGCAGGCATGCTTTGTGACAGAGGCAGGAGGGTCCGGAGCCAGGATGGGCTGGCTTGCTGTTTCCAGGTAGCACACAGATGGGAAGGACGCTGAGCCCTGATGCGGGGAGAGGAAACGGGTGGGAGCTGCGGGGTGAGCAGGGTGAACAGAGCCTGTAGTGGGCGACCTTACTGGCCCTCTCTTGGCCACCAGGGCCCAAAGGAAGGCATCAGCCAGCGTGCCCACTGCCAGGAGGCCCATCTCCTTTGACCTGTGAAGGACCTGCTTGTAACAATTTGATCCGGGGCAGCCAAAGAAAGAGAGGCCCCTTTGCCGACACACCTTGCAGAGATGGGGAGAAAATGGGACAATTTGGGATTTAGTCCCGGGGATGCCTGGCTCTACCTAGGACTTGTGGTGCAGTACCCAGTGCGACCAGCAGGTGGCGCTGTGGGTACCCGTTATCCTGGGGGGACCCGCTAGGCACCCGCAGCAGCCCCAGGGATACATGAGCTGGTGTGGGAGCCCCCTGCCCTGTTATTTACTATAGGACAGTGGGTCACTAAGTCCCTTTCTGGTCCTGTGTCTATCTGTCAAGTGATTTGTTGAGACCAAACACTGTGGAATGGAAGGCTGCACAGAGCCTGTATGAGCACGCAAGGTGCAGTCATGGTCCTGCCTGGTCCCTTCCGGCCAGTATTAAGATTAAGGAACAGGTTTGGGGTCTCTTGGTTGCCGAGTCTCTCAGCGACAGCTTGAGAACCAGGCGTGAGCCCACTTCTGTCCCATCATGGCGGAGCTGGTGACCATCGGGAGTGCGGTCATGACGTAGACCTTGACCACCAGGCAGAGAAAGCCTGTCTAAGGAAACCAAACCTGGCATTTCGTTTGGGGTAATCCACCAACAGGGTGTCACAACTGACCCTTTAAGCGTCTCTCCTCTCCTCTCTTCTCCTCAGAACGTATCACAGAAGGGCTGACTTCGGATTCTAGGCACCCAGAAGGTCCAACAACTCGTCTTCGCCTTCGACCACTCCCTAAGTTAGTCTGAAGACTCCTTGGGGCCCATTCCCTTGGAAGCTTCCAGAGTCCTGGGACAAGCGTGCTCTCCAAACAGAGCATCTCCACAACCATCACAGTGTATAAACCACAAGCCAGTCAGTCGAGAGCCACTTCCACTTCATGCTCTCAAACATCCACAAATCTAGACATCCTCATTTGAGACTGCTTTCCAAAGTCCGCGGTAAAATCAGTCCACTTAGATACCGGAGTCATTTAACGCTTCACACAATTCCTGAAGAAATAACTGAGGGGCAACCTTTCGCCTTGAATCAGGGTTTGCCAATTAGCGGGATGTAAAATACTAGAGGCTGTGGCGAGCATTTTAAAAGACAATAAGAACACAAGAGAGGATGTCAGAATGCAGGGTTCACGTTAAGGCTGTAACCTGCTTCTTTCCCTTAATGAAATAAAACCGAAGAGAAAAATCACTGCTTTTGTTAAGGGTGCATTTTGTTTCCTGTAACCCGTTTCACGTCTGTGCACGCAGATACTAAGTCCTAATGTAAAGTACAGACTTTACTGGTTGTGGTGGCTAAAAAGGCTCGAGAAATTCGGCTTCAAGTGGCCTGAAGAACTTTCCCAAGGAGAGATACCAATGTTTTTAAAACGTTCTCCTATTGGGCCCCCACTGCCCTTTCCACTTCTCACTGGACACCTGCCCTGTCCTCAGGGGGCTGAGTCACCACGGGCCAGGCAGGTCTTTGCATGACCGTGACCCTAGATCCTCAGGTTCAGGTGAAAGGCAAGGCCAGGGTGGACCTGAATTTAGAAGGACGCCCCAATGACACCTCCAGGACGTGTTGTTCTAGGACCCTCACTCTTGGCCCTCAGCAGGGCACTGCTCCCTGAGTCTCCCGGGGAGCCCAGCCGCAGAGGCCGCCGGCAGGTAGCGTCAGCGTGTGTTTGTGGGGACAGCAGAGACAGGAGGAGCAGGGCTCTGCGGGGCTTTGGTCTCATTCATTTTCTCACTTCCCAAAGGATTTCCCCTAACATGACCTTCACATCATGTAGAAGTCAGTGCGTCGAGGACTAACAGCAACCAGAAATGCTAACTCCTAAGGAGACACAGAGACAGTGGCTTCACGCTGAATGATCGGCTACACTGACCTCGCTGCAAAGGCACCTGAAACCCTGACCGTTCCCTGGGAACTGAAGGCTGATACGGTCTGACGGTGCGGCGCCCCACACAGCGCCCCCGGCCCGCAAGCCTCCCTTCAGAACAGCGAAGGCGGGCCTGTGCGCCTAGTCACCAAGCACAGTCTGACACAAAAGGCAGAACAAAGGAGTCAAGGGATCAGATGCCGTGGGCACCGGTACACATTGCAGTGTGGCCAGCCCGGGGACAGAAGGCCCTGGCGATGTAGTGAGGACAGGACAGGCAAGACTCTGGACCCATTTGCTTGGCCTAATTAGGCAAATCAGACGTATATTCTAAGCAATCTGCACTACTTGCTAATGTGAGCCGACAAATGGGGACATTCTGGAGTAAACCACGGTGGCAATTCCAAATGCCTCTAATAAAGGTCTCTGCTTTTTCACAGCAAGTCACGCAGAACAGGGACTGGCTGTCCAAGAGAGTAACTGGCAAACACAAGCAGGTGCTCTCTCTCTCTCAGCACGAAGATGTGGGGCCCCTACCTGTGATTCGATTTTCAATCTCTCCCTGCATCTGGAGGGAGTCCACATAAATGGTCCGGTTCCCAATGAAGCGCGCACAGGCGATCCCTCGGTAAGGCTGGCAGAACCCGTCCTCGTGGTGGTCGTCTCTGGGAAAGACACAGTCCGTGAGCACACCCGAAGGTCTCGAGTATCCTTCGTGATTTCTTTTTTTCCTTTAACATCTGTACCTCATGATCTAGCCATCTCGTTCCCCGGTATTCACTCAAATGTATCGAAAAGGACCGCACAAAACTCTGCCCACAAATGTTGACTGTAGTTTTATTTGTAACTGCCCCAAACTCAGAAGTCACCAAGCTGTCCTTCGGTAGGTGAACGGATAAATAAACTGTGGTCCATCCAGACAGAGGAACGTCATTCAGTGCCAGAAACGAAGGAGCCATGAAAAGACACGGAGGAACCTTGCATGCAGGATACGAAGTGGAATGCCAGTGGAAGAGCCTACCTACGTATGAGTCTAACCCCATGACATTCTGGAAAAGGCGACACTGTGGAGACAGTAAAAGGATCAGTGGTTGCGGGGAGCTGGTGGAGGGGGTGGTGCGTGGGATGAATGGGCAAAGAACTGGGGACTTTAAGGGCAGTGAAGCTACTCTGTATGATACTATGATGGCGGCTAGAAGTCATTATCCATTTGTCCCCTGAACAGCACAAGTTTGAAGCTCGTGAGCCCACTTACAGGCAACTTTCTTCAATAAATACAATATAGTGCAGAAAATGTATTTTCTCTTCCTTATGATTTTTTAAGTTTATTTTGAAATAGTGTGAGAGGGAGAGGGGCAGAGAGAAGGAGAGAGCATCCCAAGCAGACTCCGTGCTGTCAGTGCAGAGCCTGACTCAGGGCTTGAACCCATGGACCGTGAGATCATGACCTGAGCTGAAATCAAGAGTCAGACACTCAACAGACTGAGTCACCTGGATGACCCTCCCTTGGGATTTTCTCAATAACATTTTCTTTTCTGTAGCTTAAGTTATCATAAGGGTTCAGCATATAATACATACAACATACAAACTATGCATTCATTGACTATGTTATCGGTAAGGCTTCTAGTCAACAGTGGGCTATTGGTAGTCAAGTTTTGGGGGAAGTCAGAAATTATACACTGACTCTCAACCATGCAGGGGGTCCGTGTCCCAATCCCCGTGTTGTTTAAGAGTCAACTGAACACCCGTGCAAATTTGCAGAATGTACATCACCAAGAGTGAGTGCTAGCGTATACCACAGACTTGGGTCGATCATTAACGAGATGAACGCCCCACACTAACACAATATGCTACTAACGGGGTGACTGTGGATGTGTGCGTGCTGTAGGTGGCACAGACCACACGTAGAAATGTGGGGGACAGATGGGGGTGCTGCACAAAACCATGGCCCTCCCGCTGGGTCCCCCCAGTCCCACTCCCTCCCCAGGGCCAAGGGGAACAGCCTGCACACACCCACGACTAGCCCCGCAACCTCCCCACCCCCCGCTACTGCTGGAGTCTGGGTCACATTCCTTCCTGCAGAACCTTCAGCCGGTGGGATCAGGCATCTGAGGACCCAGACGCGTTTCCAAGGGCCCTCAGGACACTCCAGGGAGACAGTGGGAGCCAGCACAGCAGATGCATGAGGGTCCCATCTGCTGGGGAGCAAAGGTGAGGGGCCCAGGGCTCCCAGGGCAAGCTTCTAGCAAATGCCTTAGGCCTATCATTAAGTTTTTTTCCAGCAAATCTGTCACCTGCCCCCTAAGCCTGACAACACTTGTCATCTCACCCTATACTGATGCAGACCGCTGCCCAGGGAAATTCTGTGTTGTGTCCAATTTCGCCACACAGACTTAAAAATCCCTATCTTAGCTCCCTCCCACATGTAAAATCTGGATGCTCCTAACAGTGGAGACAAAGGACCTGGCGGGAGGGACACCCCCTCTTCAGCCGCCTCTGGCTCTCTCCCTCCTTGGCACCTGCAGGAGCTCTTTTTTTTTCTCAAAGAAAGGAACCTGGAGCCATAAATAATCTAAACAAAGAGACTGTGGTGCAACATGAGCTGGATGCCCTGTCTTGTAAGCTCGCTGAGCCATTATTTCTTTGGGTCAAGGATTCCTTAAACATAGTTGAAATAGCCCAGCACATGTGCTAACAATACACATACACACCCAGTGCACCCCCTTCACTCTCTGTGAGCTGAGCGAACTGCTGATTAAATGAAAGCCAATGCCTACACTTGCCAAACACACCCAAGTCCAAGTCAACTCTGCCCCTGGGTGTGTGCCACACGTCACTGTCTGCCGCTGGGTTTGTGCGCTCCCGCACTGAGCCAGGAAATCACTGAGACGCATAAGCTCTGTTTACTGCCACCTACCCCCAGCATCAGTCCCTTCAGGTGACCCCACAAGAGTGAGCAATTTCTTTTCTCCACCTCAAGAGTCAAGGAATAGAAAGCCTGGTCCTGTGGGTTTCGTCCTGGCCTCTAGTCAGGTGCCCCCAGAATGAGGGAAAGAGCGGGGGGCGGGGCGGGGGGGGGGAAGACATGCTGAGAAGGGGCTCGAGGCCATTGTGTCCCATCCACTGCTCACTCAGTTCAGGGGGCGTCTAATCTGAATTGCAGAAAACATCCAAAGACACAAACAGAAGTGGGCTGAAAGTGACGTGTCTCAGGTTTCTGAACTTTGATAAAATAAATGGGAATTACTTTCTAGTTTCAAGCACAATTATATTTTATATTTATGGGGCATAATTGGGGACCTCTGAGGAGTGACAGAGCTGGAGAAGTGTGTACAAGGGGTCATCAAAGACCAAAGAAAAGCACAGAGACAGAGGCTGCCATCCATAAAATCCCTTAAACCACACAAGTGGAACAGACGCACCAAATCACAGAATCTCAATGTCACAGACATTCAATTTTGGGTTTCTCCTATATTCCTAATGTCCCAGGCACTAATCGAAGGCCTAATGACACAGATGAAGAAGAGACTTACACACCAACAAATTCATGGTCAAGGGAGGGAGACATGAATAACTACAATATTGGATTAAAAAAACAAAAAGCAAGGAAAGGAGTAGGTGACTGAGAAGAAACAGAGGAAGGACAGAAAGTGTTTATCACAAAGGGCAGAGAAGATGGTGGGCTGATGGGCAGGCACCTTCCCCTCAATGGTACACACATAAAAATCAGTTTGACAAAAAACATAGAAAAATTCCTGGATATAAGTAACGAATGACCTTTTTTTTTTTTCTTCCAGTAAGCTGCATGCCCAGCGTGAGCCCAGTGTGGGGCTTGAACTCACAACCCTGAAATCAAGAGCTGAGCTGAGATCAAGAGTCGGATGCTTCACTGACTGAGCCACCCAGATGCCCCTCTAAGGAATATATTTTTAAACTACTAAAACCAGTACAGGTTTAGTACTAGGATTGACTTAGGATTAAGTCAATACATCGTTTTACTATGTGTAACAATTAGCAAATGAAAGTTTTTAAAATGCCATTTACAATCATGTTAAAAGTACACAAAGGACTAGTCAAATTCATAGAGACAGAAAGTGGAATCATAGTTGCTAAGAATTAGGGGGAAGGGAAAATGGAGAGTCATTGTTTAATGGATAGAGTTTCGGTCTGGAAAGAGGAGAAGGTTCTGAAAACGGATGATGAGGATGGATGCCTAACAGTGCGAATGTACTTAACGCCACGGACTATACACTTAAACATGGCAGAAATACTTAGGAATAAACCTAATTAAAATACATAGCAGACCTGCACACTTAAAACTTTAAAACACTGTAGAGAGAAAGAAAAGAGACAGAAAGAGAAATATATCCTATATTCATAGGGTGGACCATTCAACGGCTTTAAGGAGTCACTTCTCCCCAAGTACAATTCCACCCATCAAAATCCTAACAGGGTTTTCTCACAAATTATTTTCACGTATGAAAAGAAAAATAGCTATATAATGGGAAATGTTTTTAAAAGAAGGAAAAGAACCAAGTGAGCACAATTAACAGCACCAATAAGGGGCGGGCTGACGTCATGTACCTCCAGATGCAAGACCCTGAAAAGGAAGCATCACTTATCTACTTTTAAGTAAAAAATGCATAGCCAGAATCTAATAATGAGCATCATAACATCATAAACATCAGCCAAATTCAAATCCAGGGACATTCTGTACAATAACTGCCTTGCATGTACCAAACATTTCAACGGCATGGAAGGTTGAGGCACTGTTCTCACTAAAACAATATGGAGAGGGGCGCCTGGGTGGCTCAGTCAGTTAAGCCTCCGACTTCGGTTCAGGTCACGATCTCATGTTCGTGGGTTCGAGCCCCGTGTCGGGCTCTGTGCTGACAGCTCAGAGCCAGGAGCCTGCTTCGGATTCTGTGTGTCTCTCTCTCTGCCCCTCCCCCTCTCATGCTGTCTCTCTCTGTCTCAAAAATAAATAAAACATTAAAAATTTTAAAAATAAATAAATAAATAAATAAATAAAACAATATGGAGAGACTTCTGTCCCAGGGAGGAGGTCTCAACAGAGCCACTTGGGCAATGAAGGGAACTGGAGAGTGAAGAGTGATGGTGTTCTGACACACGCCCTGAATTTGAAGCTGTTGTTTTGTAAGGAAATATGGTTGATCTTCCGGAACACGCATTGAAGTATTAAGGGGAAACGAGTGTGATGAATGTAACCAATTCTCAATTGGCTCAGGAAAAGGAACAATTACAAACATGCACAGGAAAGCGATACATCAAATATGGCAAAATGAGATGTGGTAAGCCTGGGAAAAGAGATCTGGGACTGCTTATTACTCATCTTGTAACTTTTCTGTACATTTCAAGTTATTTCAAAATGAAAACTTAGGTACTTTTGTAGAAATTGACAAACTGATTCTAGAATTTACTTGCAAATGCTAAGGTACTAGAACAGCCACAACAATCATGAAAGAGAGGAAGAATGAGGGTGAATTTACACCATCTGATTGTATGATTTACCACACACAACGTTACGATTATCGAGACAATGTCATACTGGGATATAAGGACGCAGCAACAGAACATAATACAGAATCTCAAAATAGACCCTCACCTATGGTCAACTGATTTTCAATAAAGGCACTGAAGCATTTGAGGAGGACCATACAATCGTTTCAAAAACGGTACTGGAAGAACTGGATATTTGTATGGAAAAAATAAACCTGAACCCATAACTCCTACTGGACACAAAAAAAATGTTTTTGAGATGGAGCACAGACCTAACCATAAAAGCTAAAACTAGGGCAGAAGAAACCACCGGAGAAGGTTTTATACTATTAAGGTAAGCAAAGGCGAAGATTTCTCAGACATGATGCATAAAAGAAAAAAAATGACAAATTAGACTTCCCCAAATTAGATTTTCCTGCTTATCAAAAGTCAGCAATTATGAAAATAAAAAGGCAAAGCACAGACTGGGAGAAAACATTTTACATATTTGACAAAGGAATCATATACATAATATATAAAGAACTTCTATAACTCAATAGGAAGTTCCCACAGTAAAATTGAACAAAAGCCCAACAGACACTTCACAAAAGTGTGGCCTGAAAAGACAGCCCCACATTTGGTGATGGGAAAATGTAAATCGAACCACCATGAATCATCACAACACAAGACGATGAATGGCTAAAATCAGATGACGCCACAGGTTGGCGTGGATGTGAAATAACTGGAATGTTCACACCGCTGGCGGCAGTGTGAAATGGAAAGACCACTATGGGGAAGAGTCTGGCAATTTCTTATGACTTATGTACACATTACCATCTGACCCTGTCATCACACGGCCAGGATGCATTCTAGAGAAATGAAAACATGCTCACGAAAATACTTGAACACGAACGTTCATAGCAGCCTTAATTGTAACTGCCCCGAACTGGAAACCCAAACTTCCATCAACAGGTGAATAAATGAATTGTAGTATCTTCATAAATCAGAATACTTATCATCAAAAAACAGGGATAAACCACAGGAAGAATCTTTCAGATATTCCATTTCATGAAAGATGCCAGACCCAAGAGTCTCCCCAGGGGATGTAAGCACCCCGTGGCAGGAAATTTTAGTGTTTGTTTCTTTCATTGTTGTAGCCCCAACACCTTGAATAGGTCCTGGCACGTAGTTGGCCCTCAATATAAATCTGTTAAGAGAATGATTTCCTTAAAAATGAAACACTGTTCTTTATATTTCTAATTCCAAGATGAAATGCTCCTAGCATCCAATTATACCGATGTCGTATTAGATGTGGCAAAAGTGTCCACGTGGTCCAAATGAACACACCCAACACCAACATCCATGTCATAAAAACCCAAGTCCGCAGTACCTCTTAGAAATGCTCGCTTCTGCCAGGGCCATCTCTAAGGCCAGGATCACACGAGGCGTCCAGAGGCAGAGAACCGGCGGCTCCGGCATCACCAGTTCACCGAGAAAGAAGTGTAATTCTCTTCCACTGTGTTCATGGGGCTGGTCCCTCCCAGGCAAGCCTTGGAAGGTTGGTATTTCCTTGCATAACTTTGGAGGTTGGTGTGTAAAAAGCGTTCATCCGTGCATCATAGGGCATACCAGCTAATGCATGGGCTCAAGTGAAAACAAAAAGACTAAGTGGAGGCATTAAATGTGTTACTACACGTCCAGCGCTGATACTGTCATTACTGCTACAGCACAAACATTTTTGTCAGTGTCGCCTGCGTGGTCTGAATGAAGGAGGGTAATACTCTAATTACTTTACCCACGATTATCTCTTCAGTCACTTATTACCCACATCAGATCATCTTAAAATGAATTAACTTTCTATCTTTTATTTAAGTTTTGCACTGCGGGATTTAAGGAGTTACATTTTCCAAGAAATAGAACCTATCGTTAATGAGAAGTCACAGAGAAAAAGGCTTAGGCTGGCTTCTCTCCTCCCAGCAACTCAGTTTGATTAGGTTGGTGGTTTCGTGGCTTTAACATCAAATGCTCAATGTCAGCCTTCTGCCTGAGCTAGCTTACTCACCAACAGTAAGGCAGCTTGGTTTCTCCGGAAGTCAGTTTTAATCACTGGCTTGGCAGTCTTAGATTTTTTTTTATAGTGCTATTTTCCTGTAATTAGGATAAAGTTTGAGCTCAGTTATGACAGTTCCCTAAAAATAGCAGTGGAAGGAGTTGGAGGGAGCAGAGCGCCGAGTTCTGTTTAGACACGCCAACCGTGGGGTGCCTCTGAGTCACCTGCCTGGAGATGCCCATTATGTGGCTAAGTTTGGGGGCCTCGAGGTGGGGAGAGAGTCAGACCTGTAAATGGGGATTCCAGGGCCACGAACATTTGGGTGGTGAGTAGCCAAAGCCTCGGAGTCACCTGCAGTTTGTGAAGTAAGAAAAGGGCTCAGGATACAGCCCCCGGGAAGACAGTCTCCTGGGAGCCAACAATTAACATAAATGTTAATTGTCCAGAAGAAAAACGCATCTTCCATGAAGCAGTGTTTGTTGAGCACATTATATGTGCACACACGTGTGGCCCATGAACTTGGCCTGGGCAGAAATGCAGGAAACACATAAGCTCTCACATGCAGCTTTCGGGGGCCACCCGCCACTCTGCCACCTCATGGCCATGCCACCAGGCTACCCCGTGGTGTATGTATGGGTCTGTAATCATGAAAATGAGCCACTTTTTCAAAGAGCAGATAAAAAAGAAACCCACATAGGAAACGTGAGACACGTAGGGTCACATTAATCCCCTCCCGTTCCCCAGGCTGCTACCTGAGTAAGCTGTAATAACCTTGTCTTTGAACCTGCGTCTGTGGGCTAACAGCCTGTTCCGAAAGCCTTGGTTCCCCATATACACACCCTCCTCACCTCCCTGCAAAAAGATGAAAGGAAGAGCGATGTTTGAACGGTAGTAAATTCCTCTACCTCCCTCGGCACACACGAACCGGTGTGCAGCAAACCGCCAGTGTCTGGGCGTGTGGGTGTGTGAGGGCAGCAGCTGGGGACGTGAGCTTGGACGGGAGTCACCGTGGCTGTCCCCACTCATGTTTTGGGGTGGCAGCATGTCCCAACACTGACCCGTGGCACTCGGGGATCGGCCGTGGCTCCTCTATTACTCACTGCGCAGCTCCCCAATTGAAGGCCCCGGCACCCCTCTTGTCCAACAAGGAAAGAGCCTCAGGAAACGGCCCAAGAGAGGAGTCACAGGGGATGAGCGGGTGACACTCCAGGGACAAAGATGGAGAACTTGTGGACGCATCTGTCTGAAGCCCACTGATTTGCCCTCTTTCTGTCTTGGTTTTGGTTAACTTCCAGAGATGCCACAAGGAGGTGGAGGTCAGTCTACAAACACACAATCACGGTCAAGCGTGGGTACCCCGGACCACCAGGTGCCCGATTACGGTGGTCATCCACCACCGCGATGCAGCAGGTCAATTCAGCAGCCCACTGAAAGAGTAACTCACCCCGACCGAGGGGATTTTAGGCTAGAATTGTAAAGCTACTCAACGCCAGGAGCTCTACTAGGTAACATAATATTAATATGTTCAAAGGAGAGAAACTACACAGTCACCTCTGTACTTGAAAAATTAACTGCAAAAATTGGATTTTCGTGCAACTTCAATAAAAAATACAAACTGACAAAATTCCAGATGAAATAGTAAAAGACAATGGCAGGGAGATCTAAAAAAAAATGGTACCATAAGGCAGATGTATGAGTCAGCTAAGGCTGCTGCGACAAATGGCCCAGATGGACTAGGTAACCTGACATCTCATAGTTCTGGAGGCTGAGAAGTTCAGTATCAAAGTGCCAGCCGCTTCAGCTCCTGGTTTGCAGATGGCCGCCTTCTCGCTGGGTCCTCACACAGCAGAGAGAGAGAGCTCTGAGGTGTCTCCTCTTCTTGTAAGGAGAAGTCTGGTATTTCTTACAAAACCCAACACTCACATACCCTGTAAGCCACACGACTCCTAGGTATTTACCTAACAGAAATGAAAATATATGTCCACCAAAACGTGGATGAGAATATCCTTAGGACCTTATTCATAATAGTCAAAAGATGCAAACTACTTAGGCATCCATCAACAGAAGGGTAGCTAAATCGATTGGTATGATCGTGCAATGGAACCCACTTTGGCAATAAAAAGTAGTGACCTATTGATACAGGTACAACACAAATAAATCTCAAAAACATTACGCTAAGTGAAAGAAGCCAGCCTTAAGCGGCTATGTGCTGTAGGATTTCATTTCTATGAAGTTCCAGAACACGTAAAACAAGTCCATTGTAGAAAAAAAGAAAAGAAAAACAGAACAGTGGTTGCCCGAGGAGCAGAAGACCTGCCTCAGAAGCTGCATGATGGAACTTTCTAGAGTGACAGGAATGTTCTGTGCCCGGACATGGGGTTTGCACTGCAGAGATTTGTTGCATTCACTGGACCTTATTAAGGGGATACTTAGGATCTGTGTGTTTCGTTGTATGTAAGTTTTAACTCAAAAAGAAGGAAGAAGACTAGGACCACAGATACTGAACTCTTGTGAATGAGTTCCACGCTGCAATATTTAAGTGCAGGTGCACAAATACCCGTAACTGATTGTGAAATACATTAAACAAATAAGATGGATTGATGGATGGGGAGGCAGGCCATATGGCTAGCACGGTGAGGTGTAAATGGCGGGGTCTAGTTGGTGGGTATATGGATCGGATGTTCACTGTCAGATTCTTTCTGCTTTTCCATTTTCCATATGCTTGAAATTCTTCCCAATAAAATGTTTGGGAAGAAAAGAGCACCTTAAAGCATGAAGAAAATGGTCCTTGACATGACAATTCAATCTAGACGTTAATTTTCACCAACTTTATCTTACAATTCCTTGTAATTCCTACCAAAAACACCATCAGAATTCTTCAAGGAAATTAGCATGTCCTTTAAGACACGACATGAAAACCTTAAAATTACTGGGGTCTACTGATAAATGACAGAAAAATTTTAATTTCTAGGTGATCAAGAAATAAGACATAAATGATTACTAAAAATCACGACGGAACAATGTGAGGGCAGGGGCCAAAGACAAGGAGACAGGTGACAGAGTGGAACCATGAGTGTCAAGAAACACCCATCAGCAAGCAAACATCACTGGTGGCAGGGAGACTAAAGTGGCCGATACCCGTTTGCCTCCTTCAGAGTAGCCACAGCGAAGAGATTTATGGGAACCACCTTGTAAGTGAGGGAGAAACGGGTCCTCAGGTGGGTGGCAGGGAAGGAACCCGTGCACGCCTACTCGGCAAGATGGCTGATAAAAGGTGAACTTGTGCCCTTGCATGTCCACATTTCAGAATCTACCCCTGAGCAACACCAGCCTCGGGACACACACGGGGGGGACAAGGGAAATTCTCATCTCGGTAGGAATATCCCATGCTCCTCCGGGGACAGAGACAGGGAGAAAGACAATTGGGGAAATTTAAAATATACCTGTCCAGTGTAATATCCTTTATGTAAAAAAGTGCACGGCAGTCAGAGGGTGCCTCTCTCCAGATGCACACGTGTGCCAAATGCTCAGAGAGGCCCTGCTCCGGCAGCCCCACCCGACGGTGGAGGCGATCCTGGGGGCTGGGCTGGGGAAACTTTCACTGGACCAGAACGGCCTGATGGTTTACGGGAATGTGTTGATTTGATCCTTAATTAAGAACAAGAAAAACAAAACAAAAATATCTTGGATTTTTCGATAAAATGTGACTATAGGGGTGCCTGGGTGGCTCAGTTGGTTGACTGTCCGACTTCGGCTCAGGTCATGATCTCATGGCTTGTGAGTTCGAGCCCCGAGTCATGCTCTGTGCTGACAGCTCAGAGCCTGGAACCTGCTTCCGATTCTGTGTCTCCCTCTCTCGCTCTGTCCCTCCCCTGCTCACGCTCTCTCTCTCTCTCTCAAGAATAAATAAAAAAAAATTAAAAAAAAATAAAATGTGACTATAGTTGATATTTACATATTCAATAAATTATATCATAATTACATATAAATTATATTTATCTTATTTCCCAATATTGTAGGTTTGCCTTATAGAATGTTTATATAAAGTACATAGGTATAAAAAAAATAAAAGAAGTCAACTTTTGAAACCACCACACTTTCTCCAAAGACTCATGGCTGTGCCCTTGATGTACTTTCTTCTTGCCTCATTCTACACACGAATGCTTGTTACGGGCAAGTGCCCGGCACTACTGCCCAGCACAGAATGTTCTCGAGCATCTGGCTTCTGCGAACGGGGCCTGATGTATGCTTCCAGGGCCTCTGCTGCCCACGCAGCCCCGTGGCCAGGGTTGACGAGGCACCAGGGGAACATGGATGAGCCAACTCTAGCCAAAACGCAGCTTCGGTGCTCCCTGTTCAGAACACTTGGAGGTGAAGGGACGGCTCTCCGATATGTCTGCACAGGAAATGAGCCCATCAGCCCCTGCTAACCTCAAACACAGCCCTGACGACAGCAGTTCTTGTGCCCAGATGACAGACCGTGTGGGGTCCAGAGGAGAGTCTCCCAAGATGGCCAGGAATGCGGGAAAGATGATACATCAAGGGACAAAGGGCCTGGGGTCACAGCACGACATACCCACGTTGACAGAGATGCACGAGCCAGGTTCTGAGTCTCAGTGTCTCCACCTCTGAAGGTGGCCTGAGACCTGCCGATGCTGGCGGATGCGCTGAGGCTCAAGGGCCACACGTGTCAACCACCACAGCAGGTGCTGCAGTTGCGGGCGGGGCTGGGATTTCCGTGGCAACGGCCTCCCTGTTCCCGATGTGCTCGGGACACCCGGGTCCTGGGGGGCCCCAGCACCATGGCTGCCCGACTACACCCGCCTTCCGGCCTCAGACGGTGCCAGTCGCTGAAAGGAACGACTGCTGCTCTTAGACATTTCTCCCTCACACCGAGCCATGGAAAATGGAAGTGTTCCGGCCCATCGCCAGCCCATCGCCAGCCCTGTGTGAAGTCCAGCCAGCCTCCGGCAAATCCGGCAAACACGTGTGTTTGCTGGACTGAAAACCCTGGATTCTTACATAACGGAAACCCTCAGGGAATGGGAAAATGGTTTGAGGGAAACAGATACTTACTGAAAGTTATGATTTGGGCTGTGCGTTGGACCTAAAAAGGAAAAAAAAAAGATAGGCTATTAATACTTCATAATTTGGAATAAAACTTTTTTCCAATCCAGCCAATGGTAAAGGCGGCCGCAGCCCAGCGCGCCCATTTGTGGCGAGCCGGCCTCGGGCCCCGGGCTCAGCTGCGGCCCAAGATTATACGGCAGGGACGGCGAAAACCACAAAATACAGAAGAGGCGCTCTCTGAGTGTGCAGAAACATTTAGAGGGATTGTTGGAGTTTTTGCCATCTTTTCTCTCTCTCTCGGCTCTTCCAACCTTGACTCACAAGATCTAGTTTCTAACTGGGGCCCGAACGGTCTAACGGGGCCGGGGCACTTCGAGGACCATCTCACAACGGGGATAAGAGAGGACGCATCCCTTCTGGTCCTGTGGTTTCGTCGCCATCTCCGACGGGCACAAGTGTGCGGAACCATCAGTGCGCTCCGCTCTGGGCTCTGCCTCTCAGCTGGGCCCAGGCTTCTGCAGGCACTAGATGCCCGTGTCCCCATCCCGGTCCGTGCGGCGGCCTCCCCCAGGCAGACGGCCTTCCCCCTACGCCTCGAAGCTCACCTTTGTGTCCGGGGTTATTTTCCGCACCCCAGGTTTACAGACCACTGCATCTGTGTCTATTTTCTTTTACGACTAGTCACTGGCTGACGGTAAGCCGGGACCTCGTGCACCATGGGAACGGCCCCGGGGAAATGGTTTTATTGATTTCCTCTCTGCTGGCTCGTGCGTGTTTGGTTTCAAACTGCAACGTCATCTCCCGTTGCGTGGCCGTGAGCGTGGCTGGCTGATAACCACACTGCCCGGGCCGCCCCGACTCACCGAGCCGCACAAACAGGACTCCGGTGGCGGTGATGGTCTTCACGCCGTTGGTGGCCACGCACTGGTAGTAGCCGGTGTCGGTCGTGTCCAGATCTTGGATGCGCAGCCGAGAACCGTACTCCGTCTTGCGGATGATGACGCGCCGCGGCTCCTGCACGACTGGGGCGTCGTTCTTCAGCCACCGCACGGTGGGGGGCGGGTTTCCGGCCACCTTGCAGTGCAGGATGGCCGTCTGGCCTTGTACTATGGTGATGTTGTTCACCGGCTCCAGAAAATTCAGGAAGTAGCCTGCAGGGAGAGAGTGGTCAGAGAACAGCAAGGCTGAGCGAGGGCTGCAAGAAAGGGCCACCTTCCATTTTCTTTCACATGCATACAGCCCGTTCCTGTCACTGGTGTGAACACATTCTAGAATGTTCTGAGAGACACTGCATTAGCAAACATTGAACCACTGCTCCCGGGGAAATACAGCATTAGGTTCCTTCGGGCCTCCGGTGGCGGTATTTTCACCAATCGTGGCATATCCTCATTTTACGCGTGTTTCTGTTTAAAGACACCTTATTAACACGCATTGTTGATTCACGGACTTTGAGCCCACGGCCAACACCGCTGGTAGCTCATGCCTGAAAGAAGCTTATCTAACTCGCAGTTTCTCCAAAAAGCACATCACAGTCCCCTGGTACTTAGGAACGCTAGACAGCCCTTCAGCACTGTCCCCAGGGGGGTTTTAAACTGTGAAATCACGGGGGCGCCTGGGGGGCTCAGTCGGTTGAGTGTCCTATTTCGTCTCAGGTCACCATCTCACGGTTCATGGGTTCGAGCCCAGCATCGGGCTTTGTGCTGACAAAGCCTGGAGCCTCCTTTGAATTTTGTGTCTCCCTCTTCTCTGCTCGTCCCCTGCTCACTCTCTGTCTCTCTCAAAAAAAAAAAAGAATAAACATGAAAAAAAACTAAACTGCAAAATCACCAAAAAAAAAAGCACAAAAATGCAAAAAAAAAAAAAAAAAGACTATAAAACCATGAAAAGGACACTTGTTTACCGTATAAGCTAGAACAATTAGACAGGTGTCACCCTGTTGGGCCTCAGCTAGGAATGTGTGCGTCAGGCAACTCTAAATTTTGACAGCTCTGGGCAAGCCTAAATGCCCCCAGTGCACCAGCAGTACTGACTAGGCAGGGGGTGAACTCGAAAATACGGAACCCGAAAATGAGGATCAGCTGTGGTTCTCTGTGCAAGCCCTAGATCTAGTCTAACCTTGAGACTCATGATGTAATTCACGGTTGGAAAGGCCACCCCCCTTCCATCCACACCACCTCAAAGCCTCGATGAGGAAAAATTGATCACAAAACAGACACATCCTAAAAAATGAGTTAACCCCTGGCCGGGACAGAATAAAGATGTCCAGGCTGAGTGCTGCTGAAGGCTCTGTCCCTCGGCGCCCAGGGCAGGAGCAGGGGACCGACGCAGGGCCCCACACGGGCGTGACAGCAGGCCTGACAGTGCCCGGGGTAGAGAGCGGGGCTCGATCCCTCCCAGGGCGGGACTCTCAGCTGGTGAAGGAGAGGAAGTGAAGCAGATGTGTGTGATGTAGTGTGATTATGTACGTACATGATGTGCGTCTATATGTGTGTATGTATGTGGTGTGTGGCATGTGGGTGTCATGTGGCATTTGTATTTGTGGTATGGTCTGTGTGAGGGGAGGGAGAGAGAGAGAGAGAATGTGTGTGTGCGCGTGCGTGTACATGCCTGGTGTAGGGTCAGGAACTGGGAGATGACTCGAGAGAGACATGCATGCTAAATTCCAGTAACACATAAAAAAAACCACGGCTAGACACACAAGACCATCAGTCATGAGATGAACTCACTTCAGACAAAACTAATATAATTGAGCAATCTGAAGATGACCATAAAATATATTCCTGTTCTGAATCTTTTGGTTCCTACACTTTTTAAAAGAAAATCAACTTGAAAGATTGAAAGATGGCATATATCTGTTATCACTGCCTTAATTGGATGGAAAATTACAGGATTTCCAGTGGACCCTTGAGGGACATTTCACAGGATGGATCATGGCCCCTAGATATCCTGTGGCAGGAGGCAGCAGGGGGTGAGGAGGCTGTGGACTTTAAGATGAAGGGATGGTTCGACTTCACAAGGGAAAGTAGACACATAGCTGTCCGGACAGGTGTCACTGACTATCACGAATCATCATTTGCTGCATCATTAGATTCGATCTTGATTCTCTCCCAGCCAAACCCTTTTCTCCGTGCACTAAATTAAGTTGTAGAAGAGAATTCTCATGGAGGACACAAAGCCACGATGTGAGGGAAACACACCGAACAACCCCCTGAAAAGATGGGCTGAACCAAGTAGGGTGACATTCTGGATGTACACTCATTAGTGCAACGGCACGGGCTGGGCTGGGGGAGTCCTGGCCCCTGCAGCCCCCACCCCAGACCCCTGAGTCTTTGAACACTAAGTCCAACGTGGTTTGACAGTCTGAAGCGGTTGCTTTGACACAATCTGGAGAGCCCTGATTGTGAGAAACACCCCATTTCACGGGGTTCTGGCCAGAGCCCAGCTTCATCACAGGGTTTCATAGGAAGCACTTCCAAGTCGCTTACTATTCAAATGCTCCGTCAAGGTTTGCACGACACGAATGCACCAGGAGGCCATATAAAATAGTCATCGGACTGGACTGTAACATAGCACGTGACACATTAAAATCACAATGCTCTCTTTTGGGCATGAGCTCAACGGTAATTCCCATCTCCACACTGATGACAGTGTCTCCGAAGCCCTGTGACAAACCATAGCTTCCCAGCAGACACGGGCAATGTCTTCACATACAGGTAGAACGGGAGGCTCTGTGTCTCCAGGCTGACCAGCAAAAACATCTACAAGCAGCAGGCCCCGGGGATCTGGGGGCTGGGACATGGTGGTCACTGCTGGCTCTCATCTCCCCCCTCTAGGGGACCGACTTGATGTAGTTCTGACACCCCCTCCTTCCACTTTTAGGGCATTCGCATACATCAATGTCGTAAAGCCAGCCGGGGCTGCCTATCCTGAAAGATACAAAAGGATCTTCTTCAACACGGAAACATTTATCTAGAAAGGGAGGGAAGCGGTGAAGATGTCAGAGAGGAAAGTTAAGGGGATCGTTCCTTCTGATCAACCGAGGAGGCTTGAGGAGAAGGCAGCCAGTAATCACTGCACAATTACCCCAAACAGACCCAGTACAGCGTCTGCGGAGTATCTTTTTTCCATCGACTAGGGATGTGGAGATGGAAACGTGGAATAACTCTTCACCATGCCCGTCAACAGCTTCCCCTGCACCGCTGATTGACAAATTGACAAGTGGCAGACTTAGTCTCTCAGTGTTCCCCAGGGCAGCTCCTTTCTGGGAAGTCAGAGAAGGGAACATGCACTCCTTCGTCCTCTGCCCTGTGCGTGGACGCGGAGAGCTTGGTGTTACCACCTCCTCCCCTCAGCAAGATGCTGTGAAACCATCTACTGGAGTCAGAATGAGGCTTCGTTCAGAGACGGTCCCAGTATTTCCTTGTTAGATGCTTTAGTCCTGACAGCTAACGTGGCCTGAAGAAATGCGCGTGTGCAGGTACCAAGCACCTTACGCCATTGACTTAATCATTGACTTAATCATTCGAGCACTCTTGGCTCTATCTGTTTATATGAAATGTCCAGATCAGGTAAACCTATAGAAACAGAAAGCAGACTAATGGGTGCCAGAGGCTGGGGACAGAGAAACCCCAGAGGGACTCTTAATGGGTACGGGGTCTCCCTTTGGGGCATTAAAAATGTTTGGGACTGGCGTGTGGTGACGGTTGCACACATTACAAGTGTAGTTCTGGATCAGAGAGTGCCCCTGAGGAGGGACAGAGAAGGTGAGCCCGGGTGGACAAACCAGGTAAAAGTGGGGGGTGGGGTGGGGCTAATGGAAGCGGCAGGTTCGGGGGAGGGGCCACTCTGTTGAAAGCGTCCTTCCCCGGGTGCTGGCCACCCTCAGCTTTGCTTGGATCCTGGGGTAAGGCCGCCATTGATTTCTTCTGAGCCTGAGCATCCAGTTTTTTCAGATCCCTTTAGCCCAGTTTTTCCAGATCCCCTTCACTCTCAACAGATGGACGCTCACCCCTGAGGCCACACCCTCCTCAGTTTGTAGACAACAAAGGAGACCGTGGTGCAGTGATCTAGTCCACCTGCAGAGCTCTGAACCAATTCTTCTTGACCCTACACCATCTAAACCAGCGGAGTTCAGCTCTGTCTTCGGAGCCACCTGGGAGCTTATAAAAAAGACCCACCTGCACCCTCACAGTAACCAGGACCCGGGAGGGGTCTGGGCAATGGCGTTTGTCAAACGCTCTAAGTGGGTAGCGGGGGCCAGGAACACCTGCTTTACATTGTGGAGGACAAAGAAAAGCTATAGTTTCAGTGAATCAAACCCATCCAAGAACAAACTTAGAGCAGACCAGAAACAACCCATCCCTGGAGGGGAACATCAGGACTGGAAAGAATGTGCCCGTATGTCCAGCAGCAACCCCAGGAGGTCCTAGGGGAAGCCTCATCTCACTGGGAATGGGCAGGGCAGAATCTCCACGGACGGCACCCATGCCTTGACGTAGGTCTTATATCTGTGTCTCCCAGAAGCTCAGAGAGACCAAAACCGTAAGTAGATGTCATGGTAACTTCATAAACTCACAGTGCCCTCCCTAGGCAGTGCCTAAAACAGCCTTTGGGAAGAGACTGAGACATCACGGTGAACAGTTGATATCCATGGTATCAACGCTTCTGGAATGTTCTCTAACCTTCCATACTCTTCCTCCACTGGAAGGGGGGGTCCCTTACTCTTTTGAAAACACACCCAGCTGGTCTCTCATCGTGCAGTCAACAAGAACACCCTGTCCTCAGATCTTTGCTGTTTCTCCAAGGTCAAGTCTCAGCCAAAAGGTCATGTCCACCGAGAGTGTTGCCCTAGCTGCCCCACCTAAAACAACTTCTATTCATTTCTAATCTTGCCCCCCACCCCACTGCTCTTGGCCTGTTGCTGTGACAGTGTCACATAATTGTTAAATTATGATAACTGAAAAAAGTTATAAGTTTTGACATCAAGAACAAATGTGACTTTCTGAGGCACGTTTCTCAGTTCCATGGCTACTTCTTGTCCAGATTCCATTTAGAATCATCCTGATAAGTTTGATTTAAAACCTGAGGTGTTGATGGAGAAAGCGCTGCATTTATAGGTGATTTGTCTAAAACTGACCTCTAGGCAACAGGGAGAAAGCCTGCTCTACGTCTCAGTCTCAGACCTTCTCACTCATTTAGGAAATCTTTTTTGTCATTTTCTTCATACAGACCTTCACTTGTATTTTTAGGTAGTTTTCTAGGTATCCTATAATTCTCATTTCTAGTGTGTGAACTGTTTTTATTTCTATCTAAGCAGTTTAAGGAAGGCTTAGTGGTTTAAGAAGGCTTATAGGACAACTCTTAGGTTTCTACATATTGCACTCATTTCCTATCGGTGCTATAACAAGATAGCATAGGCTTAGTGGTGTAAACCAACACAAATTTATTGGTTCACAGTTCTGGAGGTCACAAGTCCTAACATCAAGGTAGTGACAGGGCTTTGTTCCTTCTGGAGGCTATGGGAGTCTCTGTTCTTGCTTTTGCTGCATCTGGAGGTCACACATGCCCTGGCTGGTGGCACTTCCCTTGCAGCTAGCCCCACCTCTGCCTCCATCGACACATCTCCGACTAGGAACTCTGACCCGCCTGCCTCCCGGTATAAGGACCACTGGAGTGTAATCACGTGGGTCATCCAGGATCCTTTCCCATCTCAAAATCCTTAACTTAATCCCGTCTGCAAATTCCCTGCACCGTGAAAGGTGACAGCATGTCACAGGTCCAGGGACATCTTTATAGTCTGTCCACTATGTATATTTTGCTTTTATCTTGCCACTTTACTGAAATATCTTCTTAATTATAACAGTTTCTGAGTTGACTGTCCTGGATTTTGCGTGCAGATATCTTCTTCTTCAAATAGCAATAGCGTGGTCTTTTTGCTTTCAAAATTCATACCACTCACATCTCCTTTTGCCTAATTGTTTTGCTCAATATTATTTTTTAAATAATTTTTTAAAGTTTATATATTTTGAGAGAGAGGAAGAGCGAAAGAGAGAGAAAGCACGCCCGAGGGAGGGGCAGAGAGAGAGGGAGAGAGAGAGAATCCCAAGCAGACTCCGTACTGTTAGCACGGGGCCCAACTAAGGGCTCAAACTCACGAACCCATGAGATCATGACCTGAGCTGAAACCAAGAGTCAGATGCTTAACTGCCTGATCCACCCAGGTGTCCCCCAATATTTTTTTTAACAATTTTAAATACTGAAATGGTGCAATCATACAAAAATAAATATTAGTATAATGGATTCCTGTATACATAACATCAACGTTTTATGCTAACATTTTACCGTATCTGATTTAAAGCACTTTTTAAAAAAATTAAACATTCCAAAATGCACCTAAAATCCACACTTCCCTGTTTCTCCCTCTCTCTCCTAAAAACTGGTTATGTATCATGCCAATGCACATTTCTACTATTTTATATTTTTAGAAAATTTCCCTGAAAGATCACTTTGTTAGTTTCCCCCCCCCCAAAGTCAGCTTGGGATTTATCTTTGTTGGTGTTCATTGATTTTAATGACTGTGTAATATTTCACTGTACAAATAAACCATGTTGTCCTTTTCCCAAATGAAGGGCAGGAAGTTGTCCCCATATTTTTGCTAGGGTTTAAACACCACCTGCACATACGTCTCATCCTGCACACATACAAGAATTCCTTGAAAGTGTCCACCTGGATGCAAAAGTGATGTTTAGAGGGCCTTGAAGTCTCTCATTTATGTAAGTCTCAAGAGTGCCTGAAACCACGTATGGTCATCATCAATGTCAATCAAATTGTTTCCCCTTCAACTATGTCAACATTTGGTGTTTCGGGACTTAAAAATGTTTGCCAATTTGATGAATCTGAAATAGTGTTGTTTCACTCTGCATCTTAAGAATGTGTCACAAGATGGGATGCCTGGGTGGCTCAGTCGGTTAAGCGACCGACTTCGGCTCGGGTCATGATCTCACAGCTCAGGAGTTCGAGCCCTGGCTGGGCTCTCTACTGTCAGCGTAGAGCTCACTTCAAATCCTCTGTCTCTCCCTCTCTCTCTGCGCCCCCCCCCCCCACTAGCGCATGTGCTTGCTCTTTCTCTCAAAATTAAATACACATTAAAAAAAAGTAAGAATGTGTCATGAGCTGGAGTGTCTTGGAAAGTTTAATGGCCACTGGCCTCTCTTTCTGCAGCTGTCTGTCCAAATCTTCACAGTGTTGCTCTTTTTCTAACTTCTGTCGTTCATAAATTTTCTTTTCCCTTTTCTAATATAAGCATTCGGTGTACAAATTCCCTTCAACTTCTTCTTTAGTCATCTAATAAATTATTTAATCTCCGTATGGTTGGTCGGCCAGACCCAAATATCTTCTAACTTACATGATAATATTTTCTTTTAGCTCCAAGTTATTGAAAGTGTGCCTACCACCGCACTGCGGTCACAGAACATGGTCTATGTACTGCTGATTCTTGACACCGCTGATATTTGCTTTACTGCCTAGCACGGAGTCAATACCTATACGAGTGTTCCACATTTTACTGGCAAGAATGTGTTTTCTCTAACTGCTCAGTGCAGGGATTTATATATGCCCATTAGATTAAACTTGTTGAGTTTTTCAAACTTTTAATATGTTTATTATTTTGATGATGTGTGTTCACGGACTCTGTATTAGTCAAATGGCTATTAGTAATTCTAACATATATGTGTTTATATATTGGAAACTGTGTTACTGGGTGCGATAAACTTCAGGTTTATGGCATCAGCTCGTCTTTATATACCATGCAATGCTTTTGTCTAAAAGACCATTTCCTGTGATTTTGATGTAGGGTACTCTTGATTAACATAGTCTTGCGCTGTATACTTTTAACTTCTAAAATCATTTTTATGATTATACTTTAGAAATGAATCCTGTGAACAACATACAATTTAACATGCTAATTGATGTATCTTATATGTATGAACCATGAGTTTTTTAATGGGCAAGTTTTATTTTTAATGTTCCCATTTTGCATTTTATTTCTCATTTCGTTTTCATTTTAATCCTCTTTTCCTGTTTTCTGCTGGATTGCTTTATTTTTCATCTTCCCCTTTACTTGTCTGAAACACAGAGTAAGCAGCTAGGTTCACTACTTTTTACAGGCAGACCTAATTTGGCAAAAGTCTTCCCAAATGCGACCAAATACAAGTGCCATGAAATGCTCGGAGCTGCAACCGCACGCCCACCCAGCACAGCTTTTGAGTTACTGCTCCACGGTGTTCTGTTACTTCGGGTACCTAAGCCCCCCGTGGTCATTATTATTTATGATTTTTACTCTCAGAGTTTATTTTGATTTGCTGACCTCTTAACCAAGCGCTTTTCCTTGCTTACGTGGCTTGTACGTGACCCTTCCTCTGGGTTCAGCTAAGCTCATCCTGAATCGTACTTGCTCTTTGGATAAAGGACAGAGGTGGTAACACCCTCAGTCTTGGTCTAAGAGTTACCCATGACTCTCGCACCGGAGTAATAGTTTAGCTGGGTGTAGAATTCTGGACTGGCAATGACACTGCCATCTTCTGGCTTCTGCGTTTACTGCAGAAATCAGGCTGGTTCTTATTCTTTTGTGGGTAGTCTGACGTTTCCCCTCTTAGGCTACTTTTCATATTTCCCCTCTACCTTTGCCACTCCCAAGTATCTCTAGCTATGGATTTATTTGTATATAGACTTAATGGGCCTCAGTACCATTCCCAATTCTATCAATTCTGTAAAATTCTCCACCAATACCTCATGAAATATCGTTCCTCCATTCCCCTTTATTTCTCCTCTGAAATCTGCTTCCAGACAGATGCCGAACTTCCTCCCATATGTGGTTTCTCCGTGTGCCTCGCTGCTTTGCAAGTCCCCAGCTCCTTTTCATCTCCAGATGTGCACCCTCTTGCTCCTTGATCTGCCCATTAAGTTTCTCATTTCTCCGACTACAATTTTTTTATTTCTAGAAGGTCTCTTTGGTTTTCAAATCCACCCTGCCTTTTCTTCCTTTATTTTTACTCCTGCTGGCTTCCTTGTTTACTAGCTCACCACTCATCTCAAGCCTCTCCAAGTGTGCTTTGTAATTTTCCACTCTAGGGCTGGTTTTACTGTGGGGACACCTTGAAGACTAGGTTCCTGCAACAGTCAGTGCCAAGTCTTCATGTTAACTCTTGGGCCTGGGATTCCCCCCACAACATTCCCGGCATGTACTCTGGGTTTCCTGGGGTGTCAGTCCAAGTGTCGTTTCTCATGGTAGTGCCTTCTGTGCTCATCCCCTCGGGCCAGGGCTGAGGCGAGGACTGTAGCCCCTAGGTCCTTGCTCGCTGCCAAACTCTTACCTACCACACTTGGCTCTCTGGACCCCGTGGGTTCCTTCCTGGTTTGACGTTGAAACCCAAGACCCCTGCTGCAGCTGAGCCTTGATGATCTTGATCGTTCAGAGGCCTTGCTTAGGGTACAAGAAATGTATATTCTTTCACATTCCTGAAGCCATATTTGACTTTTGTCTCAACCTCTTATTTCTCCCGATTGAAGGAAATGTAAAACCTCCAATTCCAAGTGACATCAGTAACGCTAAGGTGTTCATTCACGTAATCCCAATCAGCACTTTCCCTCTCCTGGGTGTTCTCTCTAGTGTAGCATTTGTGTCTGGGGAGACTCCTCCGGCCTCAGGGCTTGGAGGATTTGATGCATCTGCAGAAGCCCTTTGCCTGTCCCCAGCTTCTGCCAAGGTGTGCACGCTTTACTGGTGTGCCTTCTACTCTGGGGCCCAGGGATGCGTCCATAGCTGCGTGGGGACACCATCTTCCACTGTTGGGGAGCCCGTGTCGTAAGTGCATGACACCTGCAAAACACAACTCTTTGTCTCATATTAACTAAACCTTGGGGACATTCTCCAAGGCTGCAAACAGAGTAGGACCACCGCAAGTGGCTGGTGCCCTGCCAGCCCAGGGCGGTCACAACTCTGCTTCTTCCCTATTCCTGGCTCCTGGCCACGTCTCCATCTCTCTTTGCAAGCGCATGTAAGTAATGACATCTTTTACTAATTTTTATTGAGCACTTGCATGTAATTTAAGCGGGAGGGGGGCCAAGGTAGTTTGGTCCACCATCATAACCATCATTAATTCTCTGGAGGCCAAAATGGAAGCCGGAGAGAAAGTTCTCTGAAGAGGAAGCGCCGTGTTGCGTTGGCCGTTGGGGTCTGTTCACGGGCTCCCATTTAAACTCCTGGCTTCATTTCCCTTTTGTGCAAAATATGGGGTCTGTACTAACCTTTCCTAAGCTCTCCTCCAGCTCACAAGGCTCCCTTTAGGGCCACCCCAAACCCCCCCCCCCGGACACAACTGAGTCCCCCGGACACAACCAGGCCAGACCAGGGTGGCTGAGAATCTGGCTAACTTGGATCAGTCAGCACCCACAGTGTTAGAGGCAGAACAGAAGTCTTCCCTTCTAATTAGCCAACAGGCTTTCTCCCTCTGCACAGCGGGGAACTTTAACAATGATGCTAATGGATTCCGTGTCCCTGTTCCCCGGGGCCGGTCCACTGCTCACCCCTAACTCTGGACACTGGAGCCGAGCCCAAGCATGAACAACACGTCAAAGGCAAAGGGAACATGAGAGCCCGTTTCTACGGGACGCCACTCCCGCCTCACATGGATCGTCTTTTTCTTCCAACTGACCATCCACATGTTCTCCAACTCGGTCAAATTACTTAGGTGTTTGAGAAGCAGCTTGTTTACGGTCTGGGGAGGAGATAAGGAAAGCCTTATGCACCGGGGGTCCCAGGGTCACAGGGCTTTGACTGGTGGGACATAAAACAGACAAGCTGCCTGGCAGGGCAGGTGAGGAGGGGAAGCACACGGAGGACACAAAGCTGCTCTTCTGTACGGGAAGTATTTACAGCTCAATAAATCAGCCGGAGGCAGGGGCGAGGGGTCACTCGGGCTCAGACGCTCCTGCTGGGCTAGTGGTCGGCGCAGAAGCAGCTGGGGGGGTGGGGGGACGGGCTGGCTGAGCAGGGGAGCCACAGGGGACGGGAGAGGAGGGTGTGAGATTAGCAAAGGTGGGGGGCAGGGAACACGGGAAGCAGGAGCAAAGGAAATGTAACGGCCTGAGAAATGCAGAGAAGCACGCGGGGGTTTTGCACATTTGGAGGAGGGTCCCCGTCGTGTGGTGAACGGCGGTCCCAACGACAGGGGCTGGGGTCTGTGAACGCGCCCTTATTTGGAAATAGGGTGATGCAATCGTGTTAAGATGAGGTCACGTGGCTGGGCCCTAATCCAATGGCTCCTGTCCTTATCAGAAGAGGGACATGTGGACACGGATGCACAGAGAAGACCACAAGACAACAGAGGCAGGGATGGGAGCGATGCGGCCACGAGCCTAGGGCTGCCGGGCACCACCAGCGGCTAGGAGAGACGCCCGGGCCACCTTCTCCCTCAGAGATCCCGAGGGAAACAGCCCCGCCGCGGACACCCTGATTTGTGACATCTGACTCCAGGACTGGGAGACAGTGGTGTCTATGGTTTGTGACACCTAGCCTGTGGTCCTTGGGTATTAGGATGGCCCCCCGACGCTACTGCACAGGGGCAGAGGGACTCAGGAAGGAAGGAACTGGCCCCACCAGCCTACACCTCCGCACCGGGCGACACCCCCAGACTCACAAAGGGTCAGGGGCACGCACAGGCACACACACACACAAACACACACACACACACACTTAAGACAAGCATACGTAAGCGGGCCCGCCGCAGTGTGGCAGTCGAAGCTGATGAGCGGAGGAAGAACGACCTTCCTTGTCTCCTTCAGCAGGTGGCTGCCGGTTGCAGTGACCCCTTCCCGGCTGCAGGGCAGGCTGGTGGGGGCTCTGGGAAGAAGGGAGGTTTAGAGGAAGGCGTGGGGGCAGAAGCCAGCCTTGCCACTCGGGGAGCTGGGTCCTGGCTCTGCGCTCAGCTCTGGACAGCACCACACAGGCTTCGAAATCTCTCCTCTGTGGGCTGGGGTTTCCCCAACACCATTCAGTCGGTCCCCGTCCTCAAAGGTCCCACGGGCGCTGCAAACTTGCGGCAGTGAGAGGGAGGGGGCAGGGGTGTTCCATAAAAGGTCTCCCCCGCCGGGGAGTAGGGAGTACTGGGCTCAGAGCCCTTCACGCCGTGTCTACAATGGGGGGTGAGGTTTCCAACTTCACCTGTCAGCCCTGGGGCCCGGACGCTTGCAGCAAACTCCAGGGAACAGTGTGTGCATACAACACAGACACACACGCACACCCCCCAAAAAGTTCCAGAAACATACTCAACACATACACTAATCAATGCGCGTGTCCTCCATGACTCGGGAGCCCAAGGCTCGGGAGACAGAGACAACAGGGCTCATGTCCAGGCCAACACGGTGATCTCTGCTGATTCTTCTGTTCCCTCTGTCCAAGAAGACTTCAGGTCGGCCCCGCGGCCGCAGCACAGCAAATGGCAGGGGGCAGCCCGGGCTCCTGCCCTGTGATTTAGAACACCCTTGAGATCACCTACAATTGCAACGTATCCTCAAGTGCGGAGAGCTTGGAATTCCCCTCCTGGGCCCTCAGGAATGATCCACTTCCCACACACATTCCAAAGTACTGATTTTACAAAACCCCAGACGTGTTACAGCTGCACTTCAAACACAGCCTTGGGGCACAAGAGCAAATGGGTTCTAGACACACGTATGCTTTTGTGAATTTCATGACAGTAACGGTGACAATGACAAAAATACTAGTGATCTCGCCAGTAATAAGTAGTGTGTCCAACGTAGCGAGGCGTTACGCATCGTGGTATACGTCTGCTGCTGGGTTAGCCTGCGGTCCTAGGCTGGCTTCGGTCGGAGCCCCGATGGCCATTTGGCATATGAAAATTTCAGGCAAACGTTCCAGCTATAAATCACATCTTCTGTGTTCACTTTCTCTCCTATGCAGGCTTGTCGCGTGGGGATCTTTCTCGGTCAATACCAACCACCAACTGTGTATCCGTTAAGTGCTCACAACTGGCAGACAGCGGAGTATGTCTGAACACAAATGCTGTCCTCGCTTGTGCCTAATCCCCAGCTCCCGGTTTGCTCGGAAGAGACAAAGCGGTTCCCTCACCGAGGGACTGGCCTGCTGGCCGTTTCCCCCTGCTTGTGACTGTATAGACGCAGGGCCATCGATGCTCTCGATCAAAGAAATGGCTCATATAGTCCATTCAGCCCCTCACCTCCCTCCCACCGCCCCTCCCATTTCCTTTCCATCACCCTCCGGACCACCAGGGCAGTCTCTGCAGAGTGATCAGGCCACACCAGGTCCCAGGCCGGAACCTTGCGCAGTGGAGGACGGCACTCAGAATAAAACAGAACATTCTCCTGCCACCTAAAGGGCTGTGTCTGTTCTACCCAGGGCTGCCCAACAGAACTTTCCGTGGTGATGGAATATTCTAGATCTGTGCTGTCCATCGTGGGGGCCTTTAGCCACACATGGCCACTGAACACTTAACATGTAGCTCGGAGGACTGAGGAATTGGATTCTTAATTTTATTTAATTTTAATTGATTTAAATTTGAAGACCCACACCTGGCTGATGGCTTTGGGCCATGTTGTTTAGTACCCTGACCCGTCTGACCTCAGCTACCCCAACCCTTTCTCTCAGCTGCCTCAGGACCTTTGCATGGGCACTGCCACGTCCCAGGACGCCCCCCTCTGTCAGCTCTTCAGACCTCAGTGTGACATCGCGTCCTATGCTGACATGCCCTTCCCTTCCTTCCAGCTCGACACAGCCCTGCCTCTTCCTTCCAGCCACTCTGTCGAGCATTCTGGATTCTGACCCTCTCCGCACGGGGAAGCATCGTGGAGCAGAGACCACACACGACGGTGCTGTGCTGTCTGGGTCTCCAGCAGGTGGTTGGGCCGCACACAGCAGCGGGTGCAAAGAGACGGTCAGGGAATATGTGTGGACCATCCGACTGTGGGCTGTGTCAGCCTTCTGAGCGATGTCCCACGAGGCACAGCACCCAGAGCACAGGGCTTGCCCTCCTGGGGACACCTCCCTGTCCTGACAGAGGCCTGACCCCTGCAAGCAGCCCGGGTCCCTGTGAGGTCACCTCACGGTCCACCCACCTGCCACTACCAAGGGCAGCACGCCCTTGACTGACCTCTAAGCAAACAGCACGCGCTGGTGAGCGTTCTGGGACGCGGAGGGAGCTCAGGGCCCCATGGGACCCCGGGAAGGCTCTCGGGACCTTCAGGGACAAGCCGGCCCCTAGAATGACGCCAGCAGACTTGAGTCCTAGCTGCTCAATGCCCAGGAGACCCAGCTGTGGACACACAAAGGACAACCTTCCTGAGGGGACGTGGGATCCTCAACATACAGGGAGCTAAAAAATTATTATGGATTCCTGGTCTTAGAATAATTAGAAAGAAGTTAAGCAGAAATAAAGTGGATTTCTTTACACATTTCCATTTTTGTTAAGGTTATTTATTTTATTTTTTGAGAGAGAGCACCAGCGTGAGCAGGGGAGGGGCAGAGAGAGAAAGAGAGAAAGAGGGAATCCCAAGCAGGCTGTGTGCTGTCAGCACAGAGCCCAACGCAGAGCTCCATCCCACAAACGTTCAGACATGACCTGAGCCAAAATCGAGAGCCAGACACTCACCTGACTGAGCCACCCAGGCGCCCCGCAGCGGATGTTTTAACAGATACTCATCAGGCATTGAATTGTGTCTCCCCGAAGTGCACACGTTGAAGCCCAGCGCCCAGTGGGAGGGTGTTTGGAGGTGGGCCTTCCGGAGAGATTAGGTTAGATGAGGTCGCCAGGGGCCCCCACAAGGGGATCAGTGCCTCCCAAGAAGAGGGGCCGGAGCGCTCTCTCCACCATGTGAGACCAGCGAGAGGGCGCCGTCCACAAGCCAGGAAGAGAGGCCTCACCGAACGGACCTGCTGGCCCTCTCACCCCGACCCCCCGGCCGCCAGGACTCGGGAATGAGGTCCTGTTGGTTAAGCCGCCTGCCTGCAGAGTCTTGTTACAACAGCTGGGCTGAGACAGTGATCTACGGAGAGACCGTGACCAAGGGTTGAGCAGGAAGGTGGTCACCTCCCCGCGGAATCGGGCCGTACGGGAAGAAATGTGTCCCATCCCCTCTACCAACCTAAGAGGCCTGCAAAGTGCACCATGGGGGCAGCGACCCACACGGTGGCCTCTGGGGAAGGCTGAGGCACAAGACAGACAGCCTGCTCCTCGGTGACCACCCGCCCACATGAGACGCCCACCCGCTCTGGACGATTACACGGAGGACCCCGGAAGACCACCACCACCTGTCAGCCACCGAGCCAAGAGTCCAGCTCCTAAGGGTCTGCTCTGCCCCACGGGGCTCCCCTCAAGGCCCTTCCTCCCTCCAGTGGCCACCTGCCAGCCGCCACCTTCCGCCTGGCTCTGACCAGCCCTCAATGCCCCCACGGCCACCGAGGCAGGCAGGAATGTCACAGCGGCCACCAACGGGGCAGCGCCGGGCCACGGGCACCCCGCCACCCACCCCGGCAGCCAAGCCACCCGTGTGCCTCTCCACGTGGGCCTCCGGGAACACTTTCGAACACCTGCTTCCAAGAGCTCCTCACGCCTTACCTTTCAGAGTTGGAACAGGGCCATCTTGTCCGTCCAGCTCTCCCAGAGGGTCATTCGGGTCAGCAGCCTCCACTTCCCCTGGACGAAAGAGCACAGCACACACATTCGTGAGATTTTACTGCAAGCCCTCTACTTTGCTTCTCGTGCAAAAACAATAGTATTCTAGCAAAACGGATAGAACACCTAGGAGGACAAGGCACTGGGGTAGCTTCCGGAGCGCTCCGATTTGGTATTGCGGCAAAAGCGATTCTTCACGTTGATGCCCAGCGCGGCAGAACGCACGGACGAAGCAAAGGTGGGACTGAAGCCCGGAGCGCCATTCAGGGAGGGGCAGAGATTGAAATGCTGGCTGGCAGAAGAAAACACCTGTGTCGCCAGAGTCTGCAGGTCGCCCGCCTCTGCGATTCTGAATAAATTCGGAACTGCAGTATTTTAGGCAGCGCATTCCCCTCCCGGTCCCCCCGACCTACTGGCAGCCAGCAGCCAAGGACAGATCTACCTATGGCTTCAAGGACAGAGGTGTCTCCTCCTACAGCACTAGCAACCCCCCCTTTAAGGATGGGGTCACAGCAGGTGCAGCCACCCCCAAACTCACCCCCACCCAGCACGAGAGCAGATCTGGTCCACTTAACCAGGAATGCCACACAGAGCCACGGGCCCACCAGTCAGGGGCGGGGTAGAAATGGCGGCTCTGACAACAGATCTGGGTGGGGTGTGGGTTTGTGACATCAAAGTCTCTACCACGGAGTGCGATACACACGTTGGACGTCACGCTCCTTGGAAGGAAATCCTGCCCTACTACACAGGGACGAACCTGGGGGACATTATGCTGAGGGAAAGAGCCTGGCACAGAAAGACAAATAGCGTACGGCCGATGGGGTCCCAAGTCGTCAAATTTGTAAGCAGAAAGCAGACGGGGGGGCCCCAGGGCTGGGGGAGGGGGGCCAAGGACTTAGTGGTCTAATGGGGACAGTTCCATCTGGGGAAGATGAAACGGTCTGGGGGTGCGTAGTGACGGCAGGTGGACAATAACGTGAGTGCCGTGAATGCCTCTGAACCCCGCACTTAAAAATGGCTAAAACGGCAAACTTTTAGGTTGCGTGCATTTACTGCATTTTTTTTTTTAAGTCTATGGAAGACAGTTTATAATTCAGTTATAAACTGGGTCACCCCACGTGTCTCTCTGACTTGCAGCAAAGCACCCAGACACTAGAGGCCGCTCTTACGGCGAGAAGCCTTGCTCGAGGAAGCTGGGGTCTGAAAGTAGGGTACAAGCGGGTTTCAGACAGAACCAGGCACACCAGAGTCTTCAAATTGTTTCGCTAAATAAACACTGGCCAGTTGATCCGTAAGGGCAGAAGCGTCTCTCAGCTAAACCTGTCCACACTGCCAGGTCCTAAATCACAGGATGCACCCGGGAACACATCCGCCTTGGGCGCCCTCGGAATCCAGCCTCAGCTCCCAGACGGCCCGGGAGAGGACGTTCTGCCCGGGCCCGGGCTTCTCACACCCCGTCCAGGAAGAGCCTCCCTTCCTGTCACTTCTAGTCCAAACTCAACCACACAACAGAAGCCACGCTCCCTGTCGGCTTCGTAAAACATCCCCGATCGATCGCGCATCCTTATTCTCCGAGACGCCGCCCCACCGCGTACGTCTCTCCCACAGCCATCATGTCATCCCCTCAGCTACTAGATGCAGACTGTTCGACGTTCCCCAGGGGACTGTAAACAGCTGTAGGTCATCCGAGCATTAAACCCCAGACAGAATCCGGGGCTCCCACAGCCCAGAGACAGGCCGAAACCAGGCAAGGCGGTCCGCGGATTTGTGCTAAAGAATTAAACTTGAGTTGGCTTTGAAATTTTAAATTGGCATGTTACACATGCCATCACTCAGCACTGTGTAAATGCAGAGAGACCACAGGAAATCAAACACACTTGTACTACATACACACATCTGAAAGAGGCATAAAAGTTATTAACTGCTTAGAAATTGACAAATGGTGTGAAACAGTCAAATAAATATACACCCCGAAGAAAAATAAGCACTATTCGCCCAATTCCACTATGGAACAGATTCGCGGCTTTTCCAAGACAACTTTCTGAAGTACCAGGTTTCTGTGTGCATCTGAGTCACGGCGTTCCCCCGGCGCAAGGGAGCAGGAGGCGACTCGATGCTTCTGCTCACTCGCGGGGAGACCTCACTCACCCACCCAGACCTGCAAAGTCGCTGTTCACCTTAGAAATGCGCAGATTCTGTTCCAATAGGTTGTGCTGCTCAGCACGTAGGCTGGGATTTGATTTTTCATCTCTTTCGGCCTCAAGCTTTGCCTTAAAAAATAATTTAGTAAAATTTGGTTTGGGCACTTGAGCAAAAGAGTATCATCTACATGTTTGGAAACATGGGTCAAGTTTCAAGTAGCCCCCTAGGCTGACAGCAAGAGTCACATATGTGACTAAATGCAGAATGGCCGTGGTCCTTGTGGCGGACACCCCAAGTTTCCATATAACGGGGCCCCGTTGTTGCTTCCTGAGAAAGGAAGGCCGCACTGATCGCCTGATATGAGAAAGTATCGTGCTCTTACATAGCATGAAGTCACGCAAGACGGCTGTCCTTACTCAAGATTCTGCAGGCCCTAAAATTTAAAAGCCAAATGTAACAGGTGCAAATATGAATTTGGGGATGGAGACAAGCGGGTCCAGCGTTTCAGCAGATGCCAACAGTCTCTCTTGGCCCCCCCAAAGGGTTGGAAACACCCCAAAGAAAAAACACAAAAAAAAACACAAGCCGAAACCAACAAAACAACCACAAAAACTATCACACACACACACAAAAATATCACTGCTGCATATCCAGAATTGTAAAGGTAATTTAAAAATAGCTTCTTTTATTTTCAAATACCTCTACAATGAAAAAGCATCGAATTATTCATCGATGTAACTCACATACCACAAAATTTGCCATTTTGAAGTCTACAGTCCTGGGCGCCTGGGTGGCTAATCGTCAGGCTGTTGATTTCTGCTCAGGTCATGGTCTCAGTTTGTGAGTTCCAGCCCCACATCGGGCTCTGCACTGTCAACACAAAGATTCTGCCTCCCTCCCTCTCTGCCCCTCCCCTGTGCATTCTCTCTCTCTCTCTCTCTCTCTCTCAAAAATAAATTAACTTTTTTGAAAATCTAAAAAATAATCTAAAAAATATATAAAAAATAAAGTCTACAGTCCAGCGGGTTTGGGGATATGCACAAGGCTGTGCAACTGTCTCCACTATGCACTTCCAGAATATTCTATCGCCCCCAAATGAAATCTTGTTCCCACCGGTGGCTCTCCCCATTCCCTTCTCCCCCAGTCCCTGCAACCACCAGTTTGCTCTCTATCTCTAGGGATATATGTTTTGGACATGTTTTTAAAATGAAATCATACAATATGTGGCCTTTTGAACAGACACCAATTGTATGATTCATTTTATTTTAATTTTATGGGCAGCAGTAACAAAAAGAAAAAGATAAGGAGGAAGAGGCTGGAGGAAGCCGGAGCAAGTGATCAGCAGAGGAGACTGTTAACTCCTCCTCCGGGAGGCCAGAGCCACCGAGATTACTGATTCCAAGACACGTCTGAAAGGCACCCGCCAGGAGCCCAGCAGCTCTCGGGCTCTGGACACAGAGGACCAGGTGAGGGCTCAGCACTGCCAGCACTGGAGCTCGTGTCCCCTGCTTGCGCCCTGATGAGGGGGTTCTCCAGGTCACTGCTGCTGCAGACCAACCTCTACCCACCTTCCTAACCCTGCACTGCCAGCCCAGCCGGCTGGCAGCAGTCCCCAGCAGTGTGAGCCCCAGGACATCTCCCTGATGGCCTGCCCAGTGCCCCCGCCAGCCAACCAACCGACAGATAGGAGATCAGAGCAGGGGACAGCCTCGGGGAGGAGCCCCGGCTGCTGGGACACCTCGGAACTTAATTCTTGTCTTCTGAGATGGAGCAAATGACATGTCTTCCATTTTGATAGAAGAGCATGAGACGTGCTATGAAGGCCACACGTGTCCATCAGGGGCGTGGAATTTCTGATGCTCTAACTCTCCTGCACCACACGTGGGGGATTTTCACTGCGAACACCACGCGGTGAGACTGACTAAGGTCACTCAAACCATCGGTGGCATCCATCAAGCAGGTGGGATTTATTAGCTCCTTAATTGTTTGTTTGATGTTTAAAGAAAAGAGAACATTTAATTTGAAATCAATTTAAATGTGGCTGCTTTAGTGCACGGACACATTAAACGTATAGTTTGATCCATGTCAAAATCACACTCTAATGCCTAGAAGCAAAGACTGAATACAACGTGGTAACCCACATGGGGTTCTGGAACAGAAAAAGTACATTAGGCAAAGTCTAAGGAAATGGGAACAATATGGATGTTGGTTAAGAATAATGAGTCACTGGGGTACCTTGGTGGCTCAGTTGGTTGAGCGTCCGACTCTTGATTTAAGCTCAGGTCATGATCTCGAGGTTCATGGGATCGAGCCTCATGTAGGGTTCTGTGCTGACAGCGTGGAGCCTGCTTAGGATTCTCTCCCTCTCTCTTTCCCTCCCCACACCACATGCTCTCTCTTTTAAAATAAATAAATAAACATTTTTTTTAAAAAAAGATTAAGTCAATTGAGGCATATGTGCTGTGACAAATGTACCACGGTGATGTAAGATTTAACATCAGGGGAAGCAAGGGGCTCCTGGGTGGCTCAGTCGGTTAGGCGTCCGACTTCAGCTCAGGTCATGATCTCGTGGTTCACAGGTTCGAGCCCTGTGTCAGGCTCTGTGCTGACAGCTTAGAGCCTGGAGCCTGCTTCGTGGATCCTGTCTCCCTCTCTCTCAAAAATAAGTAAAGCATTAAAAAAAAAAATTAGGGGAAACAGGTGTGCAGTACACAGGAACTCGACAGGACCTTCCCAATGTTTCCACAGATCTGAAACTATCCTAAGTGAACCCCTTGCTGAAAAACAATTACACATCCCATCACATGGCTTAAGCCCGTCACCAAGGCTCGCAGGTAAAGAAGGGCTGTAGGAAAGATCCTGTCTCCAAACACCTCGGATTCTTGATCACTGGATTCAGCCCCAAAGCCAGGCATGAATGGTAGATTCAATAGAAGGTGTTCAAAGACTCAACAGTAGGCCAGTGACTACTCAGAAATGAAGTGAGTTTGGACAATGTTGGGTTTGGACCTGAATCCTAGCTTACTTGTCAGGCGTGGTGATATCAACTCTGAATCAGGAACTTAGGGCATATTCTTGGCAGCATTTATCAGTGTCCTGCACGTTCAGGGCTGGACTAACTGGCGTCAGCAGAGTGGCCTGCTGATGTTTGATGGTGCACACCCTGCCCAAATGTGGGGTAACGCGGAGTGATTAGAAACCAGGCACCAGTCACACACACAAAATCTTCCGCAGACCTTCTCGCAACATGGGCCTCCAACGAGACTCGTATGAGAAATTTACGTCTGCAAAGCAGTAAATGGGTCTGTTCTGATTTCCAGGCTCTTTCTGTCCTATTAAAATCCTAGCTCTCTCATTAGCAGCGGAGACACTATTAAGCAAGAATTTTCTAATGAAGTTCAACCCACGCCCTTGGATTTGGGTCCAGGGTGCTATTTTGTTTTTGATTTGCGTCTCTTAAAATGTTTTGTTATTCATACGTTTTCATCCATTAATCTCTACCTGTTGATCTGATTTAATTAGATGTAGTCTCTGGTATATCTGGACAACTTCAAAGCGGGCTCCTTGTAATTAGTGAGGCTGCCTGATTCACCAAAGCTCGCCATTCTTGGATTTGGTCATCCTTGTGAAAGGGTAAAATTTCCAGGGTATGAGAAAGAACAGCAGTGAGGGAGGGCCCAGAAAAAGCCCACAGCCTGGAGCGGTGATTGTGTAGCAGGCTGGAAGCCTCTAGAAGGGCAGGCTCGGATTTTACAATGAAAACTCAGACAGCACATCCACTCGCGATGGGAAATGGTGGCCATGTCCCCAGAGCAATCGCTCAGCTCAGCAACACGTGCAATCAAAAACATCCGTGACGCCGGAAATGCAAGAATGAGGAAAAGAAATTAACAATCGCAAAGGAGCACGGTATGAAGTCCTAAAAGGTGCATCCATTAGTCTGGGTGTCAGGCCAGAGGACGTTACGTCGATAGTCAAGAGGCTCCGTAACGTCCCTGGGAACACGCTGGTTAAAATGTCGCACAGTGTGTGTCTCCGCTGCCAGCCAGAAAACCACACGGCAGTCAGGGTGAGCGGCCGGTGCCTCATCGCTGGTCGTCTCAACAGTCTTTAAGTTTTTACTTTCACTATGGCTAAGTCTGGGTCGACTCCCTTCGAGGGCTGGCCTAACCCTGCTTTGGAAACGCCAAGTAAAACCCGACAACCTGAAACGGAGTCCCCAGGGCCCCTCACCAATTTAAACTCTGCTTGGATTCCACTTCTGCGGCAAAAAAAAAAAAAGAAAGAAAAAAAAACCATCAAAGCCCCAGGTGAGTCCGAGCGCAGACCCAGCTCCTGCCCGGCGCCCCCTGAAGTGAGGGCTTTTTCCACCCTGTGTCCCTGATGGGTCCCCCGGACCCCCACAGACGCCCCGCAGTCTGGGCCCAGTGAGGATCTGGCCGAGGAGTGGGGAGGCCGCTCGGGAGGCTGAACTGGGGTCTTTCATGGGCCTTCAGTCTCCCCCAAAACCTAGAGCCTCCAGCAGAAAAGGAGCAAACAGAGATGCTCGGTACATACCCTGTTTGCATTCGGTTTCATGGAAGAGTCTTGAATATCAGTTGTTCCCCTTGCACATAAGGAGTCACTTTTTACCTCGAATCCCGAGATTTCATTAAAGGTAAAAGGGGAAAAAAGATACCTTAAAAAACAAAAAACAAAAAACAAAACCCAAAAACCCAACAACCCTTACTGGGAAAAGAATGCATTCATCACACTCGACGTGTCGAGCGGGAGCCCCGAATTCTGACTCCTGAATTCTGACTCCGGGGATCCACAGGTCAAGGCCCCAGGCCAGGTTGTGTCTGACCCCCCTTCCAGCCACATTCTGCATCCCTGCATCCAACGCATCATGAAACGTCATTCACTCTGTCTTCAAAACGCATCAGAATCCGATGCTGCCAGCCCCCCCTCCCCAGCTGCTCACACCTGGTCCCCGCCACTCCTGGCTTTGCTGGGTCACGTAACAGCCCCGGCACAGACCTCCGCTGGCCCACCTCCCCGTGACAAGTCCAGCCCCTTCTCCTCTAGAGTTTACACCTGTTCCCCCCTCACCTGGAAAAGGCCACCTGAGACCTCTCCGCTCCACTGTTAGCTTGTAAGAGTGGCCTCTCCTGACACCCTCACTGAGGCCACCCTCCCTGTCCCTCGCTGCGTTTCTCTCCAGAGCGACGTGTCCGTCCCATGTCAGCAGATGGTGGTCCATGGAGGCAAGGCTATGGGTGCCGGTCACAGGCGCTACCTCGAACCCCGGCATGCGGGAAGCACCCACAACCGTGTGAGGAAAAAACAAATGCTGCCAGTGTCGTAGGGCCATCGTGCTCGTGTTTTGGAAACCCCGGGGTCCAGCTCCCAGTGTGAAGGGTGGGGCTTGTACCTGCCCCAGGTAAGCTCGGGGCCCACTGTGCCCGCACCCCTTTGGTGCACCCCTCTTCTCAGAGCAGATGGGGGGGCCGCGGCACAGGCCCCTGCTCCTCCCGATGGCGGTGAGCACTTCCCTGCCCCACTGCTCTCATACCTGCCCTTCCTCCCAGAGCCCCGGGCTCGGCCTCCGTGATCCGCTCGCCCACAGCAGCCCCTCCAAACGCATATGTGCGTCTTCACAACCTCAAGCAGCTGAGAAGTCACGGTCATAGTGGTAAAGCTGCACCATGTGCCGCTCTATCACACAAAGAGCCACCGCCGACACCCACCCCGCCCCCACCGGCAGGTGCACCTGAGATGCGTTCTGCCGCGTGACAGACGCCAGGCCCCCGGACCACACGGCGCAGAACCGGCTTGCAGAACAGTGGCCCGAGGATCCCAATGAGCTCACTCTGCCTCCAAAACAACAACATTCTGGGCAACACAATGAAAACCAAGCACGTCGGAACTCCGAGAATTCACCAGGGCCACAGAACGAACCGAAAACAAATCATCGGTGTGAAAGGAAGGACTGAGGACTGGGTCTCGGAGAGATGGAGGGCTGTGCCGGGTGGCTGCGGGGGCTGTGACGGTCAGGAGGGCCGATGCCCCGAGACGCTGTTGAGAGTGCTGGGACCCAGTCGTGCCGACCGCACGGCAGTAAACACGAGGCAGCCAGAATTTAAAAGCAAGTCCAGACCCAGGGGAGCACAGGAAACTTCAAGAAGTCCGATGCACTTCCAAGATCAGCAACGCCGTGTGCATGCGGAAGGCCGTGCACACGCTGAAGGAAGACCCGGAGGGAGAGGACACCGGCCCCTCATCTCTGGCGCCATCAGGAAGAGGCATCAAAGGCTGAAGTTTGATGGATGCCCGCTCACAAGATCCCCCTGGCAAAAGGTTCGAGGCATGCAGCGAGGTGCATAAGAAAGTCTCCTGACTGGCTGACCACACAACAGTCAAGATGTGACCCTTAGGAATCCAAACTTGAAAATGTGGAGGACCTTGGGGCACCTGGGTGGTTCCATCGGTTAAGCGTCCGACTTTGGCTCAAGTCATGATCTCACGGTCTGTGAGTCTGAGCCCCGTGTGGGGCTCTGTGCTGACAGCTCGGAGCCTGGAGGCTGCTTTGGATTCTGTGTCTCCTCTCTCTACCTCTCTCTGCTCACACTCTGTGTGTGTCTCTCTCTCTCAAAAAATAAACAAACATTAAAAAAAATTTAAAAAAAAGAGTGTAGAGGACCTCATGTTAAGTGTTCTTATCACACAGACAAAATAATAATAATAAAAACAACAGTAATAAAGAAGGGAGGAGGAGACTTTTGGAGGCCATGGGTATGTTTATGGCAAGACTGTGGTGATGGTTTCATGAGCACATACTTAACTCCAAACTTACCAAGTTGTGTACATTAAATCTGTAAAGCTTTCTGAATGCCAATCATACCTCAATAATGTGGTTTAAAAATAAAACAAAGAGAACTTGAGAATAGCGAACAACTCAGTGGTCACACATCACAGGAAACAGAGAACCCACAGAATCAGTAAAGGAAAGCCACTACACAAACAAGCAGTAACGAGAAAAACACCCCCAAAAACCAAAATGAAAAACAATAACAAAACCACAGCAGCAACAACAAACCTTGATGGGTAGAGGGGTGGTTACTAGAGTTGCTAAAATATTATTTAAAATGTCCAATTTTGGGGGCGCGTGGGTGGCTCAGTCAGTATGCATCTGACTCCTGATCTCAGCTCAGGTCATGATCTCAAGATGTGTGAATTCGAGCCCCACATCGGGCTCTGAGCCGATGGCATGGAGCCTGCTTGGGATTCTGTCTCCTTCTCTCTGCCCCTCCCCAGCTTGTGCTCTCTGTCTCTCAAAATAAATAAATAAACTTAAAAAACTTTTTTAATAAAAAAATAAAATGTCCAGTTTGTAACAAAGAATACAAAGACATGCAAAAAAAAAAAAAAAATCAGACAGCATGCCACATACACAGGAAGGAAAAAAAAAAAATACCCAACATAAAATGTCCCTGAGGAGACCGAGGCATTTTATAAATATGTTTTAAGAAGGAACGAAAACCACATCTAAAGAATCAAAGGAGGGGTTTCTGGGTGCTTCAGTCAGTTAACCGTCCGACTTCGACTCAGGTCATGATCTAATAGTTTGTGGGTTTGAGCCCCGCGCTGGGCTCTGCGCTGACAGCTCAGAGCCTGGAACCTGCTTCGGATTCTGTGTCTCCCTTTCTCTCTGCCCCTCCCCTGCTCGTGATCTGTCTCTCTCGCCCTCAAAAATAAATAAACATTCAAAAAAATTTAAAGAATCAAAGGAAATTACAACAACTTTTTCTCACCAAATAGGGAATATCAATAAAGTGATAGAAATTAAAAGAACCAAACAGAAATTCTACAGTGGAAAGAATAGCTGAAACCCACCAGGGGGGCTCCACAGCAGATGTGAGCTGGGAGAAGATTCGGTGACCTAGAAGACACTTCACTGTCTTTACTGGAATTGAGATTACCTACTCTGAAGAGAAGAAGAATGAAGAAAAATAGCAGAATATAAGGTACCCATGGGACATGCCCAAGAGCACCAACACGCACATCATAGGAATCCAGAAAAAGAAAAAGGCAGAAAAAACTACCTGAAGAAATAACGACCGAAACCTTACCAAACTTGGTAAAAAGTATTCATTTACACAAGAAAATCAAGAAACTCTAAGTAGGACAAACTCTAAGAGACCTATAACTGGATGTACCATAAACAAACTTGAAAAACCAAAGCAGAATCTTTAAAGCAGCAAGAGAAAGGACTCATCATATAGGAAGGGTCCTCAGTAAGATTAAGAGCTGGTTTCTCATCAGAAAGCAAGTAAGATGATGTATAAAAAGTTTTTGGAGGAAGAAAAAGACTGTCAACCAAGAATTCTATATCCAGCTAAGCTCTTTTCCAAAAATGAGTAAGTTAGGCCACTTCCAGATAAACAAAAAATGGGGAAAGTCTGTCATTAGCAAACTTCTCTACAAGACATAGTAAAGGGAGTTATTTGAGGGAAAATGAAAGGACATTGGCAGGAATCCTAATCCACAAAAAGAAATAAAATAGTACCAGTAAAGTGCCTACATAGGTACTATGAAAGATGATATAAACATATTTTTGCCTGTAACTCTGTTTTTCTATTTGTTTTAAAAGACTACTGCATAAAACTATAACTATAAAATTGTGTTGATGGATTTAAAACCTATAAAGATATAATTTGTATGGCACTAAGAGTTTCAGAGGGAAGGGGAAGGATTAGCAACATACTGGAGCAAAGAATTTACTATTAATATTAAGTTAGTATTAATCTGAACTAGATTTTTTTAATGTTCATTGATTTATTGGGGGGAGGGGCAGAGAGAGAGGGAGAGAGAGAGAATCCCAATCAGCCTCCACACCGTCAGTGCAGAGCCCAACATGGGGCTCAATCCCACGAACCATGAGAGAACTAGATTTTTTTTTTAAGTAAGATGATAATAGTAATCTTCATGCAACTACTGAGAAAGTAATTTTTAAAAATGACATATGTGAGAGACAAAATAAAGACATTTTTAAATCATACCAGGAACTATCTATATAATATTAAAAAAAAGGCAGGAATCAAGGAATGGAGGAACAAAAAGTAGTGATACATAGAAAACAAGTAGCAAAATGATAGAACTAAACCTATCTTATAATTAATTAAAAGCAAGTGGGTTGAAAGGACAAATCAAAACAGCAGAGGTTGGCCAAAAAGATTTTTAAAATTATCCAACTTTATGTTGTCTATAAAAGACACTTCATATTCAAGAACACAAATAACTGAATGGGGTATCACACACACAACAATCATAAGAAAGCTGTAAAGGCTATATTAGTATCTAACAAAATAAACTGCAGGATATAATTCATTACTAGAAACAAAGATGACATTTTTATAATGACAAGATGGGTCAATCCAATCTATATTAAACATATATGCACCTACAAACAAAGCCCTCAAAACACAAAACAAAAACTTACAGAAATGAAGGGGAAAATAGCTAAGTCAGCAATAATAACTCGAGATTTCAATAACCCGCTTTCAATAATGGATCTAAGTATTAGGCATCAACAGGAGAACAGCAAACTTAAACAACACTATACACTATGCCTAACACTACAGAACATTCCGCCCTAACCCAAGATACACATTCTTCTCAAACCTACACAAAAAGTATTCCAGGACAGATGATATTCTAGGCAATAAAATAAAATTTAATAAATTTAAAAGGAAAAAAGCCATGGAAAGTATGTTCTCTAAACAACAGACTGAAATTAGAAATCAGTATCAGGAGAAAATTTGGGAAATCCACAAATACGCAGAAATGAAACACAACATTTCTACAAAACCAATGAACCACAGGAAAAAAATCATAGGAAGATTATAAAATACTCTGAGAGGAATGAAAGTGATGCCCAAAATTACAAAATTTAAGTATGCAACTAAAATAATGCTTAGAGGGAAAGTTACAGTGTTAAGTGTCCGTATTAAAAAAGATCTCAAATCAATAACCTCCCTTTACACCTTAAGGACTTATAAAAAGAAGAGCAACTTAACCCAAAGCTGACAGCAGAAAGAAAAGAATAAAGATAACAGAGAAAATCAATGATACCAAAAGCTGGTTCTTTGAAAAGATCAACCAAACTGAGAAAGCTTTGGCTAGGGTGACCAAGAGAAAAAGAGAGGAGACTCAAATTATTAAAATCAAAAATGAAAATATGAGGGCAATGAATTAAAAGAAATAAAAAGGACTAGAAGAGAATACTATGAATAATCATGTGCCAGTAAGTTAATAATTTGCATGATATGGACACATTCCTACAGAAACACAGCTACTGACACTGACGTCAGAAGAAACAAAATCTGAACAGGTCTAGAACAAGTGAAGACCCTGGATTAACAACAAGAAAACTTCGCAGAAGGAAAAGCCCAGGGCCAGATGGTTTCTCTGGTAAATTCTACCAAATGTTTAGAGAAGAATCAACACCAATAACTTCACAGACACTTCAAAAAATAAAAAATAAATAAAAAATGGAATATGTTCCAACATATTCGATGAGGCCAGTCTTGCCCTGATACCAAAAGCACTTCCTGGTAAATCTGTACAAAGTAAATCTGTATACAAAGGACAGAAAGGTGGAAAGATGGCCTCTTGAGTGAGGGAAGGTGAGAGCCAAGTGTACCCTGTGTCCCTCGAGGCCACTCCGGGCACACAAAGCAGGCGATCTACAACACATCCACACAGAGACTTACGCAGGAAACAGGGTGAGCCATGTCTGAGTCATTTTAGCGAATTCAGACATGTCCCTTTCCATTAAAAAGAAAAACCAGCTAAATTTTTAAGGTAGAACAGAAGAATTCATCTCAGAAATTCTAGAATTAATGAGATTCTCCAGTTTTTAAAAGAATGCTAACAATTTAATGAAACCACATAACTTAAAATATCTACTCCACAAAGGGAGCTGCAGCCATACTAATGAGAGTTCCCTGCATAGCCCTTGAGTTTTAAACAACCCGAAAATAGTCTTCATGTTCTGTTTCCCAAATACTTGATCCACTGGAGAGTATCTGATCCGTTCAATATAAAGAGTAAGGATTTCCAATAGCAACACGAATATTTGCACTTTGTACCATTAATATTGCCTATATGAAAGCAATACAAACCAGTGCTACTAGTTACCATAAAAATGCATGTAATTGCCAATTACCTTTTTTTTTTCTATAAATGAATGTCTTTGTCTCCTCTAAGCTTCTCCTTTTAACTAATTTACTGAAAGCATGAGGTTGGCAATCCTGTTACCAGACACTGCCCATTCCCTCATGCGCCAAAAAAAAAGGACATTTTTCAATGCATTGTTTTACCTAAGTGGACTCTTAAACTCATAAATCATGGTTGTTTCAAGATTTTCTCTGAGGCTTTTTTATTTTCACAGCCAGAAGCCCTAAACCAATCAATCATGGAGTAATGTCATGGGTAATTACCACGGCTGGACTGGCCTGCTCTGTCTCTCAAGGCTGCAGGTGTGTTCTCAGCTTTGTATTTTAAACCACTTTTGCTTTGACAACCAAAGGGCACCTGGGAACTTCTCTCTCAGTTGTTGGGACCCCCAGGACACACACACACACATACACACACACACACACACACACACGCAGGCACACACGCACGGCACTCGCGCCCGTGACTCGGAGGGTCCCTGCATCTTCCTCCTCATGACTTTAAGCTTTCAACAATCTTAAGCAGTTAGATTTGTAAGAAAATGCAACCAGATGAAAAGAACTAAGAGCTGGCATCCCTGGGCACAGGGGCAGGGGGCTGGCATCCCCAGGCTCTCCTTCCTCGTCCATGAAAATGGTAGCATCAGATGTCTCCTATCCCAATCTTCCAGCACTGTATTCTACTTTCCTGAAACCATCCTTCCCAGCAGAGAACTCAGAGAAAACACGGACCTTGGGGTGAGGGCAGCAGGGGAGAGAAAGGACGGCCACCAGCCACAGAAAATCCCCTCCCTGTTCATCTGCAGGCAATTTTACAAGGACAAAACACCCCTTTTGGAGAGCTGCTTGTAAAGAATTCTCAAAGAGAACAAACAGGTTAACAGAGATGAATCTCTCCCTCCCTCCCTCCTTCCCTCCCTCTCCTCTCCCCCCTCCCATTTAGTTCTGTATATTTTCCTTTTCATTTTGAGGGTCTGAATGTGTAGGGGAAGAGGAGGCTGTAATGGGCCCTGTCTCTGCCTCTTGGTCCGATTCGCCTTCCAGCCTCCCAGAGGGTCCCCTTCCTTTGCTCCATTGGTTTCAATGAGCAGGGGGATTTTGCACCCTGCCCACCTCCCCTCTCTCCACCTCTCCTCCATGTCCAGCAATGCCCGGAGACATTTCTGGCTGTCAGACTGGGGTGGGGACACCCGTGGCACCTGTGGGCCGAGGCCAGGGATGCTCTTACACACACTCACTATGCAGAAAAGCCCCCATAGCGTAGAATTATCGGGCCCCGAATGTCAACACGCTCAGGTTCAGAAACTCTGCTCGGCTCTCTTCTACCTTCTATTTTGCTGCATATTCTTAGCTAAGAGTCAGCAAAGCCTGAGAGTCGGAATAAAACTCAGATATAATCTCATCCAGCCATCGGGGCTCCGGGCTCATCCTTCTCCAATGTCACCCACAATCTGAGCCTCGGAAGGCTCTGGCATGTGGCCGAGCCCAACCTCTACAGTCAGACAGGCGTCCCTGCCTCTGCCTCTTACCAGCTCTGCACTGGGGGCAAGAGAAGAAGTGGCTTCTCGGCCTCTCTGACTCCTTACCCCGGAGATGAGCTTGCTCCCGGGGGCGCCGTGATGATTGCGGGAAGGTCACACGGAACTTGGGCTGTGCTTTACATCCCTGCCACCGAAGTCGATAAATGTGCGTTCTAGTTATCCCTCTGTCCCCTCTGTCTAAGCTTTCCTCCTCTTCCCCCACGGCTGCCAGTGAGGCCGGGGACCCCTGTGAACGCTGGCCCAGGGCAGCAGCCGCAGCTCAGAGGTGAAGGACCGGGCAGGACCAGCGGACACACCGGCCACGCCTGCGTTTGCTGCTCAGAGAGCCGCAGCATCGCGGATGTCCTGAGTGTGTGTCCCAGGGCGCCCGAGGGCCAGCCCCTGGCGGGGGCTGCACAGAAGGTGGCCCTGCTGTTGGTGGCCACGGATTGACTGGGGTCGCCCAGACAGCTGAATACTGGAGGAAACACGTGCCCTTTGATGGGGACGGGAGGGGCTCGGGCTCTCACCTACCTGCGGTTTCTCACTGTTAGAAAGGCGTGAACAGGAAAGGGGAGGGAGGCCAGCAGCCAGGCCGGCTCGGGAAGGGGATGGGGAAAGAGGCCAGGGGCTGGGGCCTCCAGCGCCCCTGCGGCCGCACAGTCACACAGCTCCGGGCCCGCACACCCTCGCGCACTTGGCTCGGTGCTTAGTGACCAGGCCACAGTAAAGTTCACGGCCGCGCTTCCAAAGAGACTCATTATTTACGCAAACAGGCCATTCTGCGTGTGCGCCAGCTCGCAGGCAGCCAGGAGCTCACAGCGCGCCGCAGCCCTGTTTCAAATATTTACCAACACAGATGCCAAGTCCAACAGCACGTAAAAGTCGAGGCGAGGGGAGGCCTGGAGAGCCTCCACCCTGGAGGGGCAAGCTTTGCAGAAATGGGGAGGTCAGACCACGGCACTCGGGCAGCGCACAGCTCCTACGGGGGCGGCTGGCTGGCACCCCATGCCACCTGGCTTTCCTTCCCACCGTGCTCTTTACCTGTAAGGAGTGTACGGCATGGGGGCCGGGGGTGGCTCCGTCGGTTAATCATCTTACTCTTGGTTTCGGCTTGCATCATTACCTTGAAGTTTGTGGGTTCGAGCCCTGCGTTGGGCTCTGTGCTGACAGGGTGGAGCCTGCTTGGGATTCTCTCTCTACCCCTCCCACCCCCAAATAAATAAATAAACTTTAAAAAAGAAAAGAGTTTACAACACGGACATCAACATCCCCACAACAGGAGGCTAAGCTGTCCTTTGAACGCGGGAACTGGCTGAGACCTAAGATCTTCAGAGCAGGGTGCTGGGCGCGGTTATTCTCTTCCAGGGCTACTTTTGGGGGTTATTTGACCCCCACGCCTTGTGCTAAAAGCGGGGAGTCAAAAGGGAAGACCGCAAAGATACCTCAGGGGCAGTTTTCCAGAGGGAAAGGGGACAAAGGGGCACCGGTACCGGGTAGACTGTCCTCAGAGGGAGCAGAAGCAGCACGCTGCGGCCCAGCATGGTGACGAGAGGCAGCATCCACGCAGGGAAGCCCTCGGGAGGGGAGACAGGCCCGCCCCGGAGGGGCCTGTCACCCATGAGGGTCCCTGAGGGCCCGAGGCAGCAGCTGTGCGTGGTAAGACTGGAAAACAGTGGGTCCTCAAACAACTAGAACTCGAGGGCTGCTGTGATCTCTCCAACATCCCCGAGGCCTTCTTACCTGTTGACAGGTGGACCGAAGCCATCTTACTTGTCGACAGGCAGGCTGCGGCTGGGTCCTGAGTAAGAGGCCTCGCGGCTGCCTCGTCCCCAAGTCCTGAATGACAACCACACACACGGAACAAAACTACCCCCAGGCAGGCTGCCAAAAGGAGTCTGTGCTTCCAATTTAATGCGAGAGGCAGCCGAATCTGTGCCGGGGGAAAACCACCCCACGTGTGGGGGCCCACTTGCCTGACCCTGGCCCATGAGCTGCCCCGGACCGAAGTTTACCCGGCATTTAAAAACTACGATGGTCTCCCCCCATCAGCTGGCAAAGACCCCCAGGCCAGGCTGAGGAAGGTGCGGACACGGCGATGGGTACGTATCGGGGAAAGGCCACACAGGACGGCCGCCTGCCTCCGCAAAGCTCACACCCACCACCCACCCAGCTCCACCTCCAGGAAATGCATCTTGCAGAAGGAACTCTGACACACATGCCATGATTTGTGCACACAGTAACTGAAGCATTGCGTTTCTGCTTTTGTTTGCATTTTCACCGGCTTTTATTTTGTCTTTCGATGCACAGACCTACGAGTTTTCACACAGGAATAAATTCATTTCACCACAATCAAAACCAATGGGTAGAACAGTCTCATCACCCAAAAAACTCTTCCCACACTCTCCCTTTACGCACACACACACACTTTTTTCTCCATCGTTATAGTTTTGGCTTTTTTGAGAAAAATGGAAGCACACAGAATGTAACTGATGGGAGTCAGATCATGCCACCCCAAAACAGGCCACTGTGGCAGAAGGATTATTTGGAATTGAAGACAACTAAGGAACAGCAGAGAGAGGGGACATCAATCTCCCTTTGTGAAGGTGTCCCCCTCTTTCAGACCAGGAGGGAAGAACAATCCCTATCGCGGCAGGCAGAGGCAGCACCAAGATGAGTCCTCCTAAGGAAATCCCGCGAAATCACCCTTACCTATCACTGCTCTCCCACACATGCTTCCTCGTCACAGCCCCCCCCTTGGAAGTCCAAGCTCTTTCCCGTTGCTTCATCTTGTCTCTGCGATTTATTGTCCTTTGTTTATACGGTATAGAGCATCCAAGCCTAAATAGCTCTTTGGGTGTTAGCGGGTTTTTTGCTATGAAGCTTTCATCCGCGTGAAAATATCAACATCAATAAAATCTGTGCGCCTTTCCTACTGTGAAGCGGTCTTTGTCGGTTTAATTCCCAGGCCTTAGTCACAGAGCCCAAGAGGGTAGGGAAAGTTTTTTTCCTCCCCTACATGAACTTTTGATACTGGCTATTTTCAGTCAACAGAATGTCTTTGAGGGGCCATCTAATGTGGTGTCTGTGGAAATTATTCATTTCCTCTTTTTTGCAAAACAGTATTCCATGGTATGTATGGGCCATAGTTTACTTATCCATTCATTCACAGAAGGACGTCTGTGCTGTTTCCAGTTTGGGCCCATTCCAAATAAAGCTGCTAAGAATATCTGTGGACAGGTTTTTGTGTGAGTAAGTTTCCGCTCTCTGGGTACAGGCCAGGAGCTGGGAGTACCTGCTTTGAGGTGATCCCTTTGGATTCTGACGCTGCCGGGTGGGGCCTGGGAGTCTGCTTTCCTAATGGCCCCCAAGCAATGCCATGCTGCTGGTCTGTGGACCACTGTGAACGGTCTTGGCTTCTGGGCAGACAGGTCACACGCTTTCAAGTTTGGGTGAGTTAAGGCTGGAAGCCATCACCAGGCCCTTTGATTGGTCCACGAAGCTCATCACAAATAAACCTTTTCTTAATCTGGAAGGTTTCAGGTGAAGGACGCCCTTGGCGTTTGTATTAACCACCAGAGCCCTGCAGGCACTTGGGTTTGAGACCCTGCTGAGTCTCATCCGTGAGCAGAAGGCCCTGTGAGCACGGCTGTTGGTAAACCCTAGAGGTAAGGGCACCACTTCCTCTGCACAGTACAGCATCTTCCAAGGCCACTGACGCAGGGGCAAGTTCACCTGCAGGGCCCAGCAAGGAGAGAAAAAGAAGAGGCCAGGGCAGTGGGGAGGGGAGGTTTGCAGAACGCCCACTAAAGAGCCCCAGATCACCTCCCCTCTTGCCCGTGGGACATGGGCTGAATCGAGCCCCGCTGGGCCATGTGTACCAGGGGAGCCAAGGTAGGAAGAATTCGAGGATTTCCAGGCTTCCCAGCCGCTAGGGAGGGGCAGGAACCAGCACACCATCACTCCAGGGGGAAAGTGCAGGGCATGGGAGAGCCACACAGGGATGCCACCTTGTGGAAAGCTGAGGGGACTGACCGAAAAATGGGCAATGGGCCCCAACAGACATTTCTCCAAAGAAGAAATACAAATGTCCAACAAGCACACGAAAAGGGGCACTTGGGTGGCTCAGGCGGGCACTTGGGTGACTCTTGGTTTGGGCCCAGATCATGGTTCGTGAGATCAAGCCCCGCATAGGGCTCTGCGCTGACAACACGGAGCCTGCCTGGGATTCTCTCTCCTTCTCTTTGTCCCCACTGATGCCCCCCCCCCAAATTAAAGAGACTTTAAAAAAAAGCACATGAAAAGGTCACCAATCATGAGAGAGATTACAAAAACATCAGCAATCACTTGTAAAACAAGTGAGACACCACAATGAAATATTTCACATCCGTTAACAGAAAATAATGAGTGTGAGAGAGGATGTGGCCAAATTAGAGCCCTTGTGTGCTTCTGGTCGCAATGTAAGATAGTGCACCTGCTAGGAATTATGGCGGTCCCCCCCCAAAATTAAGCATCTAATAACCACATGACCCAGCGATTGCACTTCCAAGTATGTACCCAAGAAACTTGAAGTCAGGGTCCTGAAGAGATGGCTGCATACTCATCTTGGTAGCAGCGTTAGTCAACGAATAGTGTTAGCAACAGTTAGCAATAGTTCTGTTAGCCACAGAACAGTGTTCGTCTTAGCGCGGAAATTCTAACACATGCTACAGCACGGATGAACCTGAAGATATTATGCTAAGTGACAAACACCAGTCACCAAAAGACAAATAAATACTCTAAGATTCATATGAAGCCTCTAGAGTAGTCCACCCCATGGGCACAGACTGAAGACCGGCGGTGGCCAGGGCAGGGGAGCAGTGGTTCAATGGGCATACGGTTTCAGTTCTGCATGAGGGGAAAGTTCTGGATATTGAGATTGCGCAACACCGTAAATGTACCTAACGCTACTGACCTGTACGCTTAGAAATGGCTAAGATGGCAAATTTTATGCGGTTGTGGTTTTTATTTTGAACCACAACTGAAAAGTAAATCTGTGCACGCTGGATGGACGCACAGAAGGACACACAGGTGGGGCGGTGTGGGTGGCTCTGTTGGTCGAACGTCTTGACTTTTGATTTCGGCTCAGGTCATGATCATGGTTCATGGAATTGAGTCCTGCATTAGGCTCCGCACTGAAAACACAGAGCCTGCCTGGGATTCTCTCTCTTAATCTTGCTTTCTCTGCCCCTCCCCCACAAAAATAAATAAATCAACTTAAAAAAAAAAACAAGGACACACAGGCTGGAGTCAAGACACCCATGTATGATGTTCCAAGCAGAGAGGAGCCTAACGGTTTCATGCAGAGCCACGAACACGCCCCCAGTGGGACCACGGCCACACGTGGACGAACACAGACACACATCCTCTCAGGACCGTCTGGAGCCTTGCACCCAAAACGGCGTGGTCTGTGCTTTCCGCGGAGCCTCAGTCAGTATCAGGAACTCTCTCCGTCCACAGGTTCCGCTCGGCGACGGCCGCCTTTAGAATCCCACCGAGTCAGGGTGTGGACGTCAAGGCCCCCATCGCGTGGGCTCATGCCATCTCTTCTCTGGGTGAAAACATTTTACATTTTTCATGTACTAGGACCCCATGGAGGCTATCGTCACCAGAAACACACTCATTTCTAAATGTCTGACACAGAGCAATTTGTGGCTCTGTCGTGGGGCACCTGGGTGGCTCAGTCAGTGAAGCGTCTGTGGGTTTGTAGGTTCGAGCCCCGCATCGGGCTCTGTGCTGACAGCTCAGAGCCTGGCGCCTGCTTTGGATTCTGCATCTCCCTCTCTCTCTGCCCTGCCCCTGCTCGCACTCTGTCGCTCTCTCAAAAATAAACAAACATTTTTAAACAACGTGTGGCTCTGTCTCCCATCTGGAAATGGGAACAATACTAACAGCGCCCACCCGTGAGAGCTGCCTATTAGCACACGGCCAGGCACGCGGGGGCTCAGGGCTGGCCCACTGCAGTGGCACCCAATACGGAGCGCACGGTGGAGGCATTTCATGCCTCTGCTCGCTCTCCCCGCTCTGCTCCAGCAGCCCGACTTCACACACGGAGCCAGCACGCCCATCACCTGAGCCGGCTGCCGGGTGCAGGCCATCCCAGCATGCCCTCCAAGCGTGGCTGCCTTGCACTGTGGCCGGTCCTTGCCCGGGCTGATTCCCGAAGACGCCACCGACGTTCTCCGGCCACCTCCCTCGGCACTGCAATCCATCAAGAGAAAATCCTTTTTTTTTTAAATGTTTATTTAACTTTGAGAAAGAGAGAGAGCCATCAGGGGAAGGGCAGAGAGAGAGGGGGCAGGGACAGAGGATCCCAAGCAGGCTCTTGCACTAACAGCAGACAGCCTGATGTGGGGCTCGAACCCATGACCCAGGAGATCATGAGCTGAGCCGAAGTCGGGCACTCAACGGACCGAGCCACCCAGGTGCCCTCAAGAGCAAATCTTTAGGGGACAAAGTACGGCAGCGGTCCTGAGCGCTGCAGACTAGACGTAAGAACACAGATCGTTGGGACATTCCTTTAGCACACAGCTTTTGGGTCATTTTCCTCTACTTTAATTAACTGGCTCAACTGAAAGCTTCGTTTGCCTTATTCAGTCATCTCTATTAGTATTTTCTCCCCAGGAAAAGGCTTTCTTTTTTTTTTTTTTATGGTTTAAAAGCTTTAAGCAAGATGCTCAGCGGGAATAAGGCACATGTCCTTAATCCTCCAGACTTACCCAAAGCACTTCCCGTTAACACCCCCATACTAAGCATTTAATGAGCACAACTGTATTCAACAGCTTCTGGCCTTCCAAAGACACATGACTGTCCTCAAGCCTCCCATCTCCTCCGCCTCCCCCTCTCTGTGCCTCAGTATCCCTTGCACACACAGAGAGAGCACAAGGATCGTCATACAGGGCCGACACGGGCCTCTACACTCGGCCAAAAACAGGCATGGACCACTTGCTTTTTACCCACTCCCTTGCCAGGCGTTGAGCTCAGGGAGGAAGGGCGAACCCGAGAGCCCCTCATCTGGCATTCGCTGCCCCGCTTGGGACCCCGTTACGCAGGCAAGGATCCAAAGTCAGCCCCGGAGTGGCGGCAACAGAGCCAGAACTGCCCTGCGGTCCTGCCTCCTCCCATCCGCCCCTCACCTTCCATCCACCCCTGCCTCCTCCCATCCGCCCCCGCCTCCCACCACATACAAGGCGCTGCATTCTCGCCTGGAGCAAGAAGCCTAGAGAAGAGGCCCCTCGTGGCTAACCAGTCACACACTCCTGGCACGGGAGCTGAAAATGCAGCCACTCACAAGCACAGGGAGCAGCAGAGTGAGAAATGCCAACGTGCTCTGGGTGGGTCTTCGGGGGGAAGCAGCACTCACAGATGTGTGTGTCCACACACGCACAGGCGTCCACATACATGCACAACGATGTGCACACACACGATGCACATACATGTAGACACACGTGTGCACGCGTGCAGATCCCACATACATGCACACACGTTCGCTCACATGCTGTCGTGTGCACATGGATGTGTATCCGCACACATGCACTTACAGTATGTGCGCACACACACACACACAGGGAACATGCACACCCAAGTACACTTTTCATGATTCCTCGTCGGGAAGCTTCTCACGACACACCCTGGGTCGAATGAAGAAAGAACAGGGATGGGAGGGGCGCCTGAGTGCCTCAGTCCATTAAGCGTTGTCTCTTGATCTCGGCTCAGTCACGATCTCACAGTTCATGGGCTCGAGCCCTGTGTGGGGCTCTGCGCAGACAGCAAGGAGCCTACTTGGGATTCTTGGTCTCCCCCTCTCTCTGCTCCTTCCTCACTCTCCCCTCCTTCTCTCTCTCATAAATAAATAAAGATTAAAAAAAAAAAAAAAGGACCAGGGACAGGATGGTGGGAACCCACCCCAACTGTCAACTGAATTGCATTCCATCACTGACATCATCCCTCCCCAAAGGGTAAAGGGACACATGATCCTCAGCCCGCATTCTTCCCGGGACGGGACCCCCAGGAGAGCACGCAAGCACAGTCGGGGGAGCGCACATCACCCCACGACTTGGCACTGAAATCAGCATCAAGTTCAGCTTCGCTTGGATGTGGGTGCGACGTGCGCTTCAGCGGTAGGGCCAGCTGCTCGTGACCCCCGGGTGGGGAAGGCGACAGAAAGGGGCCCAGGGTGGATTATTAACAGAACCAGGGGAAATACGTAAACGGTGGTTTGGAGACGGGAAAAGACATTCCATTCGGGGCCCCCTGGGGGAGGTGGATGAGATAACTGTAAATTACGGGAACATGACAGACCGTTTCCAAACCAGCCGGCCGATCTGCCAGGACAGATCAATGCAGGCCAGCTGGCCTCCCCTGGCGGGTGTCCTGGTCCCCTCCACGCCCCGACCGCACCGCCGAGCCCTGTGCCACGGAGAGGCAGCGTCGTCCCAAGCCCGCTCCCAGCAGCCGTGTGCTACCCGTAACACAGGGGCGCTGGCGAGGAGGACATTACCGCTCCGAAGCGAAGGTGAACGCTTCTGGAAGAGAAATAAAAGCGGGTCCTCGAAAACACGCAGGTCCGTGTGCACACGACAGCAGTAAACACGGGGCGGGGTGGGGGGTGGTGCAAAAGCCTGAACGTTGCAAGTGTCTCAGAGCTTTCTTTTTTTTTTTTTTAAGTTTTTATTTATTTTGAGATAGAGAGAGAGGGAGTGAGCAGGGGAGGGGCAGAGAGAGAAGGAGAGAGAGAATCCCAAGCAGGCTCTGCACTATCAGTGCAGAGCCCGATGCGGGGCTCGAACTCCCGAACTCTGAGATCATGACCTGAGCCGAAGTCAAGAGTCAGACGCTTAGCCCACTGAGCCACCCAGGCGCCCCCCCCCCCACTTCCCTGGGAGGTTTCTTTCCATTTTAAAGAAGTGGAAACGTGCAGGTCTCTGGAAACGTGCCTCAGGTGTGGCTGGTGTGAGCAGGATGGTGTGGCTCTAATACCTCGGCTAAAATCCCAGCACAGCAGTGCACACCGGAGTTAACACAGAACGCGTGGGGCCCTGAGCATCTATCTTGGTGCTTCGCGCTCCAGCCGCCTCCAGCGGCCAGTCTCGCCGCACCAAATGGGGGGGACTGTCAACGCCATCGGCGGCCTCCACGCTTCCCTTTGCCGGACCTCTCATCCACGCTGACGATTTTGCAATCTTACCTCCCGTATTCCTTTCAGTGACCCAGTGAAGGAGTCACTGTCACACCCATCCTGTGGATGGGGAAACTGAGGAGAAGAGCAACTAAGCAGCTTAACCAAACGCACACGGGGCCGTGCAGGGGTCTCACGCCGTCTTCCCGCCCGAGACGGCCGCAGTGGAGACCTCGCTGGGCCACCAGGCCCACTGTGGACGTGTCCGCAACGTCTATTGAAACTGCTCTCGTGAAAATAAAGCTGCTGACAGAGAAGGCGAGCAGGGACGTCTACACTAAGCCACGGCAACATCTTACAGGCAATTCTCTTTTAAAAACTAGAAAACTTCCGCACGCCCGACGCGTGGATTTCAACACCGAACCCCTCACTTGTGGGGCAGCTTGTGGCCAGACGTGGCAGCAGGTTCAGAAACACCAAAAGCGCGCACATCGGCCTCCTGACCGAGAGGGAGAACAGGACAGAGCCTGGGTGGGCCGCACGACACCCGGCACGTTTAGGGGGCGGCGCAGCAGAAATGAAACAGACTCGGCTCCAAAAAGAAGACAGGACACAGCCGGTGGCCTCAGTGGCCAGGCACCACGTCGGGGGCCCACGAAGAATTCCGTTCTGGCTGCTCCTGACACGACACACGCAGACGGAGCACCTCGGGGGTCACCCATCCCGGAACCGGCAGGCGGACGGCTCTGCTGCTGGGAGACGTGATGCAGGGGACACTGTGACGCAGGGGACACTTTCTGAGGTTGTAAAAGGCACAGTCACCGAGATGGAGTCACATTTTCTTCCCTGAAAAGACACGCCCAGTGGTTGTGCACGTGGACAGCTTTGCAGGACAGCGGCACGCCCGAACAGAGAGTCAGTCACTTGCATGTGCCATGCATGTCCCCTTCCCCGTGCCACGGGAAGAAAGCGGAGCTCAGGAAGCAGTCAGGAAGACCGCCCGCCCGCGGCGCTTCACATTCTGACCAGTGCGTCTTCAGGAGAGACCCCCCCCGCAGTCAGAGGGCCCCCAGGGCTGGGAAGAGCTGGCTCCCAGCCCGGGGTGCCCAGCAGGGCCACAGGGACTTTGTAGCCCGCATGCCCGGGCTGCACCCACACTGCCGAGCTCCCCGCTGATTCCCATGGCGGCCGGGAGCACCGCTGTCCACCGCCCCTCGGCCCTGCAGGCTGGCCTGTGCAGGGGGCAACCTCGTCTGCCCGGTGGCTCTGAAAGCCGCGTGGGCATCAGAGGCACCCGGGAGCCTGTGGACGAGTGTCTGCTCCACCGGCGTGCGTTGGGGCCCAGGAACGTGTATGTCCCGCGAGGCACCGGGTGGTGCTGAGGCTGCAGGCCCAGGGACCGCGTCTGCATGACAGCTGCCTGGACGGGCCACCCACATTGTGTCATGTGAGCGTCGCCAAAGAGGATGTGAGACCCCGGTGCCCGCTGGCCTTCCAGCGATGACTGCGTGCCAGCCTTCCTCTGCTCCCTGCGGTCTCTGTGTCGCTGCAGGTAAGCACATGCCCCTCCGACACTCTGCTGGCAAAGGCAGTGGGCCCAGCCAGCGTCCGTGAAGGTGGCCGGCCTTCCACGGGGGTGGGCAGGGCTGAGGGAAAGGTCCTGAGGTTGGGGGAGCCCAGGGGACACCCGCGGGGACCCCAGGAGCAGCGAGGCAAGGGCGAGCCAGGAGGGGAGGTGGTGGTGGGCCACAGGTGCGGATGCGGAGGGTAGGGGGCCAGCGGGGAGGCCGGGGCTCTGCAGAGGCCCGCATGGATGGGGAAGAAGTTCACGGGGAAGGCGGTAGGTGGAGGGGGTCCTGGGTGAACCCAGCCCCCAGCAGCCGCGCACACCACGGCTATTTTTTTAAAACGTCCACCAGCAACAGCATTTGGGCCAGTCTGCGGTCTGCTCAGAAGCAGAACCAGAGCCCAACTTTCCAAAGCCACGCCCGTCAGCTCCCTCTCGAGACGGGGCTGGGAGGCCCCACTGGGCAATACATTTCTGAGGTCCAGTTAGAACCCTCACGTATCCCTGAAAGGAGCAACAGAGGAAATCCAGGATCCTTAATAACAACAGCATCGAAACTATTTGCGCAGCAGAACGTGAACTGCCAAGCGCGGCTCCCAACAGGACCCGCATACTGGGTCCAACCAGCCTGGGGGATTCGAAAGTGTGGCCCTCGGGAAGCAAATGGCAAAGCGTGATCAGATCTGCCCTAACTCAGCAGATGCCTCAGGCCCGCCTTCAAACGGCGCCGGATTCCGGCACTCGGAAACGTGAGAGCATCGCACCACAGGGTCAAGAGGAGAAACGGAAAAGCACAGCGTGCCCAGGTAACTGACTTTTCCAGAGCCGTATTAGTGGAAATGGTAAGATGAAATGCAAAGACGCATGGAAAAACACGCAGGAAAGAGCCAGTGCAATCTATTAGCTCGCGCCTCTCTCTGCCTGGCTTAGGCACACGCGTGCGGCCCGAAATTCTTCTAGTGGCTTCTTCCTTATGATGATTTAGATTGTGTTTTCTTCATGTGAATATCACAGGCTTGTAAAGTAAATGAACGGATGCCCACTACAATAATACATTTCCGTGATCCAATTAAAACAACCCAATAAACCCAATAAATAAATCCAAAAGATCCAAACAAAACGAGTTCCCATGATAACATATACATTCTGAGACGCTGATGGTCAAAGGTATGTTTAGAACGTTTCCGTCTGCACACATCTCCTTGGCTTGTCCCTGGAGCACGTCTTCATTCCGGATAATCTGGGGAGCACCCTTCCGTCCCCTTCTCCAAAAGACATGCTCCTGGGTGTGGCTGGGGCCCAGCTGAGGCCTCCCCGAGGGAGGGGTTAAAGTAACCACTCCTCTGTATTTTCTGCAGTTGTGATGTTTTGACATCCGGGGCCTTGCGGACCCTGGAGAGACTGGTCCCCTCCCCTGGGGCTAGTCAAGACGCCACCAACCACATCCTCGGACCATCACCCTCTGCCTCGTCATCCCCAGGGCCAGGTACCACACCCCTGGGCCAGCCGCCACCCCCCGACCTGCTTGGCCTGCTCACGATGCCTCACCCATTTCTTCCCGTGGACACCACAGTCAAGGCCCCTGGCCCAGACTCCCCTCTGCCTCCCCGTGTGGCCCTCCGTGCAACCTGGGATCCGGGAAGCTTCTCCCTTCAGGAAAGTCATTTCCATCATTTCCATGTCTGTGCGTTTCTCACACGTGATTAAAGCAAATCCCAGGCGCATTTTGGAGCGGAGCCTTGCTGGGGGCACCTGCCGGCCTCTCACTCGGGGCTCTGGTGAGGCCTGCCCTGCTGTTCAGTTCACTAGATTCTGCATTTGTGCTCAAAGGCACACAATCCCTCCTTCAGCTCCTGTGTGTGTGCGCATGCGCGTGTGTGCGTAATCAGTAGTTGGCGTCTCTTGGAAGAGGAGACAGGGAAGAACATACGCAGATGTAGCAAACAGCTAGTCAAGATGACTGATCCACACACTTTCCCAAGTAGGTAATCGCTTTGTTTTTTTTTTTTTAATTATTTTTTAGTGTTTATTTTGAGAGCACGAGTGAGGGAGGAGCAGAGAGAGAGGGAGACGTGGAATCCCAAGCAGGCTCCAAGCTCTGAGCTGTCGGCACAGATCCTGACACGGGGCTCGAACCCACGAACTGTGAGATCATGACCTGAGCTGAGGTCTGGCGCTCAACTGACTGAGCCCCCCAGGTGGCCTCCAAGTAGCTAACCATAAAGCAAGTATGGCCTCACACCTCCAGGCTGGGCTGAGCATCCGGGGAGGAGGGGGCATCGGGGAAGGCTCAGAAGCTGATCCACCAGTTGCAATGACTGAAAATCAGCACAAACGTGACCTCTAAACACGAGGCAGGACCAGCACATCCAAGGGTCAGCCACCCCGACGCGTGTGGCCGCCTGGCACCCCAGGGACCCTCTCCAACAGCCCTTGGATGGGGGCCAGGAATGCACGAACCCCGCTGTCGCTGGGGAGGAGCCCCAGTAATCCCTCACACCCGGGCAGCTCTCTGCCTCTCCCGTTCCTCCTCGTAAAGAAAACTACTTAACTTTACAGGACGTCATGTAGTTCCCACCTTGGCCAAAAAAATAAAGAGGGAGACTCCACTCTATCCTCTCCCCAGAGAAGCCCGCCGAGGCGGTGCTGACCCCCCCCCCCGGCACCCCCCCTTCCACGCTCAGTACCTGGAGGCGACTCCGTGGTGTACTTCTGTCTACTTAGTGTCGGATTCACCTCAATCACGTGCCTCTGTGGTTTGTCTCGAGTTCTGTTTCAGTATCAGGGAAAGAGCAGCTCGAGCTGACTGCGGCCCCCCGCGCGGGGTTCACGGGCAGCCTCGCCGGGGCGCCCGTGAACACCCGCCACCCACACGAAGTCGACTTTTGCCAAAGACCTTTTTTTCCCCTGGCAGGTGCTGCCTGCCCCCTCGTGATTAATTCCCCGCGAAGGAAAAGGAACGACGCTGGTCCCCTGGCATAATGACAAAACACACACAGGCGAAAAGGTGGGCTTTCTCCAGCTTACGTCACTCTCACCCCTCCGCCTCCGCGGCGCACAAATTACAGCTGTGGAAGCTTTCACATAATCTAAACTTTCACTCGGCAGACCTCTCACTTGTCGAAATGTATTTATACTCTCGGTCGTGGAGGGGCTCATTATTTACACCGGTCGTTTAAACAGTAACCAGATTGTTTGGGGCCTGGCGCGTCTGGGTCGGGGCTGGTCTGCTGTCTGTGGGCCTCCGCTCAGGACCGGCGAGCGTACGGGAGCCAGAGAAGTGGGCAGAGGGGAGACTGTGACGTGAGAAGAGAGCACGGTGGGTTGTAAACAGGCCTGCTTTCTGCATCCTCGGAAAAACACACAGCGAGAGACGTTCAACCACGGAGACCTGACCCGTCCCTGTCCCGGAGCCCAGCGCAGCCTTCTAGAGGTTTCTGTCGTGCCCTGTGTCCCTGGCTGCACTGTGTCACTCAGGATGAAGTCAGGGCCCATTCTACAAAGTTCTCCGAAGAGGCCTTTCCGACTCTCCCTTCACAGATGCCCCATCGTAATCACGAAGCCCAGGCAAGAGAAGAGAAGGCCTTCGGGCGCCGGAAATGAGCGAAATCCACGGGGGAAGCTTAAAGACGGCGGAACAAGAGAGCTGAGGACCCGCTGGGCACCACGGGCCAAGTGATGATCCGAATGTTACTGCGTTTTTTCTCTAAAAGGAGAAATCGCAAAATAATCGTTCTGCCAAGAAAGGGGGGGAAAGGCCAAGCAAACTTAAGTCTGGCATATTCCTACTCCGTCTCTGAGGGATCTAGAGCCAAGCTTTGTCAGCAGCCCAGAGAGCAGAAAACCACGCCCAGGCATGCGCGCACATCCCGGCCTTTAGCGCAGTCCCGTGCACACAGTGGTGAGGACAGAGGACACTCAGTGTTGCAGATAAGACCAGCTCTGGGGTGCGGTGGGGCACAGTACATCAGAGCAGGTGGCTGCCCCAGGGCCATGGCATGACGGGCACCCGAGATCCTGGCTGCTGGCTGGGTCCTCGCTCAGTGACTGCAGGGCCGCCACCGAGCCGTGACTTCCGAATACAAGACAAAAACACAACATCGCTGTAAGCGATACCGCTGAAGCAGACCAGCTGCTCAGCACCGCACTTTGGACCACACTAAAAACAAAAACAAAAATAGTTGGGGCACCTGGATGGCTCAGCCGGCTGAGCATCCAGCTCTTGATTTCAGCTCAGGTCATGATGTCACGGTTTGTGAGTTCGAGCCCTGGGTTCTGCGCTGACAGCGTGGAGTCCATTTGGATGCTCCCTATTTCTCTCTGCCTCTCCTGTGCTTGTTGTCTCTCTCTCTCTCACACACACTCTCTCTCTAAAATAAATAAACTTAGAAAAAATTTAACTTCCGTTCCCTGAGGTTTAAGAACTCTGCTGGTGCTCCTTCCCTGCAAGAGAAAGGTTCCTTTCAAGGGTCTGGACAATGGTGGGCCAAACACAGCCTCCCAGGAAAGGGAGACGGGGTGTGTGCTGATTAATACTGTGAAACAAGAATGTAGGCTTCGTAATTTAAAAAGCCAAACAAAGAAAACCGTTCAAACTCCCTAGCTGCACTCACCAGGCACCCCTCTCCCCCCTCAGCCCAACGGGCCAACACAAGCCGTGACAATCATGGGGCCAAGGTGAGAAATAAACCCTGGTCAAGGGTTTGTCGTCCAGCAAAGTTTCCACTCACTTCCGCTCAAAATCCAGGGTCCAGAACATGGTAACGCTTCAAGTCCGGATCCGTGAGTGCAAGCAATTTAATCCTCCTACTGAATTGTGAAGGTGTGTAATGGGTTTAGGAAAAAGCTCACGGTTACACAGATTATGTTTCAAGAAGGAAATCCAATAATGTCAACCACCCTTTCCCATAATAAATGATATGCATTACATTTTTAAAACGATCTATGGCTTCTAATGTGCCGTCTTACAGATTCATGGCGTATATAAAATGATTTTTCTCTGATGAGCCGTGATTAGAGAGCACTCTAGCACCCTCCCAGAAGCAAAGAAACCACGGCATTTTCATTCATAATAAAAGTTGTCACATGGTTTGAAAAATAAACCTTAAGGCAATTAGAATACGTAGGTCAGAAAAGGTACTTAAAAGAGAACAGTAAAAATTCTGCAGGTAAAATTATTGCATTTTACTCAAGACTGAGGCATTAAATCAAGCTCCTCTTGCGTTTGACAGGCTCCTAGAGAATTACAGGATTTTCACTAATCCTCAAATAAACAAGTGTAAATACTGTTCTTAGCTCGGAAATTTCCGGCTGGCCATCGAGGAGTATTCTTGATGGAAAATGTGACAGCACCTTCACTGTCAGCCTTCCAGAAACTGATGGTCTTCCTGTAAATTCCCTACAAACCAAAACCATCTGACGGGATGCCAAAGGAATCAAAAAGGACCACTTTGCAATGCCGGGTAGCTCTGGACGACCTCGTAATTGATGAGGAGGAAAGCATGAAATCTCTAGGCAACACCCAGATGTCTGGAAGGTGGGTGTGCTTCAAACACCCAACAATAACAACAATGCAAAAGCAACAATCACCAAGGGGGAGGGTCTGCCCTTGAATCTGCTTTCCATGGCTGGTTCTCTGGGTATGCTCACCGTCACGGGCAACTGACAACGGACAGCCTTGTAGAACCCCCAGAGCCCGTGGCTTCCCCCCTCTCAGAAAACTCTTCTCAATCAACGGTGAACAGCCCCGCCTTTGGTCCGGTTGCTCAAGGCAAACACCATCCGCCATCTTGCTTCTGGCAGCCAGTGGGTCAGGAGTCAGTTCTACCCCAGGGCAGGTCCCAAAGCAAGTTCCTTCTCTCCACCTCCCCTGCCCCAACACCAGCCTCCACCATTTTTGTTCTGGTGCCTTCCCTCAGGCTCTCTATTTCCACACTCACCCATCATAATCCATGTGCTTGCACACAGCCACGGGGTCCCTTCAAAAGATGATTCCCATCATCCTATCACATCACATCCTTGCTGCACACCTTCCAAGGAACAGCCCATCCCACTTCAACTAAAGCCCCAAATCCCCCCTGCTTCCTGTAGAGGCAGGTCCCCGCTCTGGCAGGTCTTGCCTTCGCCACAGCAGCCGGCCCACCTCCCTGCTGGTCTTCGACCACTCAAGCTCTTTCCCACCACAAGACGTGGACCCTGTGTTTTGCTGGCCCAGTTTCCATGCAGAGCACCATCTCAGACAGACCTCCCACACCACCTCCCTGAAGGCCTCCCCCTGCTCGGCCACACCCCCTGCATCCCCTCAGTGCTGGCTTCATTGCTGTTACCTCTACCTGCAATCCCTTCGTTTATTCTCTAGTTGTTTACTGTCTCCCCCCCCACCGAAGGGGTGGGCTCTGCATATTTCGAGAGAAATTATACGATAATCCACAGAAGATTTAAACATGAGATAACAAACCAAGGGCACGAGCCAGTAGGGAAAGACCTTCATTTGCCACGCATTACTGGTTTTGAGCCCGATTTCAAAAAGAAAGGACAATTTATAAATGTGATTTGAGAAAGACTTATAGCCAGTCACTAGCAAGTTGCATCACTTTAAGTTGACGTTATTTCAACTCTCCTAAAATTGTGACAAAATATTTTAAATGACTACCCCCACTGGGAAGACTTTCGGCAACACGTTCTCGAAGCTCGGTGCTGGAGAGGCCCTTGGCTTCAGTCTTGGCCAACATCGCATCTGGGGTAGAGCCCGGGGGGTGGAAAGTTTGCACCCAGCTATGGGACAGACCTGGGTGGGTGTGTCCCCCCCTACCTCCCCAAGTTCATTCCAGAAGAGTGACCTGCTTCCAAAGGGTGGGTCCAGGGCTCCTGGTGGCCTCCCAGACCCACAGGACCATGGCTGCCCTGAGGGCCAACCGATGGATCACACACATGGTCACAGCAAATGAGCGAGGCCACGTCAGGAGCTCCTATCTGTGGCCTCAGATGCGTATGCGTCTGAGAAGGGATGGAAGAGCCAGGGAAGGGGGTCTGTGTCCAGAAGGCTGTCACCTCGTCTCCCCACACCTGGCAGGCCCCAGCCTGGCCCCAAGAAGGGGCCTCCCTTGGTGCCCACTGGTCCAGGAGATGACGCCCGGGAACACAGCGCCATGGTCCGTCTGCAGCCAGGCAGTCCTGCGTCCAGCTCGCCCAGCCGAGGCCCCATCTGGTATCCATGGGAACGGAAGAAGTCAAGGCTGGGCTTAACTCCACGATGCAGAGCACTCAGGGAGTACAATCAGGAAGACACCACAAGCCCGGCAGGTTGGTAACGGGGGAGGGGAGAGGACGGGAGGTGGGCGCGGAGGAGGGGCCGGCCAGGCCTCTCAGCGTCTCCCGCGTTTGTCTATGGCTGTTCCAGGCGATCTGAAAATTATCGGGTCGGGGAGAGGGGGCTTCGGTGCCCTGGCCCACGGGGCGACTCGTGAAGCGTCGCCTCTTCTCCGGGGCCAGAGCTGGGATCGCGCGGGCCTCCGCTCTCCTAAACCCCGTGTTTGTTTTTGTAGTTTCTGCCAAACTAAATCAATCCAGCCTGTGGCAACCTTTAAACAGCCACGACTCGCTCCAACAGTCTCCGAGTCTGACTTCCTTCCAGGAACGTCGACCAACATTTGTCCAGGCTTCACATGCCTGGTGATCAAACCCTCTAATTACTCAAATCTGTGTCACATAACTGTACATTAGTGACTTCAGAGATGACAGATTTCGACTCTTTGATGTGCACAGCTGGGTGTCTTTCATTCCCGCCGGCAGAGCCACTCGACCTTTTCCTCACCGCACCCACCAGGCGGCCGCTGGTCCCTCCTGTAACATCCGTAACAGGGACGGAAGGCCACACGTCCCCGGGAGCCCCCTGCCTCCACCCCATCACGGCCACTAACCCCCCACATGGCCCTGTCAAACCCTCCCCCCCCCGCAGAGCCACCCCTCAGCTGCACGGACACCGGGTCTCTGGAAGCCGGAATCGGTCCCAACAGAGCCCTCTGGTGTGGCGAGAGGAGGGATCTGTCACAAAGGCAGCCCCCATGGCTTTCTGGAGGAGGAACGGGAACAGATACTCCAGGCCGTAGGGAAATCTAGCCCTTTCCTACAGGAAAAAAACAAAAAGGAACGGGCAGAGCTCAGGGGCACCCAGCCGCTGCCCCAGGACCCTTGTGCTATGGTCTGGACGGCTGCAGCCTGGGAACCCATGTACGGTGGTGTTAGCGGGTGGGGCCTGCGGGAGGTGAGCAGGTCCTGGTGGGGGGGCCCTCAGAATGGGACCAGCACCCTTAGGAGAGGCCTCAGAGGGCTACCGCACCCCTTCCTCCACGGAGGACACAGGGGGCAGGCGGCCTCAGCCACCGGGAAGAGGGTTCTCACACGTCTGGTCTCCGGAACTGTGAGAAATCTCGTTTTCCTTTTTTTCTTTTTCTTTTTCTTTTTTTTTTATTTATTTTTGAGAGAGAGAGAGACACTGTGAGCAGGGGAGGGTCAGGGAGAGAGGGAGACACAGAATCCGAAGCAGGATCCAGGCCCTGAGCTGTCAGCACACAGCCCAACGCGGGGCTCGAACCCACGAACCGTGAGATCATGACCTGAGCCGAAGCCGGACTCCTAACCGACTGAGCCCCCCAGGCGCCCCTAGAAACCTTGTGTTTCTAAGCCACCCGGTCTGTGGTGTTTCTTCACAGCAGCCTGGATGCACCCAGACGGCTCGGGAACACAAAACTCCAGCCAGAGCGCCAACTGGCCCACCCCCAGCGGGTCTCTCTCCGCTGGAGCAGACACGGCCAACGGCACGAACGTCAACGCCGGTGAACTCTGACCTCCGGCCCCGGGATCTCCCCACCTGTGACCCGCGGGGGGTCACACCTTCTGCACCCTCCTTCCCGCTCTTCTCCGCGGGTCCACCGCCCGGGCCTCCGTTCTCCAAGCGCGGCGCCCCTTTCTCTGCTCCCCACTGCTCCGCCCGGGCAGACCCTGGAGAAGCCCCCCTTCCTTCCCTGCCTCAACTGCATCGGGGAGCCCGGGGGTCCAGCTTCGGGGGACAGGCTGGTCTCCGCCGTGGCCCGGGGAGGGCGGGCAAGGGGCCAGGAGCCGAGGGCCGCACTGGGGAGGCTCCGTCTGTGTTTCCACAGGAGCCAGACTGTATAAAGCACAGGAGAAAAACACGACACCACAGAGGTCTCAGCCACGGCCCGTCTGCCTGCGTCTCATCACTAAGCTTCCGACCCCTCACCTCGCAGGCTTGTCACCACACAGAGACCCCGAGGCGGTGGTGAGGAGGGGCCAGCGCGCCGTCGGAAAGAGCACACGCGATATCCTGAAGGCGGTGGGCCCAACGCCCTTCCCCGGGCCGCCTTACAGGGGGGTGGGGGGGAGGGCATCTAACGCCCGCCAAACTTGTTAGGAATGACAAAGCAAACCTGGACAAATCCCTGCACCAATAGGTGATGCGGTGGGGCGCCTTCCCTCCCCCAGAAATGTGTGTGTCTCTAAGGGGCCACGAGTAGAAACGGGTTGGGAAACATAATGCAAATGGTGCCCGTGGCCAGGTCCTAGGGGCCCCATCTTCCGAGGCTTTCTGTTTCCGGGGCAGGCCACGTAAAATCGGTACTTAAGGTCCACTTGGCGAAGGGTGAGCACCGGCACGGACGACACGGAAGGAAAACAGCGTTAACACAGTCACCACCAAACAAAGACCAAGAAAAGACCCTGCAAGGAACGGCAGACAGACAGCTAACCGAGGTTGGGATGCGGGGAATTCCAGAAAGTGATGGAAACGGAGAGGCATACATTCTGATTCTAATTTGAATTACACCTATCTGGGCAAAGTCGTGATTTTTTTTGAGAGAGAGAGACAGAGACAGAGACAGAGAGAGAGCTGGGGAGAGGAGCGAGACTGTTAAGCAGGCTCCACACTTAGTACAGAGCCCAACACGGGGCTCGATCCCACGACCCGGGGATCATGACCTGAGCCGAAATCAAGAGCTGAACGCTCACCGGACTGAGCTGCCCCAGCGCCCCGAAGTCATGCTTGTTAAAAACATGGGGGGAGCCCCGGGAAGGGCCGGGAAGCGATGGGGGCCCAGTGAGCACGAGGACAGCAGCACCCACACCTGGTGCCTGCACACCGCTGGCGAGGCCCAGGCTCCCTGGGTAAAGGGGTGCTCATGGGTCTGGGTCAGGGGGCTGCTAAGGGGAGCCAGGCAGCAAGAACACACCCAACACTAATGGGGTCAAGTCGAAAGGACACAGGTGCTGGCCTAAAGCACCCCACTGACTAAATGTGAGCATGGGCAAGAATAAGGATGCCTTTAATTAGAACATACTGAGATTTTTTTAATGTTTAGTTTTGAGAGACAAAAACTGAAACAGAGGGAGACACAGAATCCGAAGCAGGCTCCAGGCTCCGAGCTGTCAGCACAGAGCCCGATGTAGGGCTCGAACCCACAAACTTCGAGACCATGACCTGAGCCGAAGTCGGCCGCTTAACCGACTGAGCCCCCCAGGCGCCCCGAGGATTTTTTAAAAAAAAAATATCCTTAGTCCTAATGGTCCCCAAAACTTGGGGTGGGAAGAAACCTCGCAGTAGTAACGTCTCAAGAGAAGTCCTCACTTCGCGCCCTGCGCTGTCGTGCCCGGTTCGGAAAAGGCTCGTCACGGGATGTGAAGCGCTGTGCGGAGAGGGCTGTGGGGCAGCCGGGTCTGCGCTAAGGGTCCAGCGTGACCGCTGCGGCTGCTGAGCAGGAACAGACAGGAAACAACGACAAAGGCAAGGAGGACCGTCCCCGGACGGGGCCCGATTTAGCATCCCTGCTGGAGGGACCCTCCGTATGCGACGGAGCGGGAAGCACACGGCTCACACATCCAGCGTTCGGGCCACAAACGCTGAAACACCGTCCCAAGAGCGTGCCCGAGGCACAGGGGCGCCAGCACGGCCACCAGCGGGGAGAAGGAGTCAGGCATTCGGGGCGTGCGAGCCCCCACAGGCTAACCAGCCCGCTGCACCGCATCGCCAACATCACAGAGACGGGAAGAAAGGGGGAGGAGATTTTCTGGATAGAAAGACACCAGCTGGTTATAACCACCAGTTTGGTGAGGAGGAGGAAGGACGCATGCTCGGGGAGGACCTGGAGAAGTGAGCCAACAAATCAGCAGCTGCTGACATCCCGGGACAGGTGCTCCTTTTCCTCCAACGGCATCGCTGGGATGTACGAGGAAGCCGTCATTCTTAGGAGACGCTCAAGTGCAAGGTCGGGGGAAATGTCATGATGTCAACAGCTCAGTTTGAAACAGTTCAGCCAACAGTGTTTACAAATGTGAGTGTGGCTGCTGGGACTGGGTGGAGAGTCTGTGCGTGTTTGCTGTACCAATATATATACATTTTTAATTTTTTAAGTTTATTTATCTTGAGAAAGAGAGAGCACGAGCCAGGGAGGGAGTTGGCTGAGAGAGGGAGAGAGAGAATCCCAAGCAGGCTCTGCACCACCAGAGCCTGATGTGAGGCTCAAACTCATGAACCATGAGATGATGACCTGAGCGGAAGTCAAGAGTTGGGGATGCTTAACCGACTGAGCCGCCCAGGCGCCCCAAACATAAAAATTTTTTAAAAAGAAGACAAGAATGGACTTCAGGAAGGTCAAGGGATGCTCAGTGCCACAGAGAAGTGGCCAGTGGGCCACAAGCCCACGACCCACTCACCCCGCTGTGCACGCAGGCCCTCCCCACCCCAGGTTAGGCCCCTTGGGCAGCATCGGCGTCCCCTCTGCGGGACACAAGGCAAACACATTCATAGGAAGAGAAAGGAGAGGGACAAAGACTTCGAATCATTGACGAGAGCTGCAGGAGTGGCCCACATGCAACCAAATCCCAGGGCTCAGCGCCGTGTCCCAGAATGTTTGTGACGGTGCATCCGGGAGGCGCACCTGAGCTGAGGCAGGCGTCCTCTGTCCCTGGGAAGGGATGGCCCTGCTTCCTCGAAGAGAAACGGGGCCTCAGGGGTGAGAAACACACAGCTCTTAGCAGGTAGGACACACAACCGGTCCCCGAGTTCTGGAACTCACCGTGTGTTTGCAATCAGGAGGCGGCCTGGCAGGGGGGGGGGGCAGCAAAGCCTCCTCCCAGCTGCCCACACAATGCCCCCTAAACCCAGAGCACGGCACTGCTCACAGGGCACCCCAGGCTTCTGGCCTCCGGGAAACCAAGGGCGGGGAGCTCTGGGCTTCAGATATGTGCCCAAGTCTGACGGGCCACATGGCCAAGGCCCTGAGTATTTCTTTCTGGACTTCTGGAAGCCAGCGGCAAATAACATGTGTCTCTCAGACTTAGGGGACGACCAGAAAAACACACGCATCTGTTTCCAGCACTGGCGCCGAGTCTGATGCACACAAGCCCTGAACACAAGGCCCCTCCTGGACGTGGCAGGGCGCCTGCAGTAATCCCGCGGAGCTCTGACTTGCAGGGAGGGAGACGCGTGCTCCAGACACAGGGGCCGGTGCTGCGAGGTGGGTGACAGCCAGCTGGGGGGGGGTGGGGCAGGCCCGAGGACACTCCCACCCTGGAGAGCCGGTGTGCAGGTGACCAGTACGTCCTGCTCACGATTTAATTCATCCGTAATCTCACCGGGATGAAAAGTGGAACAGAGCAAAACATCTGAGAAACCTTCCTGAGATCCTGCCCTTTGGGTGACCTGGAGAGCCGCCACTGCCCCAATTACTTACAACGATTTCTAGAGGAATATCCGGCCTGGGGCACCTGGGTGGCTCAGTCCGTTAAGCATCCGACTTCAGCTCAGGTCATAATCTCATGGTTTGTGGGTTCAAGCCCCGTGTTCGGCTATGTGCTGACAGCTCAGAATCTGGAGCCTGCTTAGGATTCTGTGTCTCCTTCTCTCTCTGTCCCCCTCCCCTGCTTATCCTCTGTCTCTCTCTCTCTCTCTCTCTCTCTCTCTATCTCTCAAAAACAAATATTAAAACAATTTTTTAAGAATATCCAGCCTGACACCCGGGAGGAGAGAAGGCAGCTCTGAGGACGCGTCTGGACTCCCATCTTCTGGGATACCCCAAAGGACGGGGCACCCCCAAAGGACAGGGCACCAGTCACATGTTGTGTTTTTATAAATCACAGGACTTTTGAATCAGCTCAGAATTGGGCCGTCAAAGGAAAAGCATCAATTTAGCAAAGCCGCAGAGAGAATCCTCAGATTTTCTCCATGGCCACAAACTGCTGACTCGGGCAAACACTCTGATTTTCAGCAAGACAAAGTCCTCTTGAATTCAGCAAAGGCACCAACGAAAGGCATCAGGGCTGATTAAATCAGCCATGATCCACAGGCCCAAGGGACACAGCCTTTCAGGTCCACACCTTTCTGGCTTCTATGAAAATCTAACCAGGTGGGGAGACGGAAGACCCATGAGGTGGGCTGACTCCCGAGGGAATAACCACTTTTCCAGGGGTCAGTGCTGACAGCATTGCAGTAGGTGCCTTATGGTTTTGCTCTTGGGGCCCAAGCTCAGCCAAGTCCTAGCCAGGCCAAGAATGTCACCAAGGAAGATGGTCTCCCGGTTCGCAGGATGAAATGCACAGAAGTGTAGACAGAGCACGACACATCGAGCACCCCACCCATGCTTACGGTGATAGTTCATTTTTACACGTGTGTGTCTTTTTTTTCAATTTTTTAAGATGTTTATGAGAAAGACAGAGAGACAGAGAGACAGAGAGAGCGCGCGCGTGCGTGTGCAAGCATGCAGGGGAGGGGCAGAGTGAGAGGGAGACACAGAATTTGAAGCATGCTGTCAGCAAAGAGCCTGAAGTGGGGTTTGAACCCACGGACTGCAAGATCATGACCCGAGCAGAAGTCAGATGCTTAACTGACTGAGCCACCCGGGTGCCCCCATGTATGTGTCTTCTCACACATTCCAGGTCTTGCTTCTTCTGCAAGGTCCTTTTATCCTTGACACGCCTACATCTTTGTGTTATAACCAAAGTGCTCCTAAAAACCCCACATGTGTCGTGGTTAAATTCCATGACCCTGCAATGGTACAAGGTAACTACAAATTCAGCAGTTAATTCATGGGTTAAGCAGATGATCTTTTGTCAATGCAAATAGGCAACAATTACCGTGTGTATAAATGACTGTGTGTTTAATTATTCTTTTGTGTAACATTTTGAGAAGGGAACACTGTGAGGTTCCTTTTCTTTCTTAACTTTGTTCTTAACTTTATTCTGATTACTAAAATAGAAGTCAGATTTTACAGAAAATTTGGGAAGTACTGGAAAGCATAAGGAAGAAACAAAAACAAAACAAAAAAACCTGTCAGACTTGGAGCCAAACAAAACCAGTATTAACATTTTGGTGCATTTCTTTTTCCCCAGATTATACACGCTTACATGTTGATATAAACACTTTTTGTTACAAGAGGAGAGTCATTTCATAAATTGAGTTTTTATTATCATATGACCATTAATAGTACGGTCATAATTTCTCCTTGGGCTCCATGCACCATAAGGAAGGGAATTCTTCATAGTTCAAACAGATCCTGGGAGTCTTGGACACTGTTGGGCATGTGAAGCACTCAATATGTCTTAATTAAACAAATGAATATTATATTGTAACATTTTCCCCATATCATTCCAGGTATCATTATGTTATGAAGATTTTGCTGTCATCATCAATTATTCTTTGAAAATGTAACTTTTCTAATGTCTTACAAAATACCTCTGTATGGAGTATGTCAAGTTCACTTATCTAATCCCTGCTGCTGGACACTCAGGCTCTTTCTAATAATTAACTGTACCAAATGAAGCTGTAATACACATCCTTGTCTAGAATTCTTTATCTCTCCCCATATTCCCAAGACGGATTCCTAAAAGCGAAAGTAAGAGACACACGATTTGCTCCTATTCACACATTTGCTTATGATATATGTAAGAATATAAGTATCTGTTAAGCATCCAACTTCGGCTCAGGTCATGATCTCATGGTTCGTGAGTTCAAGCCCGAGTCGGACTCTGTGCTGACAGCTCAGAGCCTGGAGCCTCCTTCGGATTCTGTGTCTCCCTCTCTCTCTGCCCCTCCCCCACTTGTGCTCTCTCTCCCTCTCCCTCTCTCTCTCAGAAATAATAAATGAAAAAAACTTTAAAAAAACATATACTTTTGGGGGCACCTGGGTGGCTTGGTCAGTTGAGCATCCAACTCTTGATTTTGGCTCTGTTCATAATCCCAGGGTCGTGGGATTCGGCCCCGAGTTGGGTTCTGCACTGGGTGTGCAGCCTGCTTGAGATTCTCTCTCCCTCTGTCCCTCCTCTGCTCATGTGCGAGCATGCACACTCTCTCTCTCAAAAAATAAAAAATAAAAAGAAAAAGAATGTACTTTTTGAAAACTTCATGATTCAATAGCCAAAAAGTAGTCCATCATTAAGGTTAATTTCTACTTGCATATTTTGAAGGATTCTGAGGCCTTTTTACATATCTGTGATGCCCATTAGTATTTTCTTCTGCAAAGTTACTTGTATCATCTTCCTTTTCTCCTATCATTAGTCATTATTTGGGGCAGAATCATACTGTGTTCCAGACTATAGTTTTATAATGTATTTTAAAACACAGCAATGATCGGCTTTAACCACTTTTCTCACTCAAAACGTTTTGTAGCCACTTAACCAATTTTTTATTCTTTAAGATGGGCTCTCGGGTCATTTTGTCCAGTGTCGTCCAAAAGTCCTACTGGGATATGGATTGAGATTATTTCAAATGTTTGTTACCCTGGGCAGGGACGGACATCTTTAAAGCTGTTAGCCTTCTTGGGACAAGCAGCTGGCTCCGTCAGGAAGAGCATGTGACTCTTGGGTCTCAGGGTCTTGAGTTTGAGCCCCACGCTGGGTGCAGAAATTACTTGAAAATTGAATCTGGGGGCACCTGGGTGGCTCAGTCAGTTGAGTGTCCGACTTCTGCTCAGGATCTCACGGCTCGTGGGTTTGAGCCCCACGTCGGGCTCTGTGCTGACAGCTCGGAGCCTGGAGCCTGCTTCAGAATCTGGGTCTCCCTCTCTCTCTGCCCCTCCCCTGCTCATGTTCTGTCTCACTCTCTCAAAATAAATAAAAGAAACATTACAAAAACAAAGAAAGAAAATAGAATCCAGACCGTTAACGAGTTATCGTTGTTTTAAAAATTTCATCATTCTAACACACTTCCAAATCCTTTGGTAAAGGTGTGGTTTATTTGGTTTTACTTTGTGCAGTGAAATTTTCCCCCTGGACAGCTTCTGATTATTAATGATATACAGAAAATCTTTTTCAATAGATTTTTCCCAAATATATTGATGATTCCACGAATTCTAAAAGTTTTTAGTCTATTTTACAGAGGTTTCTAAAGTACACAGTCTCTATAAACAGTCACCGTATCTTACACAATCCATTCAACCTCTCCTTACCGAACGTCACATAAGGCTTTCTTAATTGGCCTGGTATTAATAGGATTGTCTAGGCTACACCACTCATGTTTGTTTTTACTCTGGCATAGATATTAATTAACATTATAAAAAGTTATCTTTTCTATCTCTAGTTTCCTACGGTGTTTAAAAATGAGAAATGTGTGATTAATTTTCTTAAAAGCCTTTTTGGGGATCTCATAATCTCCCTGTTTATAACATCTAAATGATTACAGACACCAGAGTGTAAACACCAGCTGAGAACGAGGGAGAATTCCATTTTCAAATGCCTCAAGGTAGAGCTTAAATACACACCGGCGTCACCGGCACTCTGCTGCACCCCTGACACGAGCGGTCACCTCCCTGGAGTGCACTCAGAGAGACGAAATGAATGAGCACCGCGCCACTCTCCCCTAAACGTGGGGCCACACTTTGTCACACATCCGAGTTTAACCACGGACATCTCAGGGCAGGCAGCGAACGCAGATGTAATCTCTATTTGCATATCCCTGGAACCACGAGAGAGAAGAATTTTAAACAATCAGAACAGGGAGTGCTAAGATGAAGACACGGCCATGTTCATCCCACTGTGACCGGGATCGGCAGATGGATGATTACAGGACACCGGTCACATGGAGTGGGAAGTTGTAAAAAAAATGATGTACGCCTACGATAAATATTTTATTTTAACCTAAAACACACCAATGGGCCATCATTAATCAATCTACCGATGGAGACAGAGGCCAGGACCTTCGTCTGAGTAAAAACCTGCTGATTTCTGTTTACCACGATTTCTTCACAAAGGGCGTACACTCAGTTGGTCCTTGAACAACATGGATTTGAACTGTTGTGGACGGGTCCACTTTTACCCGGATTTTTTTCGATGCAGTCCTATAAATGTATTTTCTCTTCTTTATGACTTTCTTGTGTACTTTTTTAATGTTTATTTATTTTGGGGGGGAGAGAGAGCACGAGCAGGGGAGGTTAGAGAGAGAGGGAGACACAGAATCGGAAGCAGGCGCCAGGCTCCGAGCTGTCAGCACAGAGCCCGACACAGGGATCGAACCCACGAGCCGTGAGATCATGACCTGAGTGGAAGTCGGACGCTCAACTGACTGGAGCCACCCAGGCGCCCCTTCCTTATGATTTTAACAACATTTTTCGTGTAGCTTACTTTATTGTAAGAATACAGTATTTAATACATATAACATACAAAATATGTGTCAACTGATTGTTTATGTTACCTGTGAGGCTCCCCGTCAACAGTAGACTATTAGTAGTTAATCCTGGGGAGTTAAAAGTTATACACAGTTTTTCAACTTTGATGGGGGGGGTCAGTGCCCCAACTCCTCCATTGCTCAAGGGTCACCGAACTGTGTATTATAATATATCACCTGTTTCCTGGTTTGGTTTTCTAAGTGACGTGTTTCCAAACACCCATAAACCTGAATACAAACCCCTGATTGATTTTCATTAGGACGTATTTAAATCGACAGCCAACATTTGAACAAGGTGTTCTCATTCTCTACTTTCTTTTTTCTCTACATATTTATTTATTTTGAGAGAGAAGGGAAAAGGGCAGAGAGAGAGGGGGACAGATGATCCCAAGCAGGCCCCTCACTGTCAGCGCAGAGCCCAACGCGGGGCTCGAACTCACAAAATGATGAGATCATGACCTGAGCCAAAATCCAGACTCTGACACCCAACCAACCGAGCCACCCCGGAGTCCCCTCATTCCGCACTTTCAAAGCATTCAGCCTGAGTTCTCCTTTCTTGCCTACTGTGTCCCATTGGACTTCTTTTCCATGAGGAAGTCACGCATGTGTGACGCCAGGCAGGTTTGGGCCGACACACGCTAACACCACGCGGCCGCACTGAGGACGCGGAATCACGGACACGCAGGGGAGACAAACCAGCAGCTTCCTCGCCGATGACACGGGCAGCCGACTGTTCACTTATGGGAAGAATGGAGACACTGGCTCATTCTGCCGTCATTAGAAAGACTACGAAAGACTGACACAGCCAATCCTTGAAGTCAACGTCTGTGTTACAACACAGAGAAAAACAGGAACGCTTTTTACTCCCCCGCAAGGAAAAACTTTTGTTTTTGGATGTATAGAAAAAAAAGGTTGGAAAGAGACACACCAGACTATTACCAGTAACTATATTTGGCCTTTGAGAAATGGGAAGGTAGGAGCTGACATTTCACACTGTTTATGATTGGAGTTATTTACAGATTCCACATTATTATAACTTTGTTGTTTAAAAAAAAAAAAAAGAAAAGAAAAAGAAGGCAGGGGTGCCTGGGTGGCTCAGTCAGGTAAGCGTCTGACTCTAGATCTCTGCTCAGGTCGTGATCTCAAGGTTGTGAGTTCAGGACCCGCGCTGGGCTCTGTGCTGGGCAGGGAACCGACTGAAAAAAAAAGTATGCAAGCCGGAAGTCACTTCTGGGGTCAGATGAATCAAATGGCCGTCTGGAAGGGACCCGTAGAGTTTGGGTTTCACCGCCGTTACTTCTTAGAGGCAGCTGTGTGCGAAACCTCATTCCCTTTATGAAAAGCGGCAAAGGGACTCTGCAGGTCAGCTCACGCCACTGGGAGAGACCGCCCGTCTCCCGCGCCTGGAAAAGGAGCCGGTGTGTGAGGCCAGGTGACCGCTGAGAACGTCCCAGAGTCAAGAAGGGGAGTCCTGATTGGGACTCCTCCCCCAAAGATGCTTCACACCCGGGCAGGACACGGGTCTCCTGCCCCGCTGGGCCTCGCCAGCCGGCCACCTGGTGGCCCTGGCAGGTCACCACAAAGCTGGTGAACAGGTTCAAGGAACAGAGGGAGCCCAAATGAGGCACAGGGGAGGTGGGCCAGGCCACCAAGGCCCCCCAGCCCTGCCCCAGCCACATCCTCCAGCACCCTTGGTCCCCCCACGGCAGCCACAGACCCCAGCTCCCAGTGCCTTCCGCTCACTAGAACAACCCGAGACCCGCCCCAGTGTGTGGACCTCATGTGACTTGAGCAGCAAGCACCCTCGGTGACCCGCGTCCTGCCAGCTTTCCCGTCCACCTACCGGACCCCGAGTTCCCTCCTCCCCGCACAGGAGAACAAGCTCCTTGGGCCCTTAATGCTAAAGGCACCGATGAGAAGGGCTCTTCCCCAGCCCAGCTTTTGGGAAAATCCAAGGCATTGGTAAACAACATGACACCTTCCGGTGGTCTGGCCCCCAGCCTCCAGCATTGCTGGCCGAGGTCAGGGATGGTGCAAGAGGGCAAGGAGAGGGGCTGGCCCTTCCCGCCCGCCCTCCCCAGGCTGTAAAGCTCATCCAAGCTCCCTGCCAGCTGGTGAGGGGAAAGCAAAAAGGCAGCTCAGGTTGCAAATTGATTTCCATGACAAAGAGCAGTAAATCCTGTTCCCCAGAGAAAAAGGCACACCCGTGGCGCAGGGGACAGCCTGGGAGCAGGAGCTGAGCAAGCCTCGCCTCTCGGAAATCACCCGGACCTGCTGCCCCCCTTCAAATCTGTGGCCCTCCACGGCCGCCGGCTCTTCGTGCTTGAAGGGCCACCGTGTTTTGCGGTTTCTTTTTTCAATCCAGCCACTGAGCAAACACAACTTCTGGACTTGGCCCGGCGTGTGCTGTCTGGATTTTCGGTCCTTCTAACTCCGGCCGAGGCAGGAGACCCGCTCAACCAGCCCCCCAGAAGGATAGGAGGGAGAGAAGAGCCCCCAGCACACAGTCAGCCCTCCTAGGGCCACTCAAAGCCAAGGGCAGCGGGATTTACATTCTCGCCCAAAACCAACATCACCAGGTAACGGACCCACCTACCCAAACGCTTAAAATGCCAAAATAAAACACCTGACCTGGAATCAAGTTTTTAAAGCCTTTCTCAAAAGGCACAGGTCCCCAAGCAGAAGCCCTGGCGGTTTTAAAGCTGAGAAAACCTTCCGTCGAATCTTGAATCGAAGCAAGGTGTGGTTCCTCAAACACGGCCCCGAGGTTGGCCTAAAAGCTCCATCCGAGCCCTGGCTCGACTCCCGCGGGGCGCAGGACAAACATGGCCCTAATAAAACCCGATAGCGGGGCTCTGCTCAGGGGAGGCCACTTTATAACCTGGCCAAGGCGACGCCCGGGAGTGATTGTTTTTCCACCCCAGCGCAGGAATGCGCTCTGCCTTGGGTCTCGGAGCCGAGAGGTCATGCGGGCGGGTGGGCCGGGGGCAGGGGGCCCCTAACAGCGTCGATGCCCGACGGGGACCCTCCGGATCACGGCCCCTCAGGCCTGGAAGCAGCGGGAATGGACGGGGGTGCGAACCACCTCCCTCTCTTCCTGCCACCCAGCCGCGCTGATGAAAGCAGAGATGTGCCTCATTTGCCAGCCGTGCAGGAGACACAGCCTTGTCTGGTCGTTGTCAGGAGTTCCAATTCGACGCTTCCTCTGGGCTCACTGGGACTGTGGCCTTGGTTAAGGGCTCCCTTGCTCCCTCCACGAACCCACCACTCTGCCCCCAACCCCTTTTCCAAAAGAGCAACAACAGCAGCAGCCAAACGCGCAGATGGAGAGCCCCGGGCTGCCCTGGCACGCTTTGGGTTCAGTGCAGGTCGCCAACGGGTCTCTTCAGGGCCCCAGACCTCATTCCTGGCCCCCCCGCCATCGCCTACTAGGGAAGATGCCCGGCTCTTCTATGCGGCACCTGTGACAGCGGCGCTGGACGTTCTTTCCAGAAGATTCCCGAAAAAAGTGCACAAAGTCCCTGCAGAAGGGCCAGGAAAGGCCTGCACACAGGAGTACCTCTCACCAAGACAGAGAGCAGGACACGGCTTGGGAGACGAGGGGGTGACCCTGGGGAGGCGAAGCCACCCCCACCCCGGCCGGGAAAGGTCACCCTGTGAGATCTTTCTCAAGGAGACACTGAAAAATGCTCTCCAGCGACGTCTCTGTGCGTCCTTCCCGCTCGGGGTCCCGGTCCCCTCCGAACATAACCCCTTCCCCACCTGCCGGCACTACGACAAGGCGCCTGTGGTCACCGCCTCCCCACTTCCCTAGGGACGCCGCCGCCTCCATCGTTGGCCCCTGGGAAGGGGCTCCGCAGGCCGCAACCCCGCAGCTGGGAACCCCGCAGCTGGGCCGCCTGCGGGCTCCGGGCAGACACCCGTCGGCGGGATTCGCCCACGACGCGGCGGGAGCGCCCCGCGGCCCCGGCGTGAGGAGCGGTCCCCGCGCGCGGAGCCAGGGCTCATTTTCGTGCAGCGCTGAGAACGTCCTGGACCAGGTCTCCTGTGCCCAACTGCAGTGACCATGCGCGCACAGCACCCTGCCAGCCCCGCGGCCCGGGGTCTGCGCGCCGCCCGGGCCCCCCACGCGCCGCCCCCCTCACTGGGAGAGCTGAACTTCTGGGGGCGTGGCTTACCAGCCCGCCCAATCAGGACTCACGGTCACGGCCAGGGCTAAGCCCCGTGCGCGTGTCTATGACACGCTCAGTGCGCATGTGCAGCGCCACGGCGCTGCTGCAGGGCCCGGGCCGCGACAGTCCCTGGACCGATGTCCCCCCTCTCCAGCCCCTGTTGCATACAGACCGTCTGGGTCTGAAGGTCATCACCAATAATTCGTGCCCTGACCCAGCAGCTGGCTACCCACCAAGGGCTTACAGACGCCCTACTCTGTGCATCAGCTTCCGTACCAAACACCTGCTTCCATTCAGTCCCAACAGCGGCTCCTGACCTTGGCCGTACATTAGAACGACTTAAAATACACCTGTTCTGGGGTGCCTGGGTGGCTCAGTCAGTTAAGCACCAACTTTCGGTGGCGGCTCAGATCATGATCCTCAGGGCTTCCTGGGTTCAAGCCCCACATGGGGCTCTGCGCTGGCAGAGCACAGCCTGCTTGGGCTTCTCTCTCTCTTTTCTCTCTGCCCTTCCCCCACTCGTGTTCTCTGTCTCGCAAAATAAATAAACAAACTTAAAAAAAAAAAACATGGTCCCAGGCCACACCCTGGACCAATGAAGTTGGCGTCTCTGGGCCTGAGCATCAGCATTTCCTGAGAGGGTCTCCAGGAAGACTTCCCGGGCATCCGGGTGCAGCAGCACCACGGGCTGGAGACAGCGCAGATGCCTCGTCCTCTCCCACCTCCCCTGGAGTCTGGGTGGGAATGGCTCCAAGGCCACTGTGACCCCAAGAATAAGGCAGAAGCGGTGCTGGGTCATTTCTGGACCCAGATCTCATGAACTCGCCAGTCTGTGCTCCCAGTCCCCCAGAAAACTCCCTTTGGGAGCCCAAAGCACAGGGTGAAAAGCCACCTGGCCTCAGCCTCCCACGTGCCTGGGGAGAGAGGGGTGACCTGGGCCAGCCTGCGGTTCCAGCCGCCCAGCCCAGGTACCAGGTGAGGACGCCTCGGGCCACCTCAGCCCTGTCCCGTTCAACCTGTCTGCCCTAAAGCACGGGACTCGCCAGTGTTTAAGGCTGGGGCCATCTCTGTTTGCAGCTCCAGTGTTGGTGTGCTATTATTAGCTCCCGCAGAAAAGAAGTTACAATAATTCCAGATTATGGGATTTGAGAACCATCAGAAAAAATTAACAAAAACATTTTTTTCCTTGAAGGAATGTGTATCCAAAGGAACTATTTAAAAAGTTCATTTCAGGTTAAAAACAATTATATCTATGTATGTTATTCTTTCCTTAAGAATTTCTGTTCTGTGGTGTTTTGCCGGCTTAAAACCAGAAAGCCATGTCATGAGGTCACATCTAGCATAACGAAACCCAAAACTGTAACAATAAAAAAAAAATCACCAAATAGTATAAGCAGAGACGTAAGTGTTGGGAGGGAGGGACAGGAGCCCCCACCCAGCAGGCTTACTCCATCCAGGAGTGGGAGATCGTGAGGGGTTTGGCGGGGGAGGGTAGATGGGCCTCCTCAAAAAGCTTCTCATAAATTTTCCATTTCCCGACTGTCTCGTTTCCAGGACGCTTAATGTGTTTCAAAAGGAGAAAAAAATCCCAGTTGTGCACCAGAAAATGTCCTAAGGCCCAGGGTTCTTAGACTGATCTGTGCACATCTGGCAAGTAGAAAAAAAAATATTTTTAAGTGCTGTTGTGGGTTCAACTCATTGTCCCCATACCTTATTTTAAACTACACAGTAGAAGTAAAAGAATAAGAGATGTGGTGGGGTGCCTGGGTGGCTCAGTCTGTTAATCCTTGGACTCTTTTTTTGGTTAAGTTTATTTATTTATTTTGAGAGAGAGAGAGAGAGAGAGAGAGAGAGAGAATCTCAAGCAGACTCCGTGCTGTCAGCGCAGAGCCTGATGTGAAATCAAACTCACTAACCATGAGATTGTAACCTGAGCTAAAATCCAGAGTCAGATGCTTAACCACCTGAGCCACCCAGGCGCCCCAGGCAGCGAACTCTTGATGTCAGCTCAGGCCACAATCTCAAGCATCATGAGATGAAGCCCCACGTTGGGCTCTGCACTGACAACTTGGAGCCTGCTTGGAATTCTCTCTCTCTCTCTCTCTCTCTCTCCCTCTCTCTGCCCCTCCCTCACTTGCATTCGCTCTCAAAATAAACAAACTTAAAAAAAAAAAAGAATAGGAGCCGTGGATTAAAGTTCCACTTGCTCGCACATTCTCACTGCAACCCCCCCCAAAAAATCCTCAAATGATATAGTTCTAATTGTCCAACGGCTACCTTAAACACACATTTTAGGAAAAACAGAAGTCACCCACACTCCCACCATCCTTACAAGACCAGTTTTGTGTCTGCCTGTTGACTCGGACCCTTTCCTGCCTTGTCCAGAGTTTATTTTGGGATTTACAGTTTATGAGGCAGTAAACATCTTTACCGTGTTCCTTAAACTGGGCACATCTGAGACGTAGAATGTTCCTTTTGGATCCTGAAAGACGCAGCTCAGATCATGAAAATAGTATCCCTTTGAAAAGGTTAGTGTCTCCTGTCAGCTTGTAAAGGCAAATTAAAGCAGGCCGTACGAGCCGTCTGGGGACGGAGCAAGACACCTAAACCACCAGTTTGAGACTGCGTTAACCTCAAGGCCAGGAGGGAAGGCGCCAAGGCCCAGCCGGTCCGGAGCCCTGCGCTGTCCACCCTGCCGGCCTTCCTGGAAAGGCACCTCTGTCCTCAAGCACGCCTCCTCGTCCCCCTGGTCATCATGAGCTGCCCTTTTATATAACAAGACACAGAGACACTGAGAGGTCAAAACCCAAGGGTCTCCACCCTGACGGAGGACCTCACATTCGAAACGCTCCATTTCTGAGCCGGGGTGCCACAGCCCAGGCCCCGTCCCCGCACGGGGACGCCCGCGGCATGGCCCCGTCCTCTCCGGACGGGAGGGGCCCGGGCTCCTGGGGACACCGACCCCGAGCCGTCAGAAAACGTGATCTGTGGTACCAGGCCCTTTTTAAAATAGCAAAGCAGACATTGTGTGTTTATGCACTTCCCCGTTACAGATGTTATGAATTTTCGTGAAACCCAGCATTCATAAAAGCGAACGCTCCGCTCTGGGGTTTTAAATAAAAGAGCACAAAGAACAAGAAAATCGTTTTTTCGGCCTCGAGTGGAAGTCTGCTCAGCAGAAACCAGAGAGAAGGTGTCTTTGTGAACTCGGAGGGAAAGGTGGGTAAATTTCCCTTCGGTGGAGGAAAACCTAATGACCGATCCTGGGCACAGAGTCAAGAGGACGTTGAAGTACAGATACTTAGAGCTCACTCTCCACGAGGCGCGGCCCCCCCCCGGGCTGCTGCGTGTGCCCAGCCAGCCGGGTGGCCTGGGGGACAGGAACCGAGGACACTCAGGGATGGAACAGATGAAGGAGTTCGTGGGGAGACGGGGGTCTTTTTTGTCTTTACCCAAACACCTCCTGCGGCATCCTGGGCTGATTCCTGGGGTGACCGGCCCAGAGCACACGCGTGTGTGTGCGTGTCTATGTGTGTGTCACTGGGTGTGTGAGTGTGTGTGCTTGTGTGTCTCTGTGTCTATTTGCATATCTGCCTCTGTATCTGTGTGTGTCCCTGGGTATCAGGTGTCTGTGTGTGTCTGTGTATCTGTGTCACTGTGTGTGTGTGTGTGTGTGTGTGTGTGCGCGCGCGCGCATACCGGTGTGTGTCTGGGTGAGTGTGTGTGTGTGTGTGTCGCTGGGCGTGAGCATGTCTGTGTGCATACATGCGGGTGTCTGTGTCACTGCAAGCACACGTATGTGTGTCTGTGTGCCCACCTGCGTGTGTGCACGTGTGTTTGGGACAAGGGTCAGGGGGGCAGCATCCGGAGCCAGAAGCCCCCCCTCGGCTCACGTCACAACCGTACAAGGAGGCTGAGACCCCGGTGGCGAAGCCCCATCTCACCTGCCCTCCGCACCTCGCTTGAGACCCTGAACCGTGTGGTGCTCACAAGCGCGTCTCTCAACGGCTCACAGAAAGGCCTTGCCGGCGGCCAAATCCACACCCGTGTTCCCCGAAGCCCAGCCTGCAAGTGCCGGCCTCCCTTCCTCTGCAGCAACAGCGTCCCGGAACATTCCAGAGCTCCACCAAGGCGTCTGTGCGCTCTGCAGACAGCCCCGTGTGGGTCCCGGGGTCTGTGTCCGGGGAGGCCGGACAACCTGAGACGGCTGGGTTTTCTCTCCCAGACCAATAAGCCCAGTCCCTCCATCCTGGGTCCACGGAGCCCTCAGCGTTTCCTGGAGCCTGACCTGCAGCTGTGGACTGAAGGCATCCTCGCTCTAAGCTACAGTTTATTTTATTTTATTTTATCTTATTTCATTTTTATTTTAATAAGTTATTGTCCAGTCAGCTAACATACAGTGTGTACAGCGCGCTCTTGGCTTCAGCGGTAGATTCCCGCGGTTCATCGCTTACGTACAACACCCAGTGCTCGTCCCAGCAAGTGCCCACCACCCGCTTTCCCCTCTCCCCTGCCCCACATCACATCAACCCTCAGTTTGTTCTCTGTATTTAAGAGTCTCTCATGGTTTGCCTCCCTCTCTGTTTAAAACTGTCTTTCCCCTTCCCCTCCCCCACGGTCTTCGGTTAAGTTTCTCAAGATCCACATATGCGTGGAAACATATGATTTCTGTCTTTCTCTGACTGACTTATTTCACTTAGCAAAACACCCTCCACTTCCAAACACCTGGATGCAAATGGCGGGATTTCATTCTTTTTCATTGCCAAGTAGTATCCCATTGTATACATAAACCACATCTTCTTGATCCATCCGTCAGTGGATGGACATTTGGGCTCCTTCCATGATTTGGCTACTGTCGACAGTGCCGGTGTAAACATCGGGGTCCACGCGCCCCTATGCATCGGCACTCCTGTGTCCTTCGGATAAATTCCTAGCAGTGTACTTGCACGTCGTAGGGGAGTTCTGTTGTTAATTTTTTGAGGAGCCTCCACAGGTTTCTTTTTCTGGCATCGACACTTCTAGAAGCTCTTCCACTGAGCATGCGTTCATAATTCCCTAGGCCTCAGAACGCAACGTCAGCCCCGGCCTGGGGACGCCCGAATGACAGCCCCAGGTCAGTCCCCTCCAGGACCGCCAGAGGCCTGAAGCTCATCAAGAAGTCGATTTTAAAGGGTTGTTTTCACTGGTTTCACTCCAAGCGGTAATACTTTAAACCTAGCTATGGGGTGGCCTGGGTGTGGGTGGGGTCTGGGCGGCAGGTGTCTTGTCACACAGGAGCTGTCGCTCAGCAGCACCGGGTGGGGGCTCCTCAGCAGCCACCCTGCCCCCCCTCCAGGTCACGGCCTGAGGCCCATCCGCTGCTCTTGAAGTGGACCCTCAGGTCCCCGGCCTGCGGTCAGGCCACTTGGGGAGCAAACGTGCCTCCAGGGCCCAGGAAAGGCCACCCCACCGGCTGCGTCTTCGTGGACTTTCTCTTCTTTTATCAACGGCGCCTCAAACACCAGAAGCTGATGATTTTCCTCCACCTTCTGCCTGTGACCTGGGCAGCCGCCTGAGGGCATCCCTATGCGGGTTCCACAGGGACCCCCGAGTGCCTCTCCGAGGCCGGGCAGGCTTCGTGCCGCGAGTGCGGTCCTGGACGCGATCCACACGCCCTGCGCTCTGCCTCTGCTCAGCGGCTGGACAGAGAGCAGAGACCCAGAGGGAAGGGCAGGGGGGAAGAGGGTGGAGGAGGAGGGGCGGGGAGACACAGGATGGACAGCAGGCGCTGGAGGAGATTCCGGATTCTGCCTCCCCCGTTCCTAATCCCACACGGCTTCCCTGCGTCCAAGACGACGAGAACGATGGTCAGTTCTGGAAGCTTCCCCATTTCACTCCACCTCGCGGGGCCCGGGACAGACGGACAGAGCTGGGTGGGAAGCTGGGGCACCCCCAGCCCCGCGCCTGCTGGGTCCACAGGACCCCGAGTGCCCCTGCATGCAGCAGAGCCAAAGGCCACAGAAGCCTCGGGTCGTGGCAGGGCCGTGGTGCAGCAGCCTCTCAAGGCACACTCCCTCCCATCCCTTGGACCTGGGTGTCCACGCACCCCTGCAAGATGGCCTTCCGGACTTGCTTTCGTGAGCACCTGCTGGGAGACAACGGACTTAGAAGAGAAACCCCAGGGACGGGAGAAGGCAGCGTGTCCCAGGTGCTCTGCGGGGCACGGACCTGCAGGCTAGAAGCAGCACCGGGGGGTTTTGGGCGGACCCAGGGTGTATGCAAGGGGCCAGTGGGAAGATCCCGATCCCAGGCACAGGGGTGCAGCCAGCTCCCATCTGGGGGGGCTCCACGCTGCCCCCGGGAGAGGCACAGGTGCTGGAGCCGCTTGGAGGCCCACACGGCCCCGTCAAGACCACCCGTGTATCCTGACCTTACTGATTGTTCCAGAAATGTTCTCCGGGCCCCACGTAACACATCCCGACAGCCGAAAGCCCCCATTAGGATCTAGACCGGGGTTGGCAAGGGCGGTGTTAGGGCACTGCCAGCTGCTCCCCGCTTAACAATGACCTCATGCCCACCACCCCCACATGGCTGTGCGCCTTCCGTGCGGGCGTCAATGTCTATATGTAACAAAGCAAGGGGCGGACGAGAGCCTGGAACACATGTGCTACCCTCCTTCACAACCCCTGCTCCTCTTCCCAGAAACCCCAGCCTCGGCGGACACTGGGCGGAGAGGCCGCTTGTCCCCCGCCCACCGATAGAGCCGTCCGAGAAACGGGGCCAGACCTGCTCAGCCCAAGCACCGTCTGCACTTGGACCCAGACCAAAGGCAGACACACCAGACCCCACCCGAAGGGAGGACGTTGGACACCTGCTCCAGACCGAGGATGACACAGAGGCCGGGGGGGCGGGGGGCTGTGGGGCTCCTCGCCTCACCCACCTGCCGCCACGAGGAACTCAGCACGGGCCCCGAATCCACACCTGCTGCTGCTGGATGCCCAGCCTGCCCCGTCACCCGTGCGCAGTGGTCACGGCAGGCCCGGATCCTGACACCAACGTGGGGAACAGAGGCACAGAGCCGCCCTCTCTCGCCGGGACGGCCTCCACCCTGCTGTCCTTACTGCCTTTGGTGGAACGGGGGTCTCCAACTCCGAGCCCCAGGGTCTTCGGTCGGAGGGGCAGAGCAAGGGGTCCCGGGAGCTCGGCTCCGCACGGAAGGAAAGGAGGCCGCGGGCGCGCGCGTCCCTGCTGGCTGGCCCGGCCCCGCGGCCACGTTCCTGCAGAGCCCCTTCCTTTCAGCAGCCACTCGCTGCACCGAGGGCCTCCTCGCTCTCCTGAAGTGCTTTTTCATCCCCGGAGTGGGGGAGGCCGAGGGGAGGGGGCGCTCCGAGCTCGGCGCAGGCCGCCCGGAGCCAAGGGCATAAATCAGAACGCGTCTCAGCGTTTCGGGGCAGAGGAAACGGCTCTCCAGCTGAGCTCCCTACTGTTTCTTAAAGTGATTATTTTGATTTAAACCGCTGCCTGGTGACTAGACTTCCAGCTACCAGCTTCAGGCCGTTAGTCCCGGGAGCCGCGAGCACAAAGAAACACTGTTGGCTGGGTGTCGGGGCCTCCTCGTCCAGGAAGGCGCGGGGCTCCGGGCTCCGTCCGCAGACAGACGCTTGTTCCAGCCCGGGGACGCGGCCGCCGTGGGCTCAGCCACCCACGCACGAGTGTGCAGGTTCCCCGCGTGTCTGCGGAACGTCCCGTTGCCACCAGAGCCCACACGGCTGGACCCGGGGGGAGTTCGCTGGAGCAGGAACAAAGGCTGCGTGCAGTTACTGTTTCCCACAACCCCTGCGGTCGCCCGTGGGTCGGGGCCGGACAGAGCAGGGGGGGAAGCACTCGCGCCTTCTCCACACACGTGTCCTGAAGCAAAGCGACCATTTCCTGGTCTGCAAACTACTGGCCAAAGCACGACGCGTTCAAGACCCAGTCGGGAATTACAGATCTGAGCCGGGGGGAGGCGGCTACAGTGTCGTGCTGGCTGTCCCTCGTTCGCGGTCCCCTCTGGGCCCAGGCGGCGGCCCTCCCTGCTGCTCAAGGCAGGACAGGGACAGCGTTCTCTGACGGCCCTCGGTCCGGCGACGTCCCCCCAGCATCCCCAACCCCGGTGTCCGGCACGGGCAGCTCAGAGTCTGAGCTTATCCTGGAGGAGACGGTTCTGGAATCACGCAGGGTTCTTCGGCGGAAAAGGAAGAGATTCTGCCACGCGAGGGCCCAGCAAGGAGGCGGTCTGTCTGCACGCCAGGAGGAGGCCTCCCCAGAACGCGACGCCGCGGGCACCCTGATGCTGGCCTCGGCCTCCAGGGCTGCGGGGAATAAACGTCTGTGCGTGAGCCGCCCGGCCCGCGGGGTTCTGTGACGGCCGCCTGCGCCAAGACACAACACTTGCCTAAAACCTCCTGGGACGCCCCACGGACTCAGCACGTGACGGACCCGCCCTACTCATGCGCGCGAGGGGCTTCAGGTTCAGGTCCTGCCGTCTCTTTGACGGCCGAACCTCTTTTGAATCCAGAGCTCTGGAGAACCCCAGACGGCTCCCGGGCCAGATGTCTTTACCTTTATTGCTCCTCGCTTTCTACGGAAGAGGAGACGCATTTCCCTGGAAAACCCCACGACCCAGATGTCGAACTCAGGGACAGAACTGCACTTTCAGAAACTGTGTCTAAGTGCATAAAGACATGCTTAGGAAAAAGTGTCTATTGGATACGGGGCTGATCAGGGCACACAGTGTGGGGACGCTGGGGGAAGGGAGAGTGGCAGAGCCGAAGCTCAAAGAGGACTGGGTTTCCCAGGAAACGGAGGGAAAGACAGCACATGCTGAGGGAGCAGTACGTGCAAAGGCACCGGGGCACAAAATGGTGGGGAAGGACGAGGAGAGAGTGGGAGGGGGATTTAGGGAGGGAGGCGGCAGCTATGCAACGGAGTCTTGGCTGGAAGTGGGCCTGACTCCATCCTTCCCAAAAAGGACATGGGGGCTACTGCGGCCAGGACAGGCAGCCACTCACAACAGCCCCACGAGCCCAGGGCAGGACGCTGTCCCCAACGGAGGAGGGAGACCAGACTCAGGGTGTCGGCATGCGCCAGCCATGCAAACTGCGGGGGCACGGTGGGTGCCCCGAGGGGGCACTGCCCCACAGGGACAGGTTCTCGCCAGCCACGTGCCCTCCCTCCCGGAGCCTCCTGCCTGGCCGAGACCTGCGTTACCTGCACCAGTCTGAGCCAGAGAGAGACAGAGCACGAGTGGAGGAAAGGCAGAGAGACAGGGAGACACAGAATCGGAAGCAGGCTCCAGGTGGTCAGCACAGAGCCCGACGCGGGGCTCGAACCCACGAACCGTGAGCTCATGACCCGAGCCGAAGTCGGACGCTTCTCCGACTGAGCCCCCCGGGCGCCCCAACAGTTCCAGTCTTTTAATAGCCCATCTGAACCGACAACACCCAGCCGTCCACTCTACTGCGCCGTCCCCGAGGCTGCACCGAGGGTGCCGGGCGGACGCTGGGTGAGAACACCCCGGCACACGGCGCACCCTGCGCCCCTGCCAGCCCGCTGTCGAGCAGGAAGGCATCCCGGCGCATCTCTGCTGCCACCGAAATTGCACTGCCCAGAGCTCCGGTTCCGCTCGGCTGGCCGTGCGTCTGTCTTTGATCTGGGGAGCAGCCCAGACTCCTTCCCGGGACGCGAAGCACGCGGGCACCAGCCCCGGCAGACCTCAGCGCCCGGAGTCTCCCGCCAGGCGGGGTCGAAACTGCCTCACGATGCGAAACGGATGCGCCTTCCAAAGGAGAAGTTATGTACACTGCGCAATCGTTCGGAGCGAGCAGAAACGTGAGGAGGCTCAGCACCTGGGGCACAGAATGGACGACACCCGCGTCTTCCTGCACCGAAGGGGCGGATGTGTGCGACGGAAACGAGACACAGGGAAACGTGTTGGTTTGATTCTACTCGTTGATTTCGCTCTCCGGTAACAGATGCACGCCGCTCTCACCCGTCAAGGAGAAATGCCCTTCGGGGAAGGCGCTCCTTCTTTATTCTTTTATATTTATTTATTTTTGAGACAGAGAGAGAGAGAGAGAGAGAGAGAGAGAGAAACAGAGCCTGAGTGGAAGAGGGGCAGAGAGAGAGGAAGACACGGAATCCCAACCAGGCTCCAGGCTCCGAGCTGTCGGCACAGAGCCCGACGCGGGCCTTGAACCCATGAACCGTGAGATCGTGACCTGAGCCGAAGTCGGACGCTTAACCGTCTGAGCCCCCCAGGCGCCCCAGAAGGCGCTCCTTCTGAGAATGCATCCCCCTGAAGGTCAGGACTAAGGGGAGGGAGGCTGCATCTAAACTCTGCTGGTTTCTCAAAGCCACGGACGCGCGTGTGTCCAGCCACCCAGAGGCGGGAGGAGATGTGGACTTGGACACACGGGTCTCCAGATCATACACGGAGCAAAGAAATACATGAGGCAACACTGCCCTGCTCTAAGACTGTTAAAGCCAATAGAACGCTAAGAAAATCAGGATTCTCAGTGCTCGAACCCCGAGAACTGAGGAGTCAAGTCTCTGGCCCCCACCGTACACACGCCCAGTGGTGCGTCCACTTGCACGCTGTGTCATTCTGGAGGCGTCCACGGGCCTCTCACTGTGCGGGGAGATCCCCTCGGCCAACGATACCGGGGGACCCAAGCCTTCTTTGCGCGGTTGCGGGATTTCAGGAGCATCTCGGGAAATGCGCCCAACAGTGGTCACACGGTGTTCTCGGGTGTCTCTCAATTTCAACACTGAGAATCTCAGGAGGGAAAAGAGAAAAAGACCAGAGGAAGGGACCCAGGAGGTGGAAATAAAATGCAATATGAGAAGCATCTCCACGGGCAGCAGATGGTCCCGGAGGCGAGAAAATGCAATCACTGAGCAGGACCGTGAGCTTCTAGATTCTGCTCTTTGACTCTTCGGACGGGACTGACACCTGCAAGGAACCCACCACCACCAACAGCCGGGGCTCCGGCCCGAGTCCCGCCCGGCCTGGCACACGGCCAAGGTCACACAGAACCCAGAGGCCGAGAACCAAGATCATTCCCACAGAGCCTGCGCGTCTGGAGGCTCACTGCTGAGTATCTGATTTCTGCTTCAAGTTGGCTGTCCTTGCCTTTCACCCGCCTGAGTCATGCCTGCAGATAAAAATGAAGTTTGCCTCAGTCTCCCCACGGACATTACCAGTTCGCACTCTGTCACGGACGCTTCCGAAAGTACGCGGTTCCGACCGTATCATCTCCCCTGAATAGCATCACCGGCGGGTGTTATTTTACAAATGATTTTGGTTGGCCGAGCCCAGACCTCTCAGGGCAGAGTCACCTATTGTTTCCATGCCTGCAGAACATTCCCAGTACAAACGCACCACATTCGCGAGTGTGTTTTTACACCTCTTGCCAAACCAGAAACAGCTCGTGTTTTTTCTCCTTGCTCGCACACAGCACTCCCATGAGGACCCCAGACTCTGTGCCCCACGTTCTGTGAGGCTGGGGTGGAAGCCCAGACATGGCCTTACCAGGTCCGCGGGAGTGCACGTCGTCGATCTAAGAGATACGGCTAACGAAGGGCGTCAGGGGGCTCAGTCGGTTAAGTGTCTGACTTTGGCTCCGGTCATGATCTCGCGGTTCATGGGTTTGAGCCCCGCACTGGGCCCTGTGCTGACAGCTCGGAGCCTGGATCCTGTTTCAGATTCTGTGTCTCCCTCTCCCTCTGCTCCTCCCCTGCTTGTGCTCTGTCTCTTTCTCTCCAAAATAAATAAACATTAAAAAAATAATTTGACAAGAGATATGGCTAAGTGACCTCCAAATGGATGACGAGTCTACACTCCACAGTGCACGCCAACGCCCATGTCCCCGCACCCTCCACAGTCCTTAGCAAACTCTTCAGACCTTGCCAAAATGATGGCGGGAAATCGTAACTCATTGCATGTGTCTTAGTGCCAGTGTGGTAGACACAATTACGGTCGGCCAAAGATGTCCACGTCCTGATGCCCAGAATTTAGGACTACGGCACCTCATATGACAAAAGGCACGTTGCAGATGCGACTAGCGGATCTTGAGATGATGATCCTGGGTCACCAGGGTAAGCCCAATGTCATCCCCAGTGCCCTTGTTAAGAGAGACACAGGAGGGTGAGAAGAGGCCATGTGACAAGGGAGAAGGGGAGATGGGAGGACGCTCTGTTTCGGGCCCCAGAGGGGAGGACGGGCGCCCAGTCAGAGAGCGCGGGAGCCTCCAGGAGCCAGAAGAGGCACAGAAACGGACCCTCCCCTGTAGTTTCCAGAAGAAATCCAGCCCCACCCACCCATTTTACATATGTGACCTCCTGGACTGTGAGAGAATAAATCTGTGCTGTCTCAAGCCACCAGCTGATGGTGTTTGTTACAGCAGCAGTAAGAACGCGAGCCACCACGGATGAGCATCTTTCTCTAGTGTTCCTGGCTATTTGTACGTGCCTTGCTGTAAACCCCTTAAGATCCTTTGCCCATCACAGCTTATGTTAAGATTTATCAGTTGTCGGATTGCCTGGGTGGCTCGGCTGGTTGAGCATCCGACTCTTGATTTCAGCTCAGGTCATGACCACAAGGTCGTGAGATCGAGCCCCGCGTCGGGCTCTGGGCTGACAGCACAGAATCTGCTTGGGATTCTCTCTCTCCCTCTGCCCCTCTGCCCCCAAAATTAAAAAAAAAAATTTAAGTTTTATTCATCACGTCTTTCATAAGCAAATTCTCATATCTACTTTTTTTTTGGTGACTGGTAAAAAGCAGGTGTCTGACATGACACACACCCCAAGGCACACTCAATTACTGCAATACTATCTATTAAAAACTCCACTATTTCCCCACTCATTTGAAAAGACACATTTAGCATTTACCAAACTCCCTTATTTTCCGTGGGTCTGCCAATGGGTTCTCTATTCTATCCCTTCGATCTATGTGCCTGCTTCATTCCTGTAAGACATCCTGATACCAGACGGAGCAAGGGTCCCACTAGCTTTACTGTTTCAAAAGGACCGCGGCTCTCCTTCGCTAGTTTTCAGTTCTAGATTTTAGAAAACGCTCTACTAAAATCACTCGGGAGGGCGCTCGATGAAACCGCATTAAATGTAGATGTTCATTTCGAAAGAACAGGTGTCTTTATAACGTTGCCTTCCCACCCGACCGTGCTCTCCCCTCCCGGTGTATTCCAGTCTTCTTTGACCCCCCACAGTGATGTCACACAGCTGTCAAACATTTCTTACCACCGTCCTTGTTGCCGCGAGCAGGCTTATTTCCCATTCCCCGTTCTCATTGGTCCTGCAGGTATGTAAAAACGATACTGATGTTTTCGAGTTGATCCTGAATCTAACCAACCTCTCCTATCTATCCCCCCATTGGTGCTAAGATATTCAGTGGAGACGTCTGTTTTCCAGAACCAGATGCAATTAATTATAGATTTATCACCTTAAAAAACAGATACCTACTGTTCGCTTCATTTAACTTCATCCGAGAGAAATTTTGTTGTATCATATAGATCCCTTTGGCTCTTCACAACCTCCTAGTTAGTGTCTGGGAGACAGGTTCGCCTCTCCTAAAGGGGCCACGACTGTGATAGGGCTCTCCCGCATGGGCCGGGCAGTAAACACCTCATTCCATCCCAGGTAGTGATGGGGGAGGGGGGAGTGCCTTCGAGATACAAGACAGAAGGACTTCCTTGAGGAAGTGTGGAGGGCAGGATTTTAGCTCCAAATGCAGGAAATATCAGCACATCCGAAAGGAAATGAGGAGAATTGAGTTGAAAGAGCAAGGCCATAAATAAGAGAAATCGAGGCACAAAGACACGAGGCCGTAAGAAGCTGGAAAGGAACGTGGTCCACAAAGTAAGCAGAGCAACTGCCCTCCCGAAATCATCTTCCCCAGCCCCACAGGGAGCGGGAGCCAGGACAGGATGCTGGCGGGACGCACACCCGGGACCCGACGCGTCTCCCTTCTAAAAGCCTCGGTCTTCTCTGAGGAGCCAGAGGACCATCTGGGGAGGTGGAGAGAAAGGGAGATTTCCCTTCGTCATTCTCTGTCTCTCTCTCTCTTTGCCCCCCCCCCCGGAATGCGTGCACTCGTGCTAAACAAACAAAACAAAAACAACAAAATAAAATAAAACAAAATAAATTAAGATAAAACAAACTAAAATAGAAATTCGGATCAGCTATCATTTTATGGAGCCCAAGTCAAGAGGCAGGAGTGGGAGCTTCCTAATCTCAGGGCACAGCATCTTCCGTGGCCTCCAAGAGCGTGGCACCGTGGCAGACACTTGGGAAACCACGGGTCTTCTGCCGAAACATGATCAGGCAAAACCGTTTCTAGAAAAAGCCCTTCGAGCGTCCATTCCAGTCGGAAGTGAGGTTCGAGCCGTGGAGAATTCAGATCGCTGAAGTAGCGTTTGGCTTCAATAAGCTCACGGGGAACGAGCAGGCGCTTTCTTCTAAAAGCTGTGATGAGTGGAGACGCCTCAAGCATTCTACACGAGGCGAACGGAAACATCCGTCAGTAGGTTAACGTCACAACTGATGTTGCTAAAATGCTTACAGCAGTGTTTGTGAGGGAATGGAACCAGTCACACGTCAAGTTACTGTTCCGCACGTGGGAACAGAAAATCTAGCTCAACTCCTCCCACAAGCGCACTGACCGGTCGTGAGATCCTGCCCCCCACGGCCATCGCCACCGGGATGGCTCACCCGCCCCGTCCAGCAGGGAGGCTGCCGCCCGGCCGGCCGTTCTCAGGGCCTCTCCCAGGTCACCACGTGTCCATCTTCAAGTCAACCCCGTTGTCGCCCGGCTCAGAGAGCGGCGAGTTCCCAGATGGACCCATGAAAGTCCTCGGGCCTTCTTTCCCCACTGGTGCCACGGACCGTGTCCCTGGGTGTGGCATGGAGACGCTGGACGGGAGTCACCCCGGAGAAGCCCCGGGCCCCAGGGCAGGGCGTTCATCCCACCGCACATCACCTGGCCCTCCTGAGCCCCAAAGCCGCAGGCCGGGATGGGCTCCCTTCCAGGATGGGGACAAGGGTGCTGGCAGGGACACTTTCCCACAGAAGCAGTGACTGCGCCCCAAGTTGTCTGCAACCACGCGGCAGGTGAGGGTCCAAGAGGAAGACCGATCAGGACAAACCCCAGAACCGCTCGGGGCAGAGGCGCTGTGTGCCCGGTGTCTGCACTCACAGGGCCCGGTGACCCTCAGCTGAGTGAGTGACAGACCCGACATCCTGACTCCTACGATGCTGTGGGCTGGGGCTTCCCCTCCCGAAACGGACAGTCTGGAGCGACAGCGGTATTTCCAGGGGCTGACGGATGCCCCTGCTGCGAGCGCCCGATGGGCACCGTCTCCTCCCATTGCTGCAAAGACGCCCGGGGACGGCCAACGTGTCATTGCCCTCCACTCTCCCGGGCTCACCTACGGGTCGGCGGCAGGGCCAGGCCTCACCCCCAAGAACGGCCCCTCGGTCAGGGGCCCCCCAGCACACACCTGTGCGGTGTGGCAGAAGGGGGACTCCTGGCCCCGCTCCCGATTCCCAGCACTCCCTCCCCGCCCCGTCTGGCTCTGCAGGTCTGGGACCTCAGCGCTGTCACTGAATGCTCCCAACACCCCCCCCCACGGGCCGCAGAAACAAGGCCACAAACAGCAGCAGCAGGCCCGTCGTGTTCCCTTCCGCGCGTGGACCAGCCGTGCACCTGCCAGCCGTGACCTCGCCCGTCGAGTCCCGGGACGGTCCCCGGGAGTGAGGGCTTTGTGACACACTTGCAGTGTGGCCGTCGGGATCGGTGTGAGCGGCACCGGGCGAGCTAGTCAGCCAGAGGCACGCTCTCTGGCACTGTCCACACGGGCTGGCAGGAGCCCGCCGTGCGCACAGGCCGCCGGCCGGGCGCGGCCCCGGGGCAGGGAGGCCGGGAGCGTGGGCTGGGTCACCGGGGCAGCGCTGGCCTGCGGCCCCTGCGGCTCCCCCCACAGCCCACAACCGCGGGCAGCGGGCGTGATGGGAGGGCCCCCAACCCCCTGCAGGTTCCACAATCTGGTTTTCATCGAGTGCCGTTTCGAGGGCTCTCCCACCACATTTTTCTTTAATTATGATAAAAGAGAGTAACTTAATCAAGCATACATCCTGTTGAGACGAGCATGAGAAAATAGAGGGGGGAAGGTGGAGAAGGGGGTGGCAACACTCCCAGAGGTCCTCGGGTTTAGGAGGAAGCCAGCGCGCGGCCGCCAAGCCGGGAAAGGGAAACGCTGGCTCGTCCCCACTCAGGATCTGGCCCCGATCCTGCTTCGGGAAGAGGGAACAAAGGCAGCGGCACAGCCCGACTTCGGCTCCCGGGGGAGTGAAGACTGTCCTCCTGGGCTGTCCCCCGCAGCCCCCCACCCGGGCCCCTGTCCCACCCCACCAGGGAGGTGCCCACCGTCAGCAGCCCACCTGGGCAATGGGAAGATGCACACGCACACACTCATGTGCACATCCAATTGCACGCACATGCAAATGCACACGCACACATACACATGTGTGACCACATTTGCACTCACTGCACAGAGAAATGCACTCACACGCATGCACATACATGTACACACACACCCCCCACAGGGCGGCGGTCCCCAAAGTGCATAGTGGCCCCCAGCAGCCCAGAGGAAGTCCTCCGAAAGGCAGCATCCCAGCCACACCGCAGGCCCACCGAGCCCAGCACCCTGGGGCGGGTGGCACAATGCGTGTGTAAGAAGCCCTCAGGCTAACGGCTGAGGACCACAGACACTTCGAGCAGGTGTTACTCATACAGAGGCAAAGTGCTGGTTTCTAGAACAAGACGGCGATCCAGTCAAGGCAATGTTAGCACTAAAGAGAAATGAGGCAGGCGCCTGGGTGGCTCCGTCGGTTAAGCGTCATGGGCTCAGGTCATGATCTCACGGTTCGTGGGTTCGAGCCCCGCCTTGGGCTCCGTGATGACAGCTCAGAGCCTGGAGCCTGTTTTGGATTCTGGGTCTCCCCCTCTCTCTGCCCCTCCCTTGCTCACACTCTGTCTCTCTAAAATGAATAAACGTTAAAAAAATTTTTTAACAGAAGTGAGCCATCGGGTCCTGAAAAGACAAGGAGGAACCTTCAGTGCGTATCACTAAGTGCAAGAAGCCAACTGGAAAAGGCGATATTCTCTGATTCCAGCCACAGGACACCCTGGAAATGCAAAACTATGGAGACGGTAAAAGGATCAGGGAGGCGGGGGAAGGGTGACCAGGCAGAGCACGGAGGGATTTCAAGGCAGTGACCTGGTCCAAGAGACACCGTAGTGGTAGATGTGCGGCGTCCCTCCCGTGTCCAAACACAGAATGCGCGATACCACGGGTGGGCCCGGGAGCACATGCAGGGCTCTGGGGGACCATCATGGGTCAGTGCAGCCCCGTGGGCTGTGACGAACGCAGCAGGTGGGGGGCGGGTGCTGACCGGGGGTGGGGAGGCTGCTGCGGGGTCAAGAAGTACGTGCGAAATCTGTGCCTTCCACCCCAGTTATCTGTGAACCTACAACTGCTCTATAAATAAGGTCTGTTTACATTTAAAATAAATAAGAGCAATTTTATGGCTTCACTTAACGTTGTGCTCACAGGCAGTACCAGTAAGAGCGCGTAGGGCCTCCACAGGCCACCCCGTGTCCTGAGCACCCACACACACCAACTCCGTGATCTTCAGAGGGACCCCCTAAGGCTCACCACCTCCACCTTACAGCTGATGGGCTGGAGCAGAGGAAGGCTGGGTAACCTGCCCAAGGTCACACAGCTAGCCAGGCGTCAGGCCTGGCACATCAGGTCCCGGCGTCCATCCCCTAAACACACAGCCACGGCGGGCATCACACAAGGCACAGTCCTGTCTTCGAGAGCTCCCGAGGAGAGCTGAAGGACAGACGCTGAGCAGACTGTAGGACAGAGGGCCCAGGAGCGTGCAGGTCTGGGTTCCCACCAGGCACGACACCCAGCCGGGCAGGTGTGTCAGGGAAAACCTTGGTGACCGGTGAGGAGACACCAATGCTGGCCTGGCCCCTGCCAAGGATCATAAGGCCTCCACTAGACAGAGCATTTGAAAGTCCTGTCCCCCTCACACCCAAGAAAGACTCCGATGAAGGCCAGGGTCCTCTCTGGAGCGTTCTAGACACAACCTGTGTGGGCACATGCTTCCAGCTGGTGGGAGCATCATGAAGGACCTGGCCCCAAAGTCTCAGCCGGCCTCGGCCCCACCCCCTCTAAGAGGCACTGGGCGAGTGGGGTCCTGCAGGCCCAGGATGCTGTGCACATGGGGACAGGGACAGGGAGGGGGCCTTTCTCGGGGATGCAAGTAGAGATTCCAACTGGGATGGTTTGACGGAGGGAGGCACAGGAGGAAATGAGAGACCATCAGGAAGAGCTAGGGCCCAGGCCCTGCCTCTCAGGGACTTCTGGAAAAGTGAATCCCTGCATTTGGAGACCATGAACCTCTGAGGGAAAGGGCAAAGAGTCAAACCCGCTGCCCTTCCTGTGAGAGGGGGTGGGCGGTGGGGTTCCCGCTGGAGGCAGGGCCCTTCCAGGGACTCCCCAAAAAAAAGCCGAATCCCAGCCAGGGTTGTCCCCTTCTCTCCGGCTGAGTGGAGGGGCCTTGTCAGGATCAGAGGAGTCAGGAAGAGGAGGGTGGGCATACTGAATCCACCTGTGAGCTTGTTGATAATACACACAACATAAACGCAAAACGCAAACCGTATTTCCATGCGCTAGCTATAAACAGTCTGAAAATGAAATTAAGACAACAATTTCATTTATAATAGTCTCCAAAGGACGAACTGCTTAGGAATAAAAGTCATCCCCTCGAAAGTGCAAAACTTCAAAACATTGCTGGAAGAAATTAAGAAGATCGAAGTAAACAGAAGAATATCCCAGACTCATGGATTGGAAGGCTCAACACAGGCAAGAGGGCAACACTTTCCAATCCCCACAAACACCCCAACTGGTTTTTCGGCAGACATCGATCAGCTTCTCCTAAGATCCATACGGAAATGCCAGCGACCCAGAAGAGCCAAAACAATCTTGAAACACACCAAGGCTGGAGGCCTCACACTTCCCCAATGACTGAGACAGCGTGACAGTGACATAGGATGGACATACAGATCAAGAGCATAGAATTCAAAGTCCAGGCTCGAGCCATCGCATTTACGGTCAACTGATTTTTGCTGACGCTGCCAGGGCAATTCAGCTGGTGTTGGGACACCTGGACATTCGCACGCAAAAGAATGAAGATGAACCCCTTCCTCTCCAAATACAGAAAAAAATGAACTCAAGATCCACCACAGACCTAAAGACAGGAGTTAAAACTATAAAACGCTTAGAAGAAAACACAGGTGTAAATCTTCGTGACCTTCGGTTGGACAGTGGTCCCTAAGATGCCACACCCAAAGAAAGAGCAACACAAGATACATGAACTGGGGTTCATCGATACTGAAAACTTTTGTGCTTCAACGACATCATCGAGAAAGTGAAAAGACACCCACAAGATGGAAGAAAAACTCACAAGTGATATACTTGTAAGAAGGTTCTGGAACACGCTACAACATGGGCGAACCCTGAAACATTATGCTAAGTGAAGAGACACCTACTCCCCACGACCATTTACATGAAATGTCCAAACCACACAAATCCCTAGAGACAAAAGCCCATTAGTGGACGACGGGGCCAGGAGTAGGGGTGCTGGGGAGACGGGGTGATGGCTGAAGGGAATCGGTTCCTTTCTAAGGTGATGGAAATGTCCTAGAATTGCTCATGGAAATGGCTGCACAGCTCTGAATACTCTAAAAGTCACTGCATTTAAACCCTCTATGGACAGTTGCATTTGTATGTGAATTGTATCTCAGTGAAAGCACATCGATAAGAATGACTAATTTGGAGATGCTGGAAATAGGACAGGGAACAGGCGGAGGTGATATAAACTCTAGAACAAAAAAGCAAGGACACAAACAAAGCAGAAGAGAAGGTAGTTTCAAGAAAAGGTGGAGGTGGGCTCCGCTTGGCCTCCCTTGAACATGCAAGATGCAAGGTTCCCATCGTCATGCTCGTGTGCACACGAAGTTCCTTTTCCTCTACACACCTCCGTGTCCCCAGAATTTCAACGCAGCCCAATGGGGCACCAGGGTGGTCAGCAGGTCGAGCGTCCAACTCTTCATTCCGCGCTCAGGTCACAATCCCAGTGGGATCGAGCCCCAGATCAGGCTCCGAGCTGAGCGTGGAAGCCTGCTGAAGATTCTTCCTCCCACTACCCCTCCCCCACTCTCTCTCTCTCTCTCAAAATAATAGTACTAAAATAAATAAGTAATAAAAATAATAAACTCAACCTCAAAAGCCCCAAGACATGTGCTAGACTACCAGCCCCTCCATGAGAAAGAGGTTCTCTGGTTTCGGACACTCATCACCGGTCTTGGCCCAAACGAGAGCTGGTTCCTGCCATGGAGAAAACCAACATTTCACTCTGAATCCACAAACCCGCCCTGGGCCCCCAACCAGCCTGGGAGCCGAGCGCAGGGACCATGGTGCTTGGGAGGCACAGGAGTAAGGAAGCATTCCCGACACACACCCACGGCAGGAGGGGACCCCCCCTGTCCTGCCATACAATCTTAATGACACCTCAGCGATGTCACGATCCTGGTGCCTGAGACTGCAGGGAAACGCCACCATAGATCAAAGCGTGTGGAAGGAGCCCAGCAGGGACCGAGCAAGTCACACGAGTTGAGAGGGCCCCTTGCCAGGGCGGTCGCTCGCACAATGTATCCTTCCAACCAAGTCCAAGAATCTACGGTTTCCAAGAGGGCATGAGGAGCCCAGGAGGCCAGGATAGTTTTCCGAAGGTGCTCGCTTATTGAAAAGGCAGCTGCTGGGGCGCCTGGGTGGCTCAGTGGGTTAAGCATCCGACTCTTGATTTCGGCTCAGGTCATGATCTCAGGGCTGTGGGGTCAAGCCCCATGTTAGGCTCTGGGCTGACAGCATGGAGCCTGCTTGGGATTCTCTCTCCCTCCCTCTTTCTCTGCCCCTCTCCCGTACTCTAACTAAATAAAGAGCAATCACTTTCACCATAACTGAGAACAAAGAGGTATATCAGATCTCAGTAAATTCATATGGGCCATATGTTTCCTTCCTGCTGACGCTGCACCCCCGTTTTATCCCCCTCCCATCCACTCCGAAGGGGAGGGTAGTGCTTCATGAAAAAGGTATTTTGCATCTCTTTAGCCAACAAGCAGCCCTCCTCCAAAGGGAACTGTGACTGACCGCAGTATCTCCCCGTAGCCAGGAATTTTTGCGCTTTGCAAAATACTCCCCCCACCCCAGCAGCCAAGTCTTCAACTCAGTTGTCTGTGATCCACAAATCCCCAAAGTACAAGCTAAGGCTGAAAGGTTTTTTTCTGTATAGTTTTCAAATACTGTAATTCTATCTGGCAATAAAAAGCTTAAAAGATCTCCAGCTGCCCTTTCAAGGGACAACAAAGGGAAAAACCACATGAAGGCACTCACGGTCCTTAAGCCCATCACTCGACGTAAATAGGCTGTTTGTACACTTCCAACCAGCAGCTTCTTCCTCCGACCTAGGGTGTCACCTCTCTGTGTAAGTGACACCTCGCTGAGGAAAACCGCCACCAGACTCCAGATGCACAGACTCATGACTCAACTAGGACACCAGTTATTTTTTCTTTTTAATTTCACTGAAAATAATGTGAAATTTCACCACATTAACTTTACTCCTCTTTACAAAGAAAGACAAAACGCTGGCTTTCCAGGGAGAGTAGAAGAGTCATTTCGTTTAAACAAGCACACAAAGTAACCAAAAGCAATTAGTAAATATCCTGTTCTAAGCAAGAAAGAAATAGTCATTTGCAGATGAGCCCTTCCTTTAAAAAAAATCAGACAAGGGCATGGTAACATTTTCCTTTTCAAATGTGGACCCAAGATACGAGTTTGCTTTAAATGCACAATTATGAGCCTGTAGACTAAGTTCCACTTTGGTCTGCAGCTAGATGTGTGGGAGGGGGGCACGGGGGAACATGCCAGCTTCATTCACTGGGGGCCAGGTCAACCTCCCTACGGCGATTTCTAAAAACCAGGGTTCCCAGAGATGTTCCATAGCCACCCCCTCCTCCCCAATGAAATATGGAAGATGTTTTCTTTAGCCTCTAACACAGGCCACTATCCAAATTTAGCCATACAAGTTGAGAAAACAGCCACTTCCTGGACAACCTAAATCAAAACGCTCCAGCTAGGTGTCCTGTTACAAGAGTGCAGTCGGTCTGAGGTACAGTGAAAATGCTTTCACATGAACTGGCAAAGGAAGAAATAGAGATGTTCTTTCCCTTGACCCAAGTCCAAGTTCACCAGCTGCGTGCTTCAGAGCCGCCCCATACAGCAGGGACACGGCCACGTGGATGGGGCTGCTGACGTTTCAATTAATTACGATGAAAGAGGATTTCAAATTCAGTTACTGGTCCCACCAGCCACATTTCCAGGGCTGAAGAGCCACATGAGGCTACCGGCTACCACAGGCCAACGTGGAACATCTCCATCATCCCCCGAAGTTCTACGGGGCAGGAGTGATGAAGGAATGGAATTAACTACTTGATGTAGATGCTTTCGCTTGGAGAGAACAAAACTGGATAGGATGTAGAGACAACCTAAAATCCACAAATCCTTCTCCGATGGGGTTGGTGCTATTGTGTTTTAAGGCAAAACAGAAAAGGAGATCTGCAAATGTTCTAGGATGTTCAGAACTCCTTGAGGGCTGTGGTTCTGCACTAGACGGAGCTAATCGGCACACTCTGCCCGTGTCTCCCAGGGAACGAATACAGGGACAGGTCCCCGACACAGCCCAAAACACACGTGGGCATCAGCACAGGAGATTGAGCACTGTGAAAAGCCTTCCACATCTGCATGAGGAGAGTAGAGAGAAGGACAGGACAGAGGGAGCACCCCCACTTATTTTTCATTTTTCCCTTTTTCTTCATTCTCTTGCACTGCAGCTCCACGAGATGCCGTGAAGGTGGTCCTGAAGTCGGCAACAGGCAGCTGCAGGAACTTGAACTTCTGAGGAGAGCCTATCTCTGCAATTAGAGGGGCTGGGGTCCCAGGAGGTGGTCAGACCTGCTGTCTTTGTCTCTTCTTGTCCTCTCACTGCTTAGCCCTGGACACAGGTGTGGTCTAGGGGAGCGAGAAGCAGAAACGGTAGCTAAAGCTCAAGGTTTTGTGCAAGGGGACTGAAAATGGGGGCCCCTAGGAACCAGAAAGTATAGAAGAGATCACAGGGAGGATGACATTCCAAAAAGTAATCCCTTAACGTTGTTTATAAACTCCCAAGGTCTCCCATGAGCTGGGGGGGGGGGGGGGGAGTCCAACCCAAAGAGATGCTTAGAATAACTGAACAGGGGCACCTGGGTGACTCAGTCGGTTGAGCATCCGACTTTGGCCATGGTGAGGCCCATCCCGGACGGGCCATGGTGAGGTATACATGTGGCACAGACCTGAATAGCACTGCAAAGGCTTTGAAAGCAGAATTGACATTGGATCCACAAATGCAGGAAGCAGTTGGGAACTTGCAGGTGAACTCAAATGGACCAACTGTGTTCACACAACACCAACATTCCCCACAGGGACCAAACAACACTCTGGGTGTCACAGCCTAATATAACACCTCAAATCTCCTTGATACAATCCAAAGTTACTCAACATACTGAAAACCAGAAGAATCTCAAACAAGCAACAGACATTAAGAACAAGAGGACATAGGTGTTGGAATGATCTGACAAAAACTTTAATGTAACTAATAACAAACATTCCAACAAGTAAGGATACACACTTTAGAAAACAACAGAAATAGGAAATTGTTCAAAGAAATTGAAGATATAAAAAAGGAAAAAAAGGACATTTTAGAGTGAAAACACAATAAATGGAAGAAAAATCTCATTGCGTGAGACTGACTAGTATGGAGATGGTAGGGGTCAAAATATTACAAAACCTGAACAAAAAGATTGGAAAAAGAAATGACGAGATCCTCACAGATCTGTGCGACAAAATTAAGTGATCTGACAGTTGTAACATCAGCATCTCAGAAGGAGAGGGGAAAAAGGTAAAGAAATAATAGCTAAGGGGTTCCTGGCTGGATTGGTCAGTATAGCATGCAACTCTTGAGCTCAGGATCGTGAGTTCAAGCCCCATGTTGGGCACAGAACTTACTTTAAAAAAGTGAGAGAGAGACAGAGAAAAGGAAATAATAGCTAAAACCTTCCTAAAAGAGGCAAAAAATATATAAAGCCACAAAATGCAGACACTCAATGAATCCCTAAAAAGATAAACTCAAAGAAATCTATACCTGAGCATATAATAATCAAACTGCTTTAAAAAAAAAAAAAACCCTAAAGATAAGGACAAAGCAAAACGATCTTTAAAGCAATCAGAGATAAAGTATTTGTAGAGGAAAAACAATTTTTATGGCTGCAGATTTCTCATTAAAAATAAGGGAGGTCAGGGGTGCCTGGGTGGCTCAGTTGGTTAAGCGTCTGACTTTGGCTCAGGTCATGATCTCGTGGTACGCAAGTTTGAGCCCCGCGTCCGGCTCTGTGCTGACAGCTCAGGGCCTGGAGCCTGCTTCGGATTCTGTCTCCCTCTCTCGCTGCCTCTCCCTCACTCATGCTGTCTGGCGCACGTGCTTTCTCTCACTCTCTCAAAAGTGAATATACATTACAAAAATAATAATAGTAATGGAAGTCTGAAGAGTGAAAAACGAACTATTAATAAAGTTCGCAGAGAAACAAACTATCAACCCAGAATTCTATACCCGGCCGGCGAAAGCACCCGTACCAAATGAAGGATTTTCATTTTCAAATGAAGGCGAACTCCTGGCACCCACTGCCAGCAGACCAGCAGAAAGAGAGCAGCTACAGGAAGCACTTTGTGCGGAAGGAAGTTCATACCAGAGAAGCTGAATGATCAGGCATGAAGAAAAAGGAACAAAAATGGAATGAACCGTTGATAGCTGGAACCAGATGGGTTTATGCCGACTCAAAAGGTCAAAGCCTTTATGACTCCACAACACGACATTCTTGAGAAAATAGAATACAGGACAGAGAACAGACCAGTGGTTGCCAAGACTTATGGGTGACGAGAGGCACAGCCATAAAGGGTTACCACGAGGACTTTGGGGGGCCCCCGGGGCTGTTCTGAATCCTGCTTTGGGCCGTGGTTACACCAACCAATCTCTGCTTGTGATGTTAAAAGCAACTCAAGATCAAAAGTGATTTTTTTTTCATGTCGAATAAAATGCTGAATGCTTAAAGTACACATTTCCAAAGGGGGAAAAAAGCCCTCATATTTCAACAAATCTGGACTGCATTATTTTATGCAGCCTGCAAATGGCCCTAAGCCACAGATTTGGAACTGATTTTAAGGAGAGTCTGAGCAAGTGTGTATAATATTTTTATATACCTGGGGGAAAATATGTATTCTAAGGACACTCACAGGAGCAAGGAAACTGAAGGCATGAGCATCCTTTAATTTCCGGAATGCTATTAGCAGAGCTCATGTTAAATAAAAATACAACCACAAAGAACTGTTAATGCCAACATCATAAATAGTATCATTCTACACAGCTCAACAGAATTACTCTTTAAAGGGGCGCCTTCCAGAGAGAGGCACAATCAAAGTTGAGGGACTCCGCTGACCACAGAAACCCTTGGTTGATCTAGCACAACCCAAAGGCAGCACTCTACCTTCTCCAGGACGGAAGGTACAGCCGGAGCGCAGCCCGCATCAGCTCACACGCCGTCCTCCTGTCTGTGAGTCTCACTTCCCCTGCTTCCACACTAGGCTTTCGCCCATGTGTAGAGCAGCTGTCCCATAAACATCCACTGCGTGTCTGTCTCTCTGAAACACTGTCTGTGTCTTTGACTTCTCCATTCTTCCACCTCGCCATTTATTGGCCAGGATGCCCCCAACAGCACCCAGTAAACAAATGTCTGCTGAACGAATGACTGGTCTGCAGGTTGGAAGAACCTGTTCAGGGCTGTAAAAAATAAATGTGTACGAGCCTCTTTCAAAGGGATATTAATTCCAATTTGGATTTTAAACTCTTGTGACAGGTTATATTTTCCAAGGAAGGCTGCAGTAGTATCTTCTGTTTTCCATGTTCTTCTGCAAGGTGACCTTGACTCTCCCCACCAAGAGCTGGGGTCCATTTCCCCACCCTCCAGAATCCGGGTGGGCCCTGGGATGCCTTTGCCCCACAGAATCTAGAGGAAGTGATCTGGTACCATCTGAATGAAGCCTGTGCCTGGCCAGATTCCACTCCCTGCCCTTAGAACACACTCCAGAGTCCTTCTGGAATCCAGCCACCATGCTGTGAGAAGGCCAAGCCACACAGAGAGGCCACATATGGGTTCTCAGAAACCCCTTAGTTCCAAGCCAACAATCAGCATCAACCACCCACCACGTCAGTGCATCTCCTTGGACAAACAGCCAGCATGAGCCTTCAGATGAGACGGCAGCCCTAGAAGGCCACAGACTTCCGAGAGACCCTCGTAGGAAACTTGCTAACCAGAGAAGGGCAGGATCAATGGTACTACGTGATCATTTCAGCCTGTAAATGGTGGTGTTTCGTTACGTGGCAACAGAGAACCAGAACAGATCTGGACAGACATCTCCTCTCCACAAATTCCAATAAAGAAGTTTACATTATTTACTCAACCGCATGGCTATTCCTTCCTTCCTTCCTTCCTTCCTTCCTTCCTCCCTCCCTTCCTTCCTTTCTGGGAAACAGCCAGCATAAAAGAGATCCCTCACCTCTGGTCCGGTCACGTCTACGGCACGTGCAAAGTTTCCTGACCCAGGTCCCTCGTATAAATGCATTTGCAGGTACAGCTGCCGGCTGGCAGTTCACCCCGTGATGCACCTCATCCTTTTAATCAGCAACAACAACATCGTCCACAGGAAGTGGCCCTTCTTCCTCGACAGGGGTCAGCAATCCCCAAGATTGTGACAGCTCTTCCCCACGCCCCGTGCCGGGCCTGGAGGAAGGAGCCGGCAGCGTTCCCATGTGGCCGGACTCAACTCTAGTTTTGTCGGCACTCATTTCTGTAAGGTTGCTACTACGTCCAGTCTCCTCTCTCACCTCAGTATTTCTCACCTCCCACTTCTGGCTGGCGTGCTCCGCGGGCAGCGTGTTCAGCGTGGCCCTCACACTGCTTGCTGACCAGAAGGCAACCGTGTCTGCTGCCAAAGCACAGGGTGTGCATTTTACCGTGTAACCCAGGAGGCTGGGCTGGAAATATAAAAATGTGCAGAAATAACTTCTTCAGCAGCTCCTTGGTGTAAATTAGGAAGGCCTGGCGCACGGCCAAAGTAGCCACACACACTGGGGTACAGAGAGGAACCTGCACACTGTGGGCCTGTTCACGCCGAGGAAAACAAAAGGCACCTTGGTGCACTTTGCATCAAACGAAAGACCCACGCAGGGCACAGGCCCAGGGTCCCCCCTGACTCGGCATGACTCAAGGCCCTGACACTGGAGGAGACCCTGAGTATAGCACCTCTGGGATTCTTAAAGTTCATGGAGACGCAACTCTTTCATATTACTGTTATCATCACACTTTCCTCGGATTCTGACCGCTGGGAGCTAAGGCTTGTCCCCTGTGAGTAGGACTTTGGGGCCCTGTGTGTTGGGTTCCCTTCTTTGGATGAAAGAGCTCATCAAGGTTGGGTTTACCTCTCTTCACGCTGTCCCCTGATCATCTTGCACACATGAGAACAGCACGTGGACTCACTCCCCCCACTGCTTGCATGTCCACCATCTTGCCTTTGGGCAAGAGCACTAAGATCCCACCAATGGGAACACAGGGTGCAACAGGGCCTCTCTGGGACAGTCCCACAGGCATCTGAGTGCACTTGAACCAGGGCAGATGCAGGCACCACCTCCAAAGTAACAGAGTGTGCCCAACCCGGCGATAAATACGGCTGCGTTGACAGTACTATAATTTACCCAGCGCCAAGCAGCCGAATCCCAGAGTCTCCTTCTACACTCGGATTCTTCCATAAAGAGATGCCTTCAGGGAAACTTTACCTCCCCTGAAAATTCAGGCCGTAAATTACCTCTGACAAATTAACCTTCACTTCTCCTCGGAGATAAATTTTAAAAGGAGTGCGTCCAAGACAGTCCATTAAAGGCTTTCCCATCTGGTGGTCTGTTGAATCGGCTGGGGGACTTGGACTTCTGATTTGACAAAGACTGAGACCAGCAACTCAGTGTCTGGTCTGTAGAAAATCAAGTCAGGACGTGGGGAAATGATGACAGCCACCTGGAAGGGGGTTGACAAAGCCTGGCTCCCACAAAGGGCCTCCAGAAGCCATCAACTTTGGGCTCACGCTCAGGGAAAGACAGAATATCCTTCATTTCCACTCCCATGGTGGGAAACTCAATCTGCTTCAGTGCAGGATTACTGCAGCAAAAGTCTCTTTTCAAGCAACTATTGCTTCTACTCAAGCAACTATTCTGGTTCAGGGAGGTCCTCATGGCCCTGAAAAATGCGCCGAGCAATCACAGGGAGACCACACTCCCCACTTCTGCTCCGCGAAGTGACGCACACCCTCGCCAGGACTCAGCCACATCCGCTCCCAAACCTGTTTGCACCAGTTATACCTATCAGAATATTAAATTGTATAATTAAATGTTGTCTAAATGTGTAACATTTCTGCGGAAATATGAGGGCAAAAAGAATTCTTTCTAGGAAAACTAAGGAGGCTTTGGGAAAAAAATGGTGAGATGGGGTGCGGGAGACTAAACCATAGAGGACTAACAAGACATTATACACTTCTCCCCTCTTGTCCGGCTTTACAGGCTCCTTTTGGTTTTCATTCCATTTCTTAAGAAACCCAAACTGAAAACTCTGGGTGTAGTTTGGGAAAAAAGACAATTGCAGACTCATCTCAGGTAACCCTCACTAGAAGACCGGGGCCGACATCCAACGTTTAGCAGATGCACGATCATTTACATGATTTAAGTCAAATACAGTGTTTAATACGTGGATGTGTTGTTTTATTATCTTTCACTAACTTTAAAAGATGTTTTTTTGGTGGGGCGCCTGGGCAGCTCAGTCGGTTAAGCGTCTGACTCTTGATTTCGGCTCAGGTCATGATCTCACGGTTCGTGGGATCAAGCCCCGCGTCGGGCTCTGCACTGACAGCCTGGTTGGGATTCTCTCTCTTTCCCTCTCTCTCCCCCTTCCCTGCTCACTGTCTCTAAATAAATAAAAAAGACATTTTTTGGGTTAGCCCACCTGATCACAGATCCCAGTGGCAGAGCGTGAGCAGACTTCTCCAACCTCAGCATGCAAGGCTGCTTGCGGGATGCCTAAAGATCCATTCCAAGTGCTTTTATACTTTTGTTGACAGCGATGTTTTAAATGGACAAGAATCTGTCTCTATCAGAAGTAACAGACATCTGGCAATGCAATGCAGAAGCCTACGCAGAAATCCCAGAAATCCCAGTAGGGCTCTCGATCCGCTTGACAAAGGTATAGAAACGTAAATGCTTCCAAAACAATTTCCAAGCACCCTTAAGAAAGCCACTGGTTAATTTTCTTGTTTTAAGATTAGGCAGAAAACAGGAAAGGGCTGTTGCGGTGCGTCTCAAATTATTGTATCCAGCAGGGGGAAAAATGCTGGATTGACCACATGTTTTTCTGTTTCCTTTTCCAAACGCCTCACAAAATAATGGGAATGGAATAAAATAAGGTAGAAACCCATAATGATGTAGAGAACAACAGAAAGGTGAAAGGAGAGGAGAAAGCCCACAAATGATAGAAGAGAGCAAGGCACCAGACACAGGGTCCACAGGCAGCAGCAGAAATAGCCTTGGAGATCTATGGAGGATGAACAGAGAGAGAAACAGCATCAAGAGTCGGCACGGCTAGCGCCGGTGAAGAATGATTCAGAACGCAGAGATACCAGGCTCATCAGAGAGCAGGTGGGGGTGACAAACAGCAGTACTGCAAATACATGGATGGACCAGCAGAAACCCTAACCACCAAGTCCCATCCCAACCAGGCCACACCCTTTTCCACCCGAGCTCAGAGCAGGCCTGACACTCAAGACTCCATTTCTCGCCTTGCTCCTCACTGCTGTAAGGGACATAAAAAGAGTGTGCCTGTTCATCAAAAGTAAGATGCAGTGGACCATTCCAGAAACAGACTGGTATACCTTGTAAAGTGCCCAGCCCTGACACTGAACCTAAAGTGAGTCCCTGGGCCTCACTGGTCGTATGCTACTGTTTCTACTGGGAAGCAACCGAGGACCACGAGACACTGAAGAAAACCTCCATTTTCAAGCCGAAAGACTCAAGCATCCAGACTGAAAAAGCAAGCCAGCATTCAGAGCAATGAGCCAGAGGACGGGTGCCTCTCATACACCACCATGAAATTTCCGAACACCACGGAGAAGTAGAAGATCCCCAAAGCTCTCCAAGCAAAAACAAGACACCAGAAAAGAAAGGAGGATGCAAGGCAGTGGACCTCTGAGACGGCAGCATGGGGCACTACACAACTGTGGGGCGACATTCCAAAGAATTCGCATTCAACTGAGAATGATACCCAGCCAAACTATCAGCATGTGTGTGTGGAACACAAGGACCCGAACTTCCGGCAGACGCAGTATTTCTTAGAATGTTACTGTCACACGCCCCTTCCACTCTCCTTCTGACCTCACTCACCACCACACACTCAAGGTGTAACCCACACATCCCAAAAGAAGGAGATCGGTAAGTACCAGGGCACATGCCCACCCCTTAGTCATGTGCCCAGCACTGATTTATGGGAGGCAGAAAGACACAGAATGAGCTCCCAGGGACTGAGGGGTCCTAAAACCAGAAGAGGATCAAGAGGGTCAAAGACTATGGCATTCGGGGAAAGGAGAGGGATGCCCATAAAGGGAAAATTATAATCCAGATGTGCTCAAACAACTGCATCTCTAGGAAACGTGCTAAGTGCTGCCAGACACCATTTTTACAGTCACTCCTGAGAGTCGACTGTCCAGTCTCGAAGAACTCTGAAGAACCATCACAAATAACGTGATCGAATCACTTCCCAGCTGGAGTTTGCTCGATGCCAGTTATTCCTGGTCTGTCTATGGACAGACTGAATTATACTCAGGCAAATTGCTTTGTCTCCCAGATTTAGATTTATGCTCAAATACGAGAGGATGGGGCCACAGAGGTAACAATACTTGACTCCTAGCTCAGTGGAGGGTTGTAAGACGTACAATTAGATTGCATTTGCAAACTGTCCCGGAGCGCTCAGGGAAGGGCTATAAATACCTCAAGGTATTATTATCCCCAAAGATAATCAATTATTTTCTCATCACAAAGAAGCTGAAAAAGAAAGGCTTTAAGCACGAGGACCCTTTAATTTGTGTAAGCCTCCAGCATTAACAAGATTTTCAGAGTGTTTAGAACTTCACAAGGCCCCGTACCAACCACAGCTTCCTCCAACAAATGGAATATTTACAATACCTGAGAAATCTCTTTATTGCTGGAAAAATACACAGGAAGCACTTTGTGCACCTTCATTAAATTCACTTACTCTACAGCGTGGTGGGGGCAGCAAGAAGGAAGGACTCTGGCCTCAGCAGACCATGACACCCCCTCCCCTCCCCGGGGCCAAGGCCACACCCCCATGGCCCTTCTCTTTCTCCACACGGTGAACATGCAAAACTTGATAAACCCAAACTGTACAACTTTCTACAAAAGTGGGCAGTTTCCTTCTCAAGTGTCAAGGTTGCAAAGGCTGAGGAATGTTCCAGACTGGAGGAACCCAAAGAGGCTAGACAGCACATGACCCTGGACTAGACCCTTCTGCACCAATGGACAATCCCAGGACCACCGCAAAACTGTCGTGGGTAGGGTCTGATGGCAGTCCCGCATCAACACCGATTTCCTGATGTTGATGGTGGTGGCATCAGGATGACGGACAGGGGCTTCCTTGTCTGTAGAAAATACACACCGAAGCATTTGGAGGTGATGAGGCTCCCTCTCAACTACTTACTTTAAAGTGGCTCAGAGGAAAAACGTTCTGTGTACTGTACTTGTAACTTTCCAGTAAGTTCTCAACTGCATGAATATAATGTGGGAAAACTGGAAAATGATACATGTCTAACATACTGGACTGTCTGGGGCGCCGGGGTGGCTCAGTCATTTGAGTGTCCGACTTGATTTCGGCTCAGGAATCCTCGTGATTCCTGGATTGTGAGAAGGAGCCTCCATCAGGCTCTGGGTCGAGCACGGAGCCTGCTTAAGATTCTCTCTCTCTCTCTCTCTCTCTCTCTCTCTCTCTCTCTCTCCCCCTCCCTCCCTCTCTCTCTGCCCCTCCCCTGCTTGCACATGTGCACTCTCTTTCTCTTTCTCTTTAAAATAAAAAAAAATAGTGCAGTGTTTGATCCCTTACAGGACATCATACTTGACTAGATCATATGCAACCATTAAAAATGACGGTCATGGGGGCGCCTGGGTGGCTCAGTCGGTTAAGCATCCGACTTCGGCTCAGGTCATGATCTCGCAGTCCAGGAGTTCTGGCCCCCCAACAGCCGCCTGCTGTCAGCACAGAGCCTGCTTAGGATCCTCCGTACCCCCCCCCGCCCCTCCTCCACTCACGCATTCGCTCGCTCTCAAAAATAAACAAACATTAAAAAAAAAAGATGGAAAGACTAAATAGGCAACGAGAAAAAATGTTTATGTAATAAAAACCTGTTAGCTACGATCACAAATGTGTAAAAATGGAAGTAACTACTCCAATTTTTTACTGCTGAGTTATCTGCACAATTGCAAATATTCTTTTTCCTTCTAGACAGAGTTTTCCTTCCAAATACTGACATACGTGGATCAGTTTTATAATGAGGTGGGGAAAATTGGGGGCGGGAGGAACTCCTCTGAGCTGTTCAGTTCCTTCAGTAAAGGCCATCAGCAAAGAGCAAAACGTAAGACCATGAGCGAACGTCAGCAAGAGAAAGGGCTTATCGGAGGGGCCCTGGAGGGCAGGGGAGAGGAGAGGGAACATGCCGGGAGACGCGTTCACGGATGGAAGTGCTGAGGCGGGGGCTGGAAGAATGTTCCGTCCAGGGCCCGGAGCCCACTCTCGTGCTGGGCGTCCCTGCACGTCCACACCTGGCGGGCAGCGGGAGCACGGCATAGCCCGTGGAGCCACCCCGTCCTTGTCACATCCGGGGGAAGCCTGGGAGTCAACAGCAGGTAAGATTTGATGCCGGCCCCTTTAACCCCGAAGGCAGGGACCCCGCAACCCGCAGAACTAGCCCATTACCCAGGCAACCACGCCCCCAAGACAGCTGTCACAGATGGTCTCCAAGGGACCCTGAAGAGGCGATGGAGACGCTGGGTGACGACAGCAAGGTGCAGAGGGGTAGGGGACATGCCTCCACCCGCAGAAGGGCCCACACACGCAAAACTAAGCAATATGCCGTGTAGGGATGCTTAGGGCTCGAAAGTCAGGCTCCGGGAGTCACATGCTGACATGCGGGCCCTCAGTCTCTCAGAAGGGAAGTGCACTTGGAGACAGTGCACCGTGCGCAAAGAAGTAGTTAAGTTGAAATGAGGTCATTGGGGGACCCTAATCCAACGTGACTGGTGTCGTAAGAGGACATTAGGACACAGACACAGAGGGATGACCATGTGAGGACACAATGGCGGTGACCACACGCCAGGGACAGAGACCCCCTGGGAAAGAGATCCTGCAGACACCTTGAACTTGGCTTCCAGCCTCCAGACAGAGAGGAAAGACACTCCCCGTGCTTATGCTGCCCCGTCCGCGTGCTTTGTCACGGCAGCTCTCACACAGGGACACAGACGCGCTACCAAGCGGTAAGACCACAGAGATGAGCAGGACAGCTACTGATGTGAAACAGAGGACAGCCGTGACCTTGGAAAATGGTGGGACCCAGAACGCTTCCCAGGAACTGAGAAGAAGGCCGTTTCTTAACCCTGCTAGAGGGCACTTCCTCATCCTTCACGCTGGGCGTGTGCACGTTACACCCTCTTCCCCGTGGACGACATAAAATGTGTAACAGCAAGACGGAGCCACATCTCCAGCTGCACCGTCCAACGTGGCAGCCACGAGCTGCAGGGGGCTCTTTAAATCTAAGTTACTTAAAACGAGGTAATGCAGGGGCGCCTGGGTGGCTCAGTCGGTTAAATGCCCGACTTCGGCCCAGGTCATGATCCCGTGGTTTGTGGGTTCGAGCCCCTTGTCGGGCTCTGTGCTGACAGCTCAGAGCCTGGAGCCTGCTTCCGATTCTGTGTCTCCCTCTCTTCTCTCCCTCTCTCTCTCTCTCTGGCCCTCCCCTGCTCATACGCTGTCTCTCAAAAATAAATAAATGTTAAAAAACTTTTTTAAAAAATACAGATAACACAGGGGCACCTGGGTGGTTCATTAACTCAAGTGTCAGACTTTCGGCTCAGGTCATGATCTCCCGGTTCGTGAGATCGAGCCCTGTGTCAGGCTCTGCACTGACGGCACGGAGCCTACTTGGGATTCTCCTCTCTCCCTCTCTTTCTCTGCTTCTACCCTGCTCGTGCTCGTTCTTTCTCTCAAAATAAATACACATTCAAAAAGAAAACAGAAAACAAAAACACATAATACAATTAGAAACTCAGCTCCTCGGTCTCACTAGTCACATTTCACATACTCGACGGCCACATGCGGCTGGGAGCTGCTGATCTGGAACCACAAATGGGGAACACGTCCCTCCTGGCAGAAAGTCCTGCTGGGGGGTGCCGCTCCGCACGATGTCCCCAACGAGGGGCCCAGGACGACGCCCAGGACTAGGACCCTCCAACTGCACACCAGACACCTCGGCCTCGGGTCTGTGTTCCGGAAGCCTCGGCCGCCTGCACGGTGCCCCGACAAGCAAGGTGGCTGTGGACCCTTTCCGGGGGAGCCCTCTCTGGAGCCCAGACCCTCCCCAAGGAAGCCGTTCGAGGTGTCACCCGGGCCCCGGCCCCTTTCCAGCACCAGCTGCAGCAGGGAGCAGACTCTCAGGGGGTCTCAAGTCCGCCCCGGTCTCGGGAGGTGCGTGTTCCGGTCACTGCCAAAGCCACACAGGGAAAGCAGGCTCAGCGCCCTGCCACCGAGCACGGCGGGGGCGGGGGTGTGTGTCCTCCATGGAGGAAGCCCAAGCACTTGACCGTAATCCCCTCCTTCCGCCTTCCTCTCAGCCTCCCTGTCCATCTGTCTGTCCGTCAGCTCAGCTGCATGGTCCCTCATTCAACACCACCGGAGAACTCCCGCCTGCTGTCCTCATGCACGCATCTGCGGAAACGGACCCAAGCAAACACGGGCAGCCACACACCCACACACACACACACCCACACACCCCAGTCGGAGCGCTTTGTGGCAGGAGTCCCTGTGAGGCCGTAACCCCCTCTGGTAATCAAGGCAGAACATCCAGGCGGCATTCACCTCGCTGACCTTTAAAGAGGATTACTTCCTCCCCGCTCACCCTCGATGATCTCTCTCTTTTTCAGGCAGGCCTTCTAAGAGCCTCCGCGATGCGAATCTGCATTCAGCTTTCCTGTTGTCAGAATATTCCCGCCAAGGGCTCATCTGCACGATCCGATGGACGACGCTGCCTGACCGCCCACGTCCTCTCCAGGATTTCTGGCGTGGACCAGGGCCCGAGCACCCCCGGGGCCCCCCGCACGCCCTCGCCGCTCCTCCCGCGGACACCCTGCCGTCTCCGGCCTCACGAAACTTTGGAGCCTTTTTAATTTTTTTTTTAATGAATGTCAGGATATCATCTGCATAGGCATAAACATGCACTGAGTCCCAACGGCCTCTGGACCAATTTTCTTAAGCCATATTTTCTAAATTAAATCATCGGCTTCCTGTGCTGGGAAGGTGATGAATCGGCAGGGGGGAGACCGAGTAGGAAACACTTTATTGCTCTAACTCAGCATTTTCTGCGACCAGGCAGAGCTCTTAACTAAGCCTTCTACTCACAAAGGTAACAAGCCACCGGGCTCGGGGTTGGGGGGTAGGCCAAACCGGGCGGCCCCCCAGAGCCCAAAAGGTGCACTGAAAAGTCGGGGGGCTTTGCACCCCATCTCTCCCCCACTGGGAACCGGGCTGAGAGGATAGTGTGGCCTGCAGCCAGGGAACAAAAGGAAGAAGAACGAGGGCGAAGGGAGGGGTGGCCACGGGGGGTGGGGGGTGGCAGGGGCCAGAACTGGAATGCGCAGCCCCCACACCCCACACCCCAAACAACCCCCCCCCACCCCCCACCCCCACCCCGCACCCCACACCAGGGTGAATATGCACGAGGTATCATTAAAGGACCAAATGCCTGGGACACAAAAGGGTTTGGGACTCACAGATGGGGGATCCCAGCAGGAGAGCCAGGGGGGCCCCTCCCCTGGGGTGCAGTTTCCTACTGGGTATTGAGGCTTATGTCAGTTTAACGTGTCTCCAGTCAACCAACGGCAATGTCCAGGTCTTAAGTTAATCCCAGCTGAATTATAAAAAATATAAAACCTAAAAATCATGAGACAAAGAGAAACACGTTTTAGATCACGAAACTATTGTTCCCTCAAGTGTGATGATGGCCGTGCGGTTCCTCTGGTAAAGGAACCCTTACCTCTTTGAGGCACACGGTAAATAAGATGTGTTTGTGGAGGACGTGGTGAGTCTGGGGGGCGGGATGGACGTAGGAGGGCGCGATTTCTGTTGGAGCCAATGGGGGGCCCATGTGGTCTGGCTTCTCCGTTTCGGGGGGAGTGTGAACTGTCCTATAATGAAGCCTTCCCATTAACCCTTCCTCGTCCCCATTTTGAGGGTGCTCAGCGAGTCCGGGCCGGGCTATCCTGAGGACTCTATGGACACTGTAGACCGTCTACACCACAGTCTGGGTCAGGGGTCCAGGACGGGACCGCTGCCCTCCTGCTCCGTCTGAGACAAAGGCTTCCTTCCTCCCGCCATGACGGGACCCCCACACTGGGTGAAGGGTAGGAGGTGACCCCTGACCACCCCACGCTTCTCTGGAAACACAAACCGAATTCCATTCCTGAGATGAGGTTTCCTTTCTCAAGAAAACCAGGTTTTCCAGCTCCAGGGGATGGCGAAGGGCATAATTGCAGGGTTCTGGAGGCCCAGGGCTCCGGGGGGTGTTTGGCCGGCAGCGGGGAGATTAACAGATGAAAGGAAAAGACAATATTACCTGCTGGGGCTCTCTTTCTTCTCACCAAGGGTCAGGAGCCCATTACTTACCATTTAAAAAGCCCGCAGGACACGGTCCCTGAATATAAAAATACAGGCCCAGAGGCAGGTCTCTTGACAACCAGAGAGATGGCCTGCCTTTCTTGTATCCACAAGTGCAGGGAAATTCTACCTCTTCTAGAATCCGGAGCAAGACAACTTTTCACTTTTAACGTCTCTGCCTCCCAGAGCAGACCCACAAAGGAAGGCCGGGCAGGACCCGCCGGCTGGGGCTCTGGTGTCGCCTCCCGCCCTGGGCCTGGGGCAAATTAGTGGAAAGAAGAAAGTCTTCTAGTTCCGTTTCTAACATCCAATTATTCAGAGGATCCAGGGTCCATTTGCTTTTCCAGGTCTGGACATCACTTAGCATGAAATACTTCACACGCATCCCCCCCAACAAGCGAACGAATGACACCAGAGCCCGGGGAGAGCCCCGTTCGTTTCTCAGCCCCCCTCCCAAGGCCCGTACATCAATTCACTGTGCCCTTACATAGCTTCCCACTTTCAGCACAGATGTTTCCATCCCAGAGCGACAGAGATTTTGCAGAGGTTTAACCTTGAACATCAAAGTCGTAACAGGTTCTCAGGATCCTCCCGCAACTATGTGGTCAGCGACCCAGGTGAGAACCTGTCACTCCACTCCAGACATGTGTCCCAGTCGGTGTCCCTGAACCACTCTGAGCTCAGACGCCGACCACAGACACGTGTGTCCGGGCGAATAACTGGAGACACGGACACCCAGACTCAATACAGAGAAACCAGCGGCTGCTGGGAGAGGGGTGGCCTCTGCCCAGATGTTCCCTGCTGCTGCACCCTGCACAGGGCCCCCCACCCCCGCCGCCCAGGGCTGGGGGAAAGCTGTCACTCAGCCACAGGCCGTGCGCGCTAAGTGGCTTTGTGGTCTTCTCTTCACACGTTTTCACGTTTACGGCTGTCTGTTCACTCTTCTCTGCTTCCTAACTGGGTCTGAACAACTCAGAAACACAAACGATCACAGAGTAACTCCATTGGGAAGAGAGGCCATGTCATAAATAAGACACCGGTGCTTTGTTTCCCGACGCCCACCCGATACAGTCCTGAACGTTGCTTCCTCTCCGGCGACACTGGTGGTGGCACTTATTACCGAGCGGGCCAGCACCTGGGGCTAAGCACGCAGCCCCAGCCTGTGGCCAGGTGGGGATCTTTGGGCCCCAGACACACGACTTCGGGCCACTGCACTCATCAGGCCCACAGGTGGTCGTGATGAAGGCTCGGTGTCAGATCTACGGCATGAAAGTGTCCCAACGCTCACAGCTGACATGCTGAGGGTCTCTGGGTCAGGAGGCCTGACCTCTGCCCCTGCTGTCCCTCCACTGGAGGATGTGGAGTGATCGCCCACCTTTCCGCCACGCTCCCACTCACTGCCCATGCTGACGGGTGCTCCGGGTGGACCAGAGGCTGTCTGCGGTCCCTCCCCCCAAAGCAATCGATGATGGGCTTTCCCAACATAGCGGGGCCAAGGTGAGACTCAAAAACTCAGCACACAACCCACTGACCCCCTAAAACTGAGCCCGGAGAGACTCGGCTTCCGAAAGGCTCACGTGGAGATTTCTCGAGGTCTGCCAACTTGAGAATCTGCATTTGTGCACCTCGCCTCTTCAAGGGGCTGTAGAGTGAGCAAGGAAGTGTTTCGTGGCTGACTCCCCCCACGAAATGCCCTCACGTTGGGCAGGCTCCAGAGTCGTTCTGGCGTGGGGGTGTCGGGGCAGGGAGTCACCGCCCTGTGACCATGCTCCGGGGCAGCCAGCCTTCGCGAAGCAGGACAGAGAGGCCTTGGTAACTCCGCTCCCCACACACTGCAGGGCCCCACGACGTCAGCCCAGAGTGGGTCAGAAGCGCTCTCTTCCCTGGAACGTGCTTTTCTCAGAAAATGCAAGCAACCTGTCGCCCTCAGTTTTCTGGAAGAAAAGCCTGCACTAAAAATCAGAGGCTGGAGAGCAATTCAAAGGCCGTCTGTGGGGACACAGACGGCTGGACAAGGACACTTACGTGAACAGAGACTCGCTCCCTTGGAAGCCATGCTCAGCCTCCAGCAGGGAGACGTAAACCCCGGCTTCTCGAAACTTCTGGGGAACCAGGGCAGTCGCCTTTCGGGACCACAGAGCCCTGTCTGTCCTCCGGCAGCGCGTGCACCACCCTTCCGGACTCCTCTCTACACGCTGTCAGAACCCGCATCCATTTCCCCACGCCCCCTCCACCACACACGCTCTGGCTTCCCGAGGTCTGCAGGGGGTCCTCAGGGACCCCTGTGAGTGCACATGGAGGCTGTGCCCACCCCACCTCCAGATCTTAGGGGCGGACTTCGTATCTACAACCCACAGGACGCAGTGGGACTCCCAAGGGCTAAAGAGATGTCACACAAAAGCAATGTTGCTTAAAGACCAAGGTTCGCACACACGGAGTCCATTAAATTACGACGCCCGGCTCATCCAGCAGGAAAAGGACCCTCTCTATCCAAAGAGCCACCTTCCTCGCGTGTTTTGGGGGCACACGCGGCGATTCTAAGGCAGATACACGTGGTTTCCAGACAAGCGTTTGCGAGGCAGCGCGGACACCAGCTGTCCCGACCACGCGGCCTGGCAGAACCGTGCCCGGATTTCAGTGAATCTCAATCAAAGCCATGCTCCCCGCCCTGTCCCAGGCTGGGGTCTCTCCAACCCCCTCCCCGGCCTGGCCTCCCTTCTCCAGGACGATAAAGCACTGAATCGGATGCAGACTGGAAGAGATCTCAGGAAAGGAAGAGAAGAAATGCTCCCTCCCTGACAGCATCACCGTGCAGTGGCGAGGTTTCACAACAACGATGCTCGCGTCTTCTCCTACGCGGCTTTGGTTTTTTTTGTATTCACCAAGAAATCGTCCCATACCGAGATTATAAACTTGACCTCTTCTACGCACCTCTTTATTTTTTTAAATATTTAAATGTGTATTCAATTTTTGAGAGACAGAGACAGAGCACGAGCAGGGGAGGGGCAGAGAGAGAGGGAGACCCAGAATCTGAAGCAGGCTCCAGGCTCTGAGCTGCCAGCACAGAGCCCGACGTGGGTCTGGAACCCACGAACGGGGAGATCATGACCTGAGCCGAAGTCGGATGCTCAACCGACTGAGCCACCCAAGCACCGCTGCACCTCTTTAAACTTTAGCTCCAAGTCTCACCTGGAATTTGGAATTTGTTATTGTAACTGAAGAGACAGCCATTTCTCCCCAAACGAGTATTCGACAGCCCCCCACCTGTAGCACAGGGAACACTCACGCAGACAGGGCTCCGTGCCTGGACGCCTTCCGTTTTCTTACTCGGTCCGCAGATTTGCGCTCTGGGTCTGCCACGCAAGCCTGGGCGGCTGAGGCAACGGAACTGTATTCCCTCCGGGTCCCGGAGGCTGCAAGTGCAAGACCAAGGTGCGAGCAGGGCCGGCTTCTCCTGAGCGTGTACAGGGCCGGCCGTGGGCGTCCCTCTGAGCACGTCTGTGTCCCGATCTCCTTAGGAGGACACCAGGCACACGGGATTGGGACCCACCCCAATGACTTCAAGTTAACTTTCTCCTCTGAAGTCCCCCTATGCAGTCCCATTCTGAGGCATTGGGGGCGAGGACATCAACGTGTGAATCTGGGGGACACAACGCAGCCCTGGCAGTTGTCCGTTCCCATGGCCACACCACACAATTCCAGTCATTAGAGCTGAAGACTAAACTTCATCCTCTTACAGTAAGATAACCTCCCCACTTTCTTTGTCGCCTTCCAAAATGGCCTTGGTTGCTTTTAGAGTTTGCTTACACGTGGATTTTAGATTCACACGTTGAGTTTGATGAAAAAGCCTTTTGGGATTTTTTTAAAATGCTTGTTTATTTATTTTTGAGAGAGAGAGAGAGAGAGAAGGAGACAGAATCCCAAGCAGGCTCTGTGCTGACAGCCAATGTGAGGCTCGAACTCATGAACCAGGAGATCACAACCTGAACCGAAATCAAGAGTCAGATGCTCATCCAATGGACCCACCCAGGCTCCCTGCCTTTTGGGATTTTGATTAGCGATGCACTGAATTTATAGATTGTCTGTCAGGCAGCACTGGTCTTGTTCCAAGCGGTCACTCCCGACGCAGCAGGAAGCCGGTGGGCTTTCTGTGTTAACGCACACCTGGTCACCTTGCTAAATAAACAGCCTCCCTAATTTTAATACTTGTCAGTTGATTCCCCTGAATTTTCCAGAACTACATATACAGAACCCACAAATAACAGCTTTCCCTCATCCTTTCTGTCACGTTGCCTAGGACTTCCAGAAAGGCACGATACCGGCGGTGATTGCTGACCTCCGGATCTTGTCACCGACTTTCACGCATCTTCCTGGAGATGCAATTTTCACCGCAGGTCCACAGCAGACTCCAAGCCTGTTCTGCTCATTTTTTCCATCAGCAAAGAATTCTGAAGTTTAGCGCAAGCACTATAGCATCCATGGAGATTTTCCCTCCCGCCTGCGCGCGTGCACGTTTCCACGCGGAGTCAAACCAGAATTTCTAGGGTAAGTAAACCCGTTTCGTGTTCTTTTAACATGTCGCCAGGTCTCACTTACTAAACTCTACACGCATAGGAGTTTCGCGTCTGTGTTCTCCAGGGTTCAGACGGCATCTGTTGTTCAGTCTACTTCTCCTGCCACAGGACAAATCCCCACAAATTCCGAGGCTCGGCACAACGCTTGCTGACGAGCTTCCTGTTCTGCAGATGAGAAGTCCAGGCACGGCGTGGCGGGTTCTCCGATCAGGGAATCTCCAAGCTAAAATCCAGCTGTTCCCAAGCCTGGGGTCCCTTTCCAGAGACTCTGGGCTCCCTCGGGGTGTCGTCTGATTTCTGCTCCTTGCGTCTGCAGATCTGATGCCCCCCATCCCCCACTGGCTGTTCCAGGGGCCGCTCTCAGCGCCTAGAAGCTGCCCACGTTCCTTGCCACGTGGCCCCTTCATCTTCAAAGGTGGCAACACACATCAAATCCTTCTCACAGTTCGACTCCCGACTTCCTTGTCTGACCCCTAGACCCAGGCGGGTCTCAGGCGACAAGGCCAGGCTGACCGGATAATCTCCTTTTCTTACAGTCAGCTTACAGACGCTATAAAGGGGTGAAGGGGGGACGCATCACAATCACAGGCTTGGGGGTGGGGCAGGGAGCCCAGGGCGGCTCTGCCTCCCGCTGCCACCAGCAGAAAGGCCGACCCGAGGCCAGACGCCTGCAGCCACGCTCCGTCCTCTTCCCCTTCTGGCTCTGATCTCGGGGAGGGTGTTTTTTCACATAGAACCAGATCACAACATTCTTCGGCTCGGAGCCTTCCAGGAGCCTCCCGGTGCGTGCAGAATACAACTCTAAATCCCTACTGGGGCGTGCAAAGCCTTCCGAGCCTCTCTCTCGCACCCACTTCCCACCACGCAGGTCCCGTGCTGCTCCAGAACACTCCACCCTTTGTTTCAGCCTCGGGGCCTTGGCACTGCCATTCTGTCTACGGGGCAAGTTCCCCCTTAGACGTTCCAGGGTTCCTGTCCTTTGTTTCCAGTTGTGTTTGTACCATGTGCCCCAGGCTCACCTGATCCCCGCCGACATCACAATACAGATCTCCCCACAACCCCCTATCCGAAAGCAAGGTGCTCCTGTGAAAACCTTCATAAGCCACACGCCATAAAGTGTGGGTTCACCGACTGCCATTCTGGTGAGGGGGCATTGATAACAGGGGAGCTGCGCATACGTGGGGGCAGGAGGTGTGTGGGAATTCTCTTTACCTTCCATCAGTTTTGCTGTGAATTTAAAAGTACCCTAAAAAATAAAATCTATTAACAACAAACAGCAAAAAAACCTCTCCCTTCATTTGATGATTCAAGCGCTGGTGCTGCAGGGAAGCCAGGGGCACTTGGGGAGGCCCCAAGATTGCCAGGATATCAGGAAAGCATAACCCTTGTCAAATCATGTAAGAATATTCAAACAGCCCCCACCTTTACAAATGCGGTAAATTTAGTGTTGCGAGAGCAATAGCAACATCCACAGGGTCCAAGAGACATCAGGACCTGTTATTGGAAAAGTTTTCCAGATCTGTCTATCTCCTTCCAAAAGGGAAATTCAAGCAGTCTGTACCTGCAGTCTATACGAAAAAGGACCATCTGGTCCTGCCAGCCAGTGCCGCTCCACTGGGCATATTCATAGCAGCAGACTTTGTCTCTGAGGGGTGTCTTCTAGATGCAGCCTTGGACCCCTTGCTTCCCCACAATTCTGTCCTTGTCTAGTTTACCTTTAGACACCGTACAAAAGAAAAAGGAAACATTATAGACACACCAAAGACACTGCAGGTTCAGGGCGAGACCACTGCATTAGAGCAAACAGTACTTCAATAAAATGAGTCAGATGAACGTTTTGGTTTCCCAGTGCAGACAGACGTTATGCGTACACTATACTGTGGTCTATTAGGTGTGCAGTGGCATTATGTGCAAAAAACCAATGCGTGCACCTTAGTTAAAAAACACTTTATTACCCTGAGGCGCCTGGGTGGCTCAGTTAAGTATCTGACTCTTGATTATGTCTCAAGTCATGATCTCAGCAGTCGTAAGTTCGAGCCCCGCATCAGGGTTCGTGCCAACAGTGCACAGCCTGCTTGGGATTCTGTCTGTCTGCCTCTCTCTCTCTCAAAAATAAATTAAAAATAAATATAAAAAATACTTAATTACTTTAAACTGTTACTCATCATCTGAGCTTTCAGTGAGCGGCAGCACTGACCACAGATCGCAGTAACAAATGTGATAATAATGAAAAAACTTGAAATGTTGGAGGAACGGCAAAAATGTAACTTGGAAAAACAAAGTGAGCAAATGCTGTTGGAAAAACAGCTCCGGACAGACTCACTCAACACACAAAACGCTGCATCCGCAGAGCGTGGTAAAGCAGAGAGCAGAAAGACCAGTGAAGCCCGTGCTTTAAAACCAACAGAATAAGAGGCGCCTGGGGGGCTCAGTCAATCAAGTGTCTGACTTCAGCTCAGGTCATGATCCCACAGTTCATGAGTTCGAGCCCCGTGTTGGGCTCTGTGCTAACAGCTTGGAGCCTGGAGCCTCCTTCAGATTCTGTGTCTCCCTCTCTCTCTGCCCGCTACTGCTCATGCTCTGTTTCTGTCTGTCTGTGTGTCTGTGTGTGTGTGTCTCTCTCTCTCTCAAGAATAAATAAACATTAAAAAAAATTTTTTTAATAAATAAATAAAACCAACAGAATTCATTCTTCAGATCCCCATTTCTCCTTACAGGCTGATCAGGTTCCAGGTTTCTCCCTTGAGCTTCTGGAAAGGGCTGGCCCCACCCGGATCGTGTGCAGCCCACCGAACTGTGAGTCACCAGGTGACATTTCCTGCTCACACGCCTGTTTCTCGCTCACCTCTGCTTCCAGCTCCCAGGACACAAACTGCCGTTCCTCGAGAGGCATGAGACCAGAACCAGGAACAGAGACCCGATCGGCCCCTTCCCCCCAAAGTTTAAACCCATAAAGTAGGTGGAAAAATGTTCACGTGTATGTTGTAATCCCTTTTAAAATGACTTCTAAGGGTCCTTTTTCTCCCCCCCCCCCCCCGTTTTGGACTTAGAACTGATTAAACAAAACAATGTTCTGTCCAAACCTGCGTTTTTCTTATTACTTCCTAATCATTTTACCACCGACATAAAGGCCTGTTCTTTTCCAACACTGGGCTCTTTAATCATTCCTGACAGGCCTGCTTTCCACTTGGCCAGGCCCCAGCGAACCCTCCCCGGCTCCCCAGACCCTCTCCTGGGGGTAACAGCTAGCGGGGAGGGAGGGCGGGAGGGCAGGCAGAGGGGCCGCGCCCGCCCCACTTCCTTGCCTGTCAAGTTTAGCCCTGGGAGCTGGGCCTTCCCTGGACATCCTGGGGGTGCTGGAGGAGCCCCAACCCAGCCTGGCAACAGGCTGTGATCAGGATCAACACCCCCAAATTAAGTGGGAAGCTGGGAGTTTGCAAGTCCCGTTAAATTTGAGAGTCAAGCTAATTATTAATTTGAGCAAATAAAACCATACTACCTAATTTTCAAAGCGCATCCAAATACGGTCTCCTGTTTGAGGGCGAAATCATTGCACAACTTCACAGCAGACCTCCCCACCCCCTCTGCACCAGGATTCCCCCGCACACCCTGCTTTAAGGGGCTGCCAGTGCAGGGGTCAGAGGCTCATAAAAGGCAGAAACAATCCCGGGATGGGGGCCCCCTACAACGGAGCAGAGGTCTGCATCACCTCGGGAAGTCTGCACCAGACAAGGGCAAGCACACGTGTGGAGTGGTGCTCAGAGTGACAAGCAAGATTTGGGAGGCAGGACAGGGAGACTATGTCATGGGAGGAACGGCCCGGCCCAAGGTGTGGGGGCCAGGATGTGGGCCGAGCTCTAGAAGCCCGCGGCGTAGACCACAGGCTTCCTGGAGGAGGTGTGCATATGGCTCAGTAGTCATTGGGGTCACCAAGGAGGGGGCTGGGGAAAGGGGGCTAGCTCACTCTGAACCTCGAAGCTTCTGTTATTTTTTTAAGTTTAGTTACTTATTTTGAGACACAGAGAGCGCAAAGGGGGAGGGGCAGAGAGAGAGGGAGAGAGAAAATCCCAAGCAGGCTTGATTAGGGGGCCGATCTCATCACTGTGAGACCATGACCTGAGCCCAAATCAAGAGTCAGGCGCTTTAGCCGATGGAGCCACCCGGGCGCCCCTGGAGGCTTAGACCCTGGGACGCCCACTCCAGAGCCCCACAAGGGGGGCAGAGCCGGCGGGAAAGCCAGGGTCGCTCCCTGAGGCCGGGTCCACTTCAACGGTCCTGACTGTACGCCAAGTCCGCACGCTCTTCACGGTTCCAGAGGACGCATCCCCGAGGCCTGGGGGCCACGCAGCGCCAGGATGAAGAAGGTGGCTGAGGACAGAGGGAGCGCGAGGGTCAGGCCACACAGACACCCGCAGGCCCAGAGCAGACCTCACCGAGGCTCTGGCGGCCGGAGGTCCCACGGAGGCCACAGGAGGCCTCAGACCCCGCACGCCAAGCCTCCCCCACAAGGCATCTGTCCACCGTTGGCCCGGGTCACTGTGTCCTGCTCCAGACACGGGTCACTGTGTCTCTCCACCAGGAGAGCAGCTGAGCATGGCAGCAGTGTCACCCTCTCCACACCTCGGGGACACACGTCTGCCAGGAGCCCATCCGAGCTGTGCCAAGGGGCCTCGTCCTATTCCACGCCCTGGAGGAGTCACAGACAAGGCAGGGGACCCGGATGACAAGTGCTCCCTGGAAGGCAGGGGTGAGAAGGTGACTGCAGGGAAGGAAGGCATCCTGGAAAGTGCTTGGGGACTCCTAAGGGAGATGAGTGGCTGCTGTGTGCGGACAGCCTCCACGAGGAGACTGCAGGCACAGGCAGCAGGGAGGTGGCCTGGGGGAAAGGGGGTAGAGGGTCTGGGTGGGGGTGGAGGCTATGGTGAGTGGAGGCTGGGGTGTGGGAGGCTGGGAGTTGAGTGGAGGCAGGCAATGGGATGGAGATTGGGGGTGAAGGCTGGGGATGAGTGGCGGTTGGGGGTGAGCGGAAGCTGGGGTGAGTGGAAGCTGGGGGTGAGCGGGGGCTGGGGGTGAGCGGGGGCTGGGGGTGAGCGGAGAATGGGG
>CM053568.1:84774707-84792768 GCA_028646485.1 Cryptoprocta ferox | reverse complement strand
AGGGTGCGCGGGGGCCGGGGTGCGCGGAGGGTGCGCGGCGGCCGGCGTGAAGTAGAGCGGAGGCTGGATGCCAGCACCGTTGTGCGGGCAGTGGGCACAGGGCCGGAGGGGAAGGCCAGCCGAGGAGCGATGCGGGCCCAGGGGAGAGCTGGCCCCGGGCACACGCGATCCCGGGCGGCCGCGGCCCTGGGGGGACCCCAGTGAGTTCGCAGAGTCCAGCCGCCGGCTGGCGAGAGAAAACCTTCCAAGAGCAGCCCCCGGGGCCTGAAGAGGGAAGGGGCTCCTCAGGCTCGCGCGGGGCGGTGGGTCCCTCCGCTGTGTCACACGTCGGCTTCGAAGTCCCCACACGGTCACCACGACCGTACCCGCCTGGCTCCTGGATCCCGTGCGAACAGGGCCAGCACTAACTAAAGAGCCGCGAGGCGGCCGACGTCGGGGCGTCGGGAATTCGCGCGGCGTCGCGGGCGCTGGGAGTCAAACCCCTTCCCTGGGAAGATCCCGAGAAAGAAACGCTCCGGGGCTTTCCTGAGAAGGCCCCGGGCCTCCCTGCGGACGGGGGGGGCTCGGCGGGGCCTCCCTGCGGACGGGGGGGGCTCGGCGGGGCCTCCCTGCGGACGGGGGGGGCTCGGCGGGACCGCCCCGGCCTCCCTCTGCGGGGACAGTCAAAGACGGCCCGGCTCGACGCACCTGAGATGCAAACTGCGTTACCCTCAGGGACGAGTCACACGGCGCGTACCAGGACGGAGTCCCCCGCCTCCGCGCGGACGCCGGGCTTGGCCAGCGCCGCGCCCCGGGCGGCAGGCAGTCGGCAGGGCGAATGCAGCCGAGCCACCAGCGCTGGCCGGTCCCCCCCCCCCGCCCCCCAGCTCAGATCTAGGCTCTAGGTTCCTGCCGTCCCGCCGGGACAAGAGGGTCTGGGAAGCCTCAAATGTCGGCCGCGTACCTTATCTCCGTCTGCGGAGGGTTAAAAATAAAAGCCCCCTGACACGTCGCAACCTGACGCACAGGAGCAGCTGCGCGGCTCCGCCCACGGCCCCCGGGCACCGGGCCTCGGGGCCTCGGGGCTAGAGCACCCGGCCGGCCGGCGACGAAAGGCTCTTCAAAGAAACCATGTGCCTCCAAGAGGCATCTTCGTCCGTTCACCCAACAACGCTTTAATCCACACGGTGGGGCTGTCGCGCCCATTGTGCAGATGCAGAGACTGAGGCTCCCGGAGACGAAATGGCTCACAAGGGCTCCAGCACGGCTCAAGGTCCCAGGTCCGAGAGACGTCCTAAGAACTCTGTCCTCCACAGCAAAGCCAAGGCCTGAACAGACTGGGTCTCCTCCAAACAGGGGAGCCGACGTCCCGGGGCACATCTCGCAGTGGCTGACCGCCCTTCTAGGAACGCCGCAGACAGCGAGCACATTGGGTCTGGCGCAAAAATGGGAGGAAAGGGCGCGAAGCAAGTGCCTCCAAAGTCTTCTTTATGTGATTCCGTCCTCCAGAGAAGGGTCTCGTTTCTAAGCCAAAGCAGAAGGCCCAGGGGGCGCCTGGGGGGCTCAGTCGGTTAAGCGTCCGGCTGCGGCTCAGGTCATGATCTCACGGTTCGTGGGCTCGAGCCCCGCGTCGGGCTCTGTGCTGACCGCTCGGAGCCTGGAGCTGCTTCGGATTCTGTGTCTCCCTCTCTCTCTGCCCCTCCCCTGCTCGCGCTCTGTCTCTCTCTCTCTCTCTCTCTCTCTCTCTCTCTCAGAAACAAACATTTAAAACAATTTTAACACCCACGTTTCTAGCCCCCCCGGATCACAACATGGGGTAAGCCTCCGCCTCCCTCCCAGGGCCCCTCTCACACTCTGCAGGGCCAGCTGTCCGGGCCCGCGTCCTTGCCACCTTCCCAGACCTGGGCCCCAGGCCTGCAGCCGCCCCTGCTGAATGTGTCGCTGACGGGGTCTCCGAACCGCCGTGGGGCAGGCCCCCGTGTGCACAGGGGGCCCCCCCCAACAAGTCCGGACCCCCGGTGGAGCTGGCCCTGGAGGGCACACCGGCCCACAGGTGACAGGAACAAAACAACACGATTAAACTTTTAATATGAACCCCATTCATTAGCATGAACTTGACATAGAAACACTTTATCTGCACTAACAAATGACAGTTTAGTTTTTTTAATGTTTTTATTATTTATCGATTGGGGGGCAGCATGAGCACATGAGCAGGGGAGAGGCAGAGAGAGAGAAGAGAATCCCAAGCAGGCTCCACGCGGTCAGCACAGAGGCCCCACAAGGGAGCCGAAACCAAGAGTCACCTACTTAACCACCTGAGGGACCCAGGCGCCCCACAAATGGCCGTTTAAGAGCCACATAATCGAGAAGGAAATCCTGTCACTGTCCCACGCTGGGGACACGGTGAACCCTGGTGCATTCCACGAAGCGTGATAAGCCAGCCACAAAAAGACAAACGCTGTCTAATTCCACTTAGGCGAACGGCCTCGAGGCACCGAGTCCACAGAGACGTAACGGGGCGCGCGGCCTCCAGGGGCTGGGTGGGGGCGAGGGGGGCAGCCTGTGACGGCCCGAGTTTCAACTCTGCAAGATGAAACAAGTCTGGAAATAGGTAGTAGTGACGGCTGCCCCGCAGCGAGGGTGCTTAGTGCCAGCAAACCATACACAGAACAAGGGTTAAAATGGTCGACGTACGGAGTATGTATTTTGCCGCAACAAAAAAAGGAAAAAACCCCATCTATCGAGAAATAACAAAACACAAAGAAAATCTTCTCCCCTGAAGTGTGAATTCAAGGAAGGAGACTGTGCTGGGAGGACAGGGCGCCAGGCTGTCAGGGAGCCCGGGTGGACGCTGGCTGGGGGTCAGGCACTCGCTGACACTCACTTGGGAAACCCAGGCCCCGGGAATGAGCCTTCTGCACATTCTCTACGTTCCAGAAGGCAGCAAGCACGCCCCCCCACCCCGAATATCCTGGGCACAGAGGGAATGGCGGACGCGCCGCAGACAAAGGGGGCTCACGGCAAATCCCGTCGGCTTCTAGGGCAGGCTCGCTAGGAGCTCGTAAAAATACCGGAGCCTCAGGTCTGCTACAAAGGACACGGCAGTAAGATGCCCGTGCTTGTCTGATGTACGCAAAGGCGAACCGCTGCACTCGCCAAACAAAAGCCACGCCATTTCCAGAAACACAAACCGGGTGACGGCTGAAGGTTTTTTAAAGAGAGTGCTTTCCGTATTGCGAGACTCTAAGTCAACGGGAACCGTCACCGGGTCAGGCACGGCCCCCCGCCCCCCCGCACAGGGCTAAATCCCTGTACACCCGGGCCGGGCCGAGCACCGCATGACGGCTGCATGTCCATGTCCGGGAGCAGACTCCCCCGAGCAGAACCCGGGTGCTCTCCCAGCTTCATTCCACCGACCCAGCTGCGCCCGGGAGTCGCCAGGGTCCAAGAATGCTCCCTCGGGGGGCTTCAGCCAGGGTGGACGGGAGTCTTCCTCCAGGCTGCCTTCCAGGAATGGGTGGCGGGACCGGGCCAAAGCCGGATGTGCCCTCCCCCTGGAGAAAAGTCTCAAACTTCTGCTTCCCGGTGGGAAGACGGTGGCAGAGCCCCAGCAGGAGCTGCGGCCCGGGGCTACCCCTTCAGACATCCCGTGGGGGCCACCCCTCTGCACTCTCGAGCGGGGCCTGGAGCCTACAGAAAGGCAGGAGTGTGGAGGACAACCAGACACACTTCCGTGCCCTTCCAGTGCCCCAAATCGGACACCCCGGCTCATCACGGTCCCCATGGGTCTTGGACAAGCTGCTCATTGCTGATGCCACCTATGGCTTTAGGGTCCCGGGGTTCCTCCAGAGGAAAAATAAAACTGCTCATCACCCACAGCCTGGAATCCCATCGGCTGCCTGGGACTGCACGTAGCCTGTGGCCGCCTAACGTGCACGTGCGTACATGAATGCACACGCGTGCACACATGCCCTCGTGCAAATGCAGAGTGCACACGCACATGCACGCACACGCACATGCACACACAGTGCACACGCACATACATGCATGCACCCATACAAATGCACACACAGTGCACATACACACACCTGCCTGCCCCATAACACACGTGTGTGCACAGTCATGTACACACATACACACATCCATGCCTGCACATGTGGACACACACACATACCCAAACAAAACTGCATCAACCCCCGGCTCCACACGGTTGATGCGAGGAGGAGGAGGAGGAGGAGGAGGAGGAGGAGGAGGAGGAGGCGGCGGCGGAGGCGGCGGCAAAACACAACAATCCTTCAGAGGAAGTGGAAACGAAAGCAAACGGGAAGAAATCCGGGAGAAAGTCCGAGAACAAAGAAAGGAGCCCACCAGCATGCTCTGTGTTTTGTTTTTAAAAGAACGAAGAGCGCAGCCCTTCCTGGGAAATTCTAGATGCCAGCAGGAGATTGCATTTTACAGGAAATGCAGAAAATTACAGCCTACATTTACGTGCAACTCCGAATTGCTGGTTTTTAAAGAAAGAATTATTAATGCAAAGGAAAAACACCGTTCATTTGAAGAGAATGCTTTAAAAAAAAACACCCCAGTAATAACTGCTGAGCTGGCGTAATAAAGTCAGACTCAGGAGGAGGCTTTCTAAACCACACCAAACCCGGGGAGGCGTGGCCGTGGTCACGGTCCCAGCAGTGACCTCAGCTCTGGCTTAGGAGGCGGTAGCAGGACTGGAGGCGGGTGTGCGCAGAGGGCACCTCCGCCAGGGAGCCGTCCAGTCTGGTCTGTGGGGCCGGGGTCAGGGGAGCACGTGAGCCCCCCAGACTGTAGGCGGCTCCTCCGCGGGAGGGCAGACTGGCTTTTCAGCAGCTCGTCCCTGATGCCAACCTGGGACGTCCACCATGGCAAACTTGCGGTTTAGAAGGCAAATCCTTCCCTGACCCACAGACCCAGATGCGCACCTAGTAATCTCGAGACACCTGCGCGTCTGGGGGGAAAGGACGCTCGGAAGGTCGCTCAGCAGTCTGCACTCCTGCCAGACCCACACGGCGGCACGGTGCCAGGAAAACTGCCAAGACGCCATCCCTCGGGGACGGTCCCCCGACTGCGGCCAGCGATGCCCCTCTGGCGTCTGGTCTCCCAAGGGGCAGAGTCCTGGCCCTTCCAACGCACCGGGGCCGTTCCTTCATGAAGTGAAGATCCCGTTCGCGTTACTGTATTGGGTCTTAGCTTTCAGTCACGGTCACGTGGATTCTATCCAATGTGTCTTTTCTGTCATTGAAGTACGGTTGACACACAACAGGGTACAGTAACACCTTGGTTTGCGAGCATAATTCGTCCCGGAAACAGGCCTGTAATCCAAAGCACCTGTCCACCAAAGCGCATTTCGAGAACCACTGGCTCAGTTGCAATCACATGACATTTGGCATCACGTACTATTCATGTATGACAAGCCATGCATGGCTCGTTTATCAAGTTACAGTTTATCAGAATGCTTGCTGGTCTTGCACAACACTCGCAGAACAAGTTACTCGCAGCCCAAGGTTTGGCTGCATTCGTTTTGGGTGCACCACACGGTGATCCCAAACGTACACATTACGAAACGCTCGCCATGTTAGCGTAGCCTCCATCCATCACGCTACAAAGTTATTGCCATATTACTAGCTTCCCTGTGCTGTACTTTTTATGCACTTTCCATCCCGGTGACTTATTTATTTAAAACTGTAAGCCTGTAGGGACGCCTGGGTGGCTCAGTCGGTAAAGCATCCGACTTTGGCTCAGGTCATGATCTGGTGGTTTCTGAGTTCGAGCCCCGCGTCGGGCTCTGTGCTGACAGCTCGGAGCCTGGAGCCTGCTTCGGATTCTGGGTCTCCATCTCTCTCTCTGCTCCTGCCCCAAGCGCGCTCTGTCTCTCGCTCGCTCTCTCAAAAATAAACATTAAAAAACATTTTTAATAACTGTAAGCTTGTACTTCTTGAGCTCCTTTATTTATTTGGCCCACTCCCCCCACCTCCCTCTGCTCTGGCAACTACCAGTCGGTTCTCTGTATTTAGGAGTCTGTTTCTGTTTTGTTTGTTCATTTGTTTTGTTTCTCAGGTGCCACATAGGAGTGAAACTCCGGTATTTGTCTCGCTCTGACTGACTTCAGTCCCTCTCCAGCCCCATGAATGGCAGGATCTGATTCTTTCTTCATGGCTGAGTGATATTCCTTGTACATCCGTCACATCTTCTCTAGCCATTCATCTACCGATTCCTCTCATCGCGATGTGCAAGAGTACTGGTGTCCAGGAACGGTGGGCGGAGGGTGACTAGCTCTTTCCCCAACAGTCTGAGAAGCACAGAGAACTGTGGACAAAACGTCCAGGCTCCAGATTCACAAAGTTTCCACCCAGCCCTGTGCCTTCAGTTCTCGGGGCTTTCTTACCGGTGGTGAACGCATCACGTGAGATCTACCACCTCCACCACTTTGCGGGACACGGTCAGGTGGTACTAGGCTCAGGCACACCGCTGTGCGGCCAGCATCACGCGGCCCCCTCTTCATCATGCAAAACTGACAGCATCGAGCTCCTCTGGCTCTCAGATCAAGGCAGCCACCCTGGCAGGGGCTGAATCCCAGCCGCCAAGGGAATGTCACGTAGGTGAGAAATCTGCTTCGTGCTCTGGAGACCCTAGACAGGAAGCCGTTCTTTACAAACACCTCCAGGCCTCAGGAACCAGCCTTTCTCCCGGCTGGGTGGGACCGAGGTGGGATTCTGCAGGAGGAAAAGCCAAGAAGTGTCAAGGGCTGGGAACGGCCAAAGCCATCAAAACGGAAGGGATCGAGCCATCTTCCTGAGCAAAGCTTTCTGAGCACACCTACACCAATGACGCCACGGTGCTTTGCCAGCACCCATGCATTTGCACTCGCTGCAACGTCTGCAGGGGCCAGCTTTCATTCCTGAGCTGGGCGTATCCTCCCAGGACCCATCAAGGCAACTCTTCTCATCTACACGGACCCAAGAATGGAGACGAATGGATGGGGAGGCCTCTGGCGGGAACAGCCTCTCTCCAGAGTCGCCGAGCTGCATTTCGGAGTTGGGGTGCTGCCCCACCCCCACAGTCAGGACACTGGGGGGCATGGGCCACCTACCCACTGACCTCCAGCGGGGGCGGGAGGAGGGTCTGGCCCTGGGAAACACGTGGAGTTGGTGATCAAATGAACCTGTACTGGATAATGACTGTCTTGGAGAATGCAAATACCAGAATGTAAAAAACTCCGGGATGAAAAATTAAAGACGGGGTGACCATTCGATGCGGGTATTCGTCGGGACACAGAAAGGGATCAAAACGAAGGGAATCGAGGTGTGCCTGGGGGGCTCAGTGAGTTAGGCGTCTGACTTCGGCTCAGGTCATGATCTCACTGTTCATGGGTTTGAGCCCCGGGTCAGGCTCTGTGCTGACAGCTCAGAGCCTGGAGCTGCTTCAGATCCTGTGTCTCCCTCTTTCTCTCTGTGCCCCTTCCTACTCATGCCCTGTTTCTATCTCTCAAAAATAAACATTAAAAACATTAAAAAATCCCAGGAATCAAGAGCAGGGTCTCAAATTCACAGCAGCATGACCGACAATGGTCAAAAGGTGGCAGTACCCCAAGTGTCCGTGGACAAAAGGGGGACAAAATGTGAAACACACACGCAGGTGAACATTACTCTCAGGAAGTTAGGAAATCAAGACACCTGCTACCACACGGATGCACCTTGAGGATGGGATGCTCACTGAAATAAGCCCGGCACGAAAGGACAACTCCTGTATGGTTTCACATCCATGAAATAGAGAGAGCAGATTCGCAGGGACACAAGGCAGCATGGCGGCAGCTGGGGGCAGGGGGGGAGGGGAGGGGAAGCTGTGGTTAGAAGGACGAGTTCCTTGCACAGACAGCAGTGATGGCTGCGCAACGACGTGAGTGCACTCGACACCGCTGAACTGCTCACGGTAACCGCTGACCTGCTTGCAAATGGTGTAAACGATTGATTTTATGCCGCGTATAATTTGCTGCAATTGAAAATTCTTAAGTTTTTTTATTTCATCTTATTTTATCTTATTTTTTTAACCAAGACAAGTTATTAAGGGTCTTCTGTGTGCCTGGGCATTTCGGATGCAACGGGGAGCCGGGCACAAGGTCCTGGAAACAGCGAGCTCCGGTCCCCCTGCCAGGTTAATGAGCCAGTTCATGTGTCCACGGGCAAGGCCTTATGAAATACACGTTGGGTGGTGGCCTTTGTTTTTGTCCTGAGAGAAGTTTCTGGGTTTTCACCCTAAGCTCTGTCGATTTGCCAGAACTTGGCCTCTTTGGATCAATGACAATCCCAGGGGGCTCCATCCACACGTGCACACTGATAACTAAGTGAGGCGGAGGGGGAGGAGGGGGAGGAGGGGGAGGAGGCCAGCTCCCAGGAGCACAGCCCGGAAAAGAGGCCGTGACCAAAGAGGCTGGGCTACTCTCAGACACCAAGGCTGCTTCTAGAAGCCACTTCTGGGGACGCCTGGGGGGCTCAGTCAGTTAAGCATCCAACTTCGGCTCACTCATGATCTTGTGGTTCATGAGTTTGAGCCCTGCATCGGGCTCTGTGCCGACAGCTCAGAGCCTGGAGCTGCTTCAGATTCTGTGTTTCCCTCTCTCTCTGCTTCTCCCCTGCTCATGCTCTCTCTTTGTCTCTCAAAAATAAATAAACATAAAAACAATTTTTTTTAAAAGAAGCCACTTCCGAATTCCCGTGATAGCCTGCGTGTCATCAAGGCTCTTATGAAAGGCACCCCCCCCCAAAGTGACACTACAGGAGCCGGCCTCTGCCCACGTGGGCAGAGCTGTGTGAGACAGGGGACAGGTTAGGCAAGAAGGACAAGATAGAGGGGGGACAAGGTAGAGGGGGGAGTCTAAAATTAGCCTGGAGCTGAAACAGACATTGCTGTGTTATCAACTGTTGGTGGGGAAGGGTCCGAAGCACTCGCTGGCTTTTGTCCTGGTCACCGGAGGAATGGAGGGGACACTTTCGGTGCCCTGAAGGACAGGCTGAAAGACCCCAAGGAGGCTGGAGACAAGTCTGCTTTTAGACATGAAGCCCGTGAGGTGCCCAGCACACCCAACATGAGGTCCGTGGTGGCAACTGCTCCGCGGGAACATCCACCAAAACCTCTCCCGACTGCAGTGTTTTAGAACTAGAAGGTCTCGGGGCGCCTGGGGGAGCCCAGCTGGTTAAGCGCCCGACTTCGGCTCAGGTCATGATCTCACGGTTGGTGGATTCGAGCCCCGCGTCGGGCTCTGTGCTGACGGCCAGAGCCTGGAGCCTGTCTTCGGATTCTGTGTCTCCCCCTCTCTCTCTGCCCCTCCCCTGCTCACGCTGTCTTTCTCTCTCAAAAATAAATAAAACATTAAAAAAAAAAATTAGAACTAGAAGGTTCTCGCCACAGAAAAGATAAGCTTTTAACGACTTTTTAACAAGGAGCACATACGGGCTTTATAGAAGTTATGGTAGCAAAGATCAATCCAGCACTTTCTGCAGGCCAAGCACAGTCCCTAAGTGCTTTAGAAGTAGTAACTCATCTAAACCCAAGACGAGAACCCCGCGAGGTAGGCAGGTAGGGTACTTACCCGACGGGAGGGTGTTTGCGAAGGAACCCAGGGCACAGGGGGACCCTGGGGGAAAGAGAGTACCCGAGCCCCAAAGGAAGATGCTTCAGACAAACTCAACGTCCTTCCTCCGCTCCCTCAAGACGAATTGATTATTAATGGATATGAATAACAAACAAAATTAATCTCCTCTTTAAGAGATTATCCCAAATGAGCTCCACCGAGACTTTAAAACACGCAGCAGAGCCAGAAGAAACAGCAACTGGGATTTCAAGGGAAAGGTGCCAGTTAAGAAAAGCGACTCCAGCTCATGCCAGCGCAAACCCACATGAGTTGGCCAGGCAGACCCAGAAAGCTGGCACCCTGGACCGCTGCGCCGTGCTGACCACGAGGGCAGGCTCTCCCTGCCACGACCCCACATCAGCACATCGCGGCGGGTCCGGCTGCTGCCGGCCTCCAGCCAGCGAGAGGAATTCAAGAAGAAACCACAGTGCCCCCAAACCTCTTTAATTTACAGAGCACCGGGGTCCACGGGGCCTAATGCAACACACCGCTCTGCCAAAAACAACCTATAGAATTTCTTTCGGATGAGAAAACTAAAATGCCTTGCTAATTGCTTTTCCTCTCCACCGACCGTCGGGATGTGCGGGCCCGCGGTCGCAGGGGTCCAAGCTGGGCTGTCTCGACCCCCCCCCCGCCCCGACACTGCCCCTGGGGGCGCAGAGCCGGCCCGTCCGTCCACACAGCCAATTCCCGGGCGGGGGGCCCAACACGTCCATGAGACCAGCACGCACGACGATGACAAGCCCGTTGTGCAGTCGAGGCAGGAAAGGCCTTCCTCGTGGGGAGCCAGGAATGAGCACCCAGACCTCCAGAGGCCTCCCCAGCCGCTTCGAGCTCCCAGACTCCGGATTCACCGCACCTGCTACCTGGTCCTCCCTCCCGCCCATGGGTTTGGTCCCTTGGGAAACCTGATTTCTCTCCAAAGAACAGAAATACGGTGCTCTTTCCTCCATTCCGGTTTTGTTTTGTTTTTTAAGCTTTAGGAACCTCATGATTTTTGACCTGTCAGTTCAGCAGGGAAAAAGTGAACGGGTGATGCCCGGTGCTGACAACGGTGTGGCGAAGCTGGGGACGGACGGCGAGGGAGGACCGTGTGCTGAGGCCCCCGGGCCGGCTCCGTCGAACAGCCACAACATCCCCGCGCCCGTTGTTATTATTATTGCCAATACCTGCATCCCAAGGCCGTGCTGAGGACCTCCTAAAGTTCCAGTTGGGAATCTACGCTTAAGAAATAGCTTCAGGGCAGGGGCGCCTGGGTGGCTCAGTCGGGTGGGTGTCCGACTCTTGGTTTCAACTCAGGCCATGACCCCAGAGTCAGGAGCTCGAGCCCCGTGTCAGGCTCTGCACTGAGCATGCAGCCTGCCTGGGATTCTCTCTCTCCTTCTCCCTCTGACCCTCTGCCCTGCTCACGCTCTCTCTCTCTCTCTCAAATAAAAAAATAAATAAATAGGGGCATCTGGATGGCTCAGTTGGTTAAGCGTCCGACTCTTGATCTTGGCTCAGGTCATGATCTCACGGTTCTTGGGTTCAAGCCCTGCATCGGGCTCTGCACTGACAGGGTGGAGCCTGCTTGGGATTCTCTCCCTCCCCCCGCCCACTCTGCCCCTCTTCCACTCATGTGTGCTCTCCCTAATAAAAAGTAAATAAGTAAAATAATGAAAAAATAAAATAAGATAATTTAAAAAAAGAAATAGCTTCAAATACAGAGAGATAATCAAGTTCAAAGAAATCTGGCTTTATATTTAAAGCCTAAAATATGTAACATTATTAATAACATGGAGTAATGGAAGCAATTTAAAATGGAACAGAAAAATGTCTAAAAACACTATTACGCATTCCCTATAAATGATGTCTCTACACAAATTTCTGGGACCCCGTCGCTACAGCCCCATCAACCTGTCACCTGCTCCTTTTAGAAACAGACAAAACTCAGTGTCCTCCCCCCAGGCTCTCTGATAGCAGACGTTCCAATTGGTAAATGCAGAAGAGACTGTGGAAATAGAAAGTCAACGTAATCAAAAAACCCACAGTAATTATTATAGTTGTTAAAACCAATGAACATAAAAAGCATGAAGAGAAACAGGATATGTAGACAGTCTCAAAGGATCTCCCTGAAACATATGAACTAATCAAGAAAGAAAAAACAGAAACTGTACAGCAAAGAAACGTGGCAGATGCCCCCTTCTCCAAGTGGCCAGGCTAACGCCCACAGCAGAGGGACATGGGGACGTCGCACAGCTCCTGACAAAACTCAGCATCGCTTCCGCTGTCCTCCCGACAAAAATACATCCTCTGAATCTGAGTCCACACAGCCGAAAACAGACAAACCCCAGTGGAGGAACATTCCACACAACGAGCAGCGCTCTTCAAAAGCGTCAAGGTCAAGAGAAGCAAGGCAATCCTGAGGAAACGTCACAGACGGGAAACGAAGAAAGAAACAGACGAATTAAATGAAGTGGGGGATCCTGGGTTGGATCCCGGACTGACAATAGACATCGGGGAGAACACCGGCGAGATTCAAATACGTCTGAAGTTCAGGGAGCGGGATCATGCCCGTGTTAATTTCCTGTCCCTGATTAATGTGTTGTTTGAATGCGAAATGTTAACTCTGGGGGAGGCCGGTCAAGGGTTCAGAGAATTGTACTATTGTTGCAACTTTCTGTCCATCTGTAACTACTTTCAAGTAAAAAACAGAGTGTGGGAGCATATGGGCGTGTCCGTGTGTGTTCCTGCCAAGATGTACTTCGTCTAAGTCAAAGCAAAAAGGTTTGCATTTGAAAAAATGTGAAGGATAAACATTTCAGGGAAAAAAAATTTAGTTCCATGAAACATGCAACAGGTGAAAATTTAAGATCATTGTGACTTGTCAGTTAAAACTATTTTTTAAGCAATTTTTAAATGTAACATTTCTTTAGTATTCTATTTCCCACATTGTATTAAGAGTTTAATAGGGGCGCCTGGGTGGCTCAGTCGGTTGAGGGTCCGACTTCGGCTCAGGGCATGATCTCACGGTTCGTGGGTTCGAGCCCCTCAATGGGCTCTGTGTTGACAGCTCAGAGCCTGGAGCCTGCTTCGGATTCTGTGTCTCATTCTTTCTCTGTCCCTCCCCCACTTGTGCTCTGTCTCTCAAAAATAAATAAATGTAAAAAAAATTTTTTTTTAAAAAACACAAGGATCCATGCTGTATGCAGGCTGAGAAGACTTTTACTCTTTGGAATGAATCACACTGAAAAGATTAGGTCTCTTTTCTCTCTACAAAAAGGTCCCAGCTCTGCCGGTCAATGAAAACGGCATAGAACCGTACGGTAGGCCGGCTGAGAGAATTCACAGAATGTTTCAATAGCCTTCCAGAGACTCAGCGGACAAAGCCGACCAAGGAGGAGAAGACAGAAGTACCAACCCCAGGATCCACCGCTGTGGAAAAACAAGACATCGGTGGACACAGCGAGTTAATGCTTGTTGGCCGTGGGAGGGGAGAATGAACCTCGCCCAAGGAAGGTTCTCCGTAATGGCCAGGGATTCCACGCAGAATCACTGTGGGAGGCAAATGCGGGATGCACTTCCTGCTCCTTAGAAAATTTCCCCAAGAGCACATATTTCCCATGATCTATTTAAAACCCCAGGCCGATTTCTTTTCCAAGCTGTCCCTCAAAACCCCTCTGCTCTAGCCAGCCTAGGTTTTCACCAGTCTCGAGGTTTGAGAAACCTGATTTTCATACGTGTTTCACATACGAGATCCCTGGGATGGGGACAGAGATGGGAGAAGGAGCAGTGGGCACCAAGGGCTGGGGAGGGAGAGGGGAGGGAGTGCTGAATGAAGACGGGGTTTCAGTTTTGCAAGATGTGAAGAGTCCTAGAGAAGGATGATCATGAAGGTAGTAAGTACAACAGCGTGAATGCACTTAATGCCACAGAACAGTATGCCTAAAAGTGGTTAAAAATGGGGCACCAGGCTGACTCGGTAGAGCATGTGACTCTTAATCTCAGGGTTGTGGGTTCAAGCTCTACACTGGGCACGGAGCCTAGTTTAAAAAAATGGTTAAGATAGTAAGGGGGCGCCTGGGTGGCTCAGTCAGTTGAGCGTCTGACTCTTGATTTTGGCTCAGGTCACGATCCCACGGTCTTGGGATCGAGCCTCAAGTTGGGCCACAGGCTCTGTGGAATTAAGTCAACTTCAAGTTTACGAGCTAAGAACTCAGGCACAAACTAGCCTCCTTTCAGCTCATCAGGTCAGCTTGTACCTTGATAAATTTTATTTTTCCCACCAATGCCGTCACAGAAAGTTTAAGCCTGCAATAGTTTCCAATTTTGTTCATACGATGCAATTCTACTTGTGTCCAGGAGTTAGGATTGTCTGGCGCTCTAAGGATGACAGACAAATCGTAACCGGAAGGGTCCTTACTTAAGAGGTCTGCAGAACCACTCTGGAAAACGTGTGGAGGTTCCTCAAAAAATTAAAAAAGAACTACCTTACGACCCAGCAATTGCACTACTAAGTATTTATCCAAGGGACACCAGTGTGCTGTTTCAAAAGGGCACATGCACCCCAATGTTTATAGCAGTGCTGTTGACAATAGCCAAAGTATGGAAAGAGCCCAAATGTCCATCGACGGATGAATGGATAAAGAAGGTGGAGTACTACTCAGCAACCAAAAAAGAATGAAATTTTGCCATCTGCAACAACGTGGATGGAACCAGAATGTATCATGCTGAGCGAAATTAGTCAGAGAAAGACAGATATCCTATGACTTCACTCATATATGGAATTTAAGATACAAAACAGATGAACTTAAGGGAAGGGAAGCAAAAATAATATAGAAACAGGGAAGGGGACAAAACATAAGAGACTCTTAAATACGGAAAACAAACTGAGGGCTGCTGGCAGGGTGCTGGGTAGGGGGATGGGCATTAAGGAAGACACTTGTTGGGACGAGCACTGGGTATTCTATGTAAGTGATGAATCACTAAATTCTACTCCTGAAGCCATTATTACTCTACATGTTAACTAACTTGGATGTAAATTTTAAAAAATAATAAATAATAAATCAAATTAAAATAAAATAAATAATAAATTTAAAAAAAAAAGAAGAGGTCAGCAGAAAGGGGTGTAGTGACATCATGGAGGCCCAAGTTCTACCTGCCCTTCCCATCATGCTTAGCGATGACCTTTCCACCCTACTGTTTGTCACCTCCTGGTCACAGATGGAAGCTGGAGGGGTCACAGCAGCTCCAGCAACAAAGGAGGGTCAGCGGCCAAAGGCTTTGTCCAATCCGCCTGCCCTCACCTCTCAGCGGCCAGAACCAGGATATGGACGGGCCCCAGGCCAACCACTGGCAAAGGAGAATGTGGCTGCCATACACGTCTTAGCCAGTGACGCCTAGCGCTCACACAGGCCGTGGCTGAGTTCCGAGCCCGGCCTCTCCCGGACACCCAGACACTGGCCATGAGGAGGGACAAGGCAGGCCTCAGGGAAGGCGGGCGGAGCTCACACAGGGCTGACTCCTCTATTTCTTTTGCTGGTTTCGGGATTAAAACACCACAAATCTGCCAAACACACCACTGAAGAGCCAGGCGCCACCTTTCATAACCAAGGTGGTTCCGCCCACCACGTCAGAACTTCCAGAACGTCTCCATCCCCCTCGTGTAATACCTGACAGCAGGGCTGACCGCTCAGAGGCGTCATCCCGAAACACTGCAGGCCACCGTAGCTCGGATCGACCTCCCACAGGGGCACGAAGGGCACTGGGGGCTGTGAACCCGCCTCCCACCTCAGTGGCCCCTGGGATCCGTCTCGTCCTCTGGCACCCACGGGGGAAGAGTTCACTACATTCGCGTGTCCCGCTGGAGGATGGGTGGGGGATGCCAAGGGCGGGCTGAGCTCAGCCTCCAGAGCGGGTGTCGGGCACGTCTCTCCCTCCCGTGTCACAGCATCTGCTCACACAGCCTCTAAGACCTCTGTCTTTCGAAGGACCCCAGGATGTCCAGCGGCATCTGGGAGGCGTGCAAGGTCACATCTGGGCTACAAGGGGCCCCCCTCAGGGCAGCGCCAAGAAAGGAAGAGCCGCTGCTGGCTCGATCCGATCATGGGGATTTGTTTCCTCGGCCACTAATCATTTTGGCGCCTGGAATCTTCCGTGGTCTTGCCAGGAGTCACTAACCCTGGATGGGAATTAGAAACTCGGAGTCATGAAGCAGCGAGCATGGACTTCAAGTCCTACTCGCTTCTTTCGTTCAGGGGAAGCCGCCGGGACTTTTCCGTGGGTGACTTCTCCAGGCTCGCCAAGCACCCCCTTGTGCGAGGCCCTGCCCCCCAGGGCCCCTCCTCTGCCCCCTCCTCGAAGCCTCAGCTGGACACCCCCTCCTGCAGAGAAATCCCGAGGGGCCCCCGACCTCCACTAGCTCCCGCCTTTATCTACCCAACCGCCAACGTCCGCGGGGCCTCAAATCCAAAAGTCGTCTTTTAAAGGGTCAGAAAATTCTCAAGTGAAGCCACTGTAACCATTAGCCAGCCGGTCCCATCTGTGACCATCACGGGCACAGTTTTCCTTGTGGTAACTCAGACCTAGAGCAAAGCACCCAGTGACGATGACTCTTTGGGGCCCTTCTTCAGGTCCTGACATCGGGTATTTCATAAAATTTTTTTTTCTTGTAACTAGGAACAGAAACTTAGCAACACTTCTCCAGAACGTCAACCCTTATTATCTGATACTAAATTACTGGTTCTCCCCAGAAACACGCAAGCAGAGACTCCGAGCGAGCGGTGGGAGAGCCCTCTAGGATCGGTGGGAGAGCCCTCTAGGATCTTGAAACGGGCATCTGGCTGGCTCCCTCAGTAGAGTATGCGACTCTTGATCTCGGGGTCGTGAGTTCAATCCCCATGTTGGGTGCAGATGTTACTGAAAAATATATGTATACGTATTTTTTAAAAAGATCTTTAAAGAGAACAGACTTAAGTTTTTCCCAATCTCGGGTGGAAAATGTTCATTGCCTCCTAGTCTGTGGGAACAACTGAAACCACGGGACAGTGTGCTCTTCCAGACTTTTTTTTTTTAAGTGTTTATTTTTGAGAGAGAGAGAGAGATTGTGAGCGGGGAAGGGGCAGAAAGAAGGAAACAGAGAAAGCAGGCTCCAGGCTCTGAGCTGTCAGCACAGAGCCCAGGGAGGGGCTCGCACTCAGGAACCGTGAGATCACAACCCCAGTCTAACCGTGAGATTGGCATCAGATAAACCCCAATGGGGGCGCATTCTACTAACTGTGTGACTGCACTCCTCGAAACTGCCACAGCCCTCAAAAACAACGTCTGAGAAACTGTCCCAGCCAAGAGGGACCTAAGGGCGTGTGACAATTAAATGCAACGTAGTACCTGGAACAGAGAAAGGTCTTGAGGTGAGAACCAAGGGAAAATGAAACATGCACCGACCTCAGCTGGATCCATTAATTCCGAGAAACGCACTCTACTCACATTAAGATGTAGCCAACGTGGAAATGGGGTGTCTGGTTTCTGGGAGCCCCCGGTGCTCTGTGCACTTCTGTGAATCTGAAACTGTTCTCCCACAAATTATCTTAAGATAGACCCAAGTTTAGTGCCGTGGGGTGACGTGGGTGAACCTTGAACACACAAAGCTGAAGGAAAGAAGCCAGTCCCAAAAGGCCACCTACTGCAGGACTCTGCTTATAGAAGTATCTGGAACAGGTAAATCCACGGAGACAGAGAGCTGATGGCTGGTGGCAGGGGCCAGAGGTGCCGGGTTTCTTTCCAGGGTAATGGAAAGGTCTAGAATGGACTGCGGCGGCCACACAACTCTGAATGTACTAAACACCCAGCAAAGTGTGCACGTTAAGTTGCTGAATTTACGGTATGTGAAGCGCATCAAGCGATTATGATTGTTACGTTTAAAAAGAATCCAACGGGGAAGGCTGAACCATGCGGAACAGACTTGACAGTAGTTCAGGTTCACAGAGAGAGTGGCGGGAGGTACGGGGAGCGCTCCCCCGTGCACCCCCCCGGCTCCCCCATTATCACCATCTGACACGGTGGGCTGCATGTCTACACTGAGGCACCAATACCGCACACGGCTATCCACTGACGTCCGTGCTTCGCAGGGCTCACTCTGTTGCAAAGTTCTGTGGGTGTTGATTTAAGCAAAGCGTGTCATGTGTCTGCCATGAGAACACCAAACACAATAGCTTCTCTGCCCTAAAACTCCCTGGGCGCCCCTCTCCCCAACCCCCGTGCACCCCTTCACCCCACCCCCGTGCATCCCTTCGGCCCACCCCGGTGCGCCCCTCGCCGACCCCGTGCATCCCTTCGGCCCACCCCGGTGCGCCCCTCGCCGACCCCGTGCATCCCTTCGGCCCACCCCGGTGCGCCCCTCGCCGACCCCGTGCATCCCTTCGGCCCACCCCGGTGCGCCCCTCGCCG
>CM053568.1:84617914-84774207 GCA_028646485.1 Cryptoprocta ferox | reverse complement strand
GCATCCCTTCGGCCCACCCCCGTGCACCCCTCTCCCCAACCCCCGTGCACCCCTCCCCCCAACCCCCGTGCGCCCCTCTCCCCAACCCGTGCATCCCTCCCCACAACCCCGGTGCATCCCTTCCGCCCACCCCTGGCACCTCTGATCTTTCTCTGGCACTGACGTTTTCACACGGGATACTTTAACAATCACTTTTCACCTACAAAGGCAGCAACAGAACAGCAATCTAACAGAATTATGTTTCTTCAGATTATACAAAATAAAACCCATCTTTATGGACAAGCCTATCGTATTTATACGTTTGTTATCACTACTGACATATATATATATATATATATGCTGACAGCACAGAGCCCAACGCAGGGCCCAGTCTCACAGCCCTGGTATCGGACATGAGCCAAAATCAAGAGTCAGATGTTTAACCGACTGAGCCACCCAGGTGCCCCAGGAGAAGGTGTTTTAACACAAACGTGTGAAAGTGGGACCACCTGAGACTGCCATTTTTGTAGGCTGAAAATAACCAATGACAAGCAATGTCATGGGGGGGGGGGGGTCGTATGTCAAAACGGGCACCGGAGATGGAATGTCCTGCACAATTCTGTGACTATCCTAAAACGGTGAATTCTACACTCTGAAGGGGAGAGTGTTACGGTTTGTGTATTCTAGAATGCGCAGTGCAAAATAAAAGAGGCAGGAAGCACGTGCAAATGGCCTGCCCACACAGTCTGTGGTGGCACCTAACAGGTTTGTTTCTATGTAGCAAAAACCACTTTCATCCAGATGATGGAAACTGAAAACAACCAAGACAGTCAGCAATGGGCCCCCTCCAGTCCTGGTCAGACCTGTGCCTGACATCGGTCACCCTCCCCAGATCCTCCTTTGTCACCCAGCCCACGGCGACGTCTCTCTGAACTCCATATTCCCTGCTGACCTCGTCTTCCAGGCGACTTCTCGACACAATCATACCGCCTACGATTTTACACATTCTTGAACAAACGGAGTCCAGCTCCCCGAATACGCTGGAAAATCTCTAAGGACAAATATGTGTCACGGATGAACTTCTTTGCTCTTAAACACGCACTCGATCAGGGTTTGTTATCACTACTGATGACAGGGAGGGATTTTCTACAAGATCTGCTGTGTTTTACACAACTGACTTCCCAGGCAACCAGGATTCCTCAGCCCAACCGTGTAACACGATGTGTTGTTTTGTTTTTGACTCTGTTCTTTAAGTACCAAATTCATCCAGTATAAATTCGTGTTAAGGCAAAGGCCAGCTCGTAAAAGCGACGGTTCCGTAGAACTCACAGGTGCCTCACTGTCCTGCGCCCAGGACCGTCTGAACAACCACCCCACGATTCCCGACCTTCCCAGTACGACTCCTCTACGTCCACCTTGCTTCCAGTACCAACGTTTTCAAAAAATCCCAGAGGATCATTTCACGTGTTAACGGCCTCATTTAACTTTTCTTCTTCTTACCGAACGTGTGCCTGGCTTCCTGCGATACCAAAGTCGGCAAGTCTCCAGAGGAACACGATTGTGCTTTCCAACCGCGCACAGTGTAAATTCTCACGTCAGTTGCTCCCACGATGCACTCAGGGCTTCACGCAGGCCAGGAGCGGGGTGGGGCGGTGGGAGGGCCGGACCCAAGTCCCAGAGCTCCGATTTCGCTTAGTCTGACCTTACTGGAAGATTCCTCGGCACCCTTTCAAGCAGGTGGCCACCATGCACTTCTGGGCGAAATTCAAGGGAGAGCTGAACCGATAGCTCCCACACTTATTAAGCCTAGGTTTTCTCAAATGTTTTGTAAGTGTTTAAATATTCACTCAGAGAGAGAGAGAGAGAGGGAGAGAGAGAGCAGAGGAGGGAGCAGAGAATGAAGAGAGAGAATCCCAAGCAGGCCCCACGCTCACAGCACAGAGCCCCATGCGGGACTCGATCCCACAAACCAGGAGACGATCACGATCTGAGCTGAAATCAGCCCAGGCACCCCTTCTCAAACATGTTTCCCAGGCTGGATGAGACTGCTCTGAGCGGCCGACTCCGAACCCTCCATCTGTCCCTCTGAGGCCACCTGACCCCTGAATGTCCGCAAGTAGCAGATGGACTCTGGTCCCAAGAAACCCCCAGTATTAGGAGGACACTGTGGGAAACAGAAGTTTTAGGAGCTATTTCTCTTCCTCTTTTGAGTAACAGGTAAGAGGTTGGAAAAGAACCTACTCCCTCTATGAACTACGTAGAAGATTCTAGTGTTATCATTAGGACCCGAATACTGATACACAGCATACTGCTGATTCGAGAACTCTGGAACTGGGGGCGCCTGGGGGCTGAGTCGGATAAGCGTCCGACTTCGGCTCAGGTCATGATATCACGGTTCGGGAGTTCGAGCCCCGCGTCGGGCTCTGTGCTGACAGCTCAGAGCCTGCAGCCTGCTTCGGATTCTGTGCCTCTGTCTCTCTCTGCCCCTCCCCTGCTCACGCTCTATCTCTGTTTCTCAAAAATAAACATTTAAAAATAATAATAAGAGCAAATAAAATAAAATATACAACAGCTAATCAGCCAGACATTGCGAACATCAGCCGGCATCAGACAGCTACTGGACCTGCCCCCCCTCCCCCGCGGGATGGGTACACAGTGTCCGGACCAAGGGCTACACGATGTGTGGCCAGCCCAAGAAAGGGGGGTGGGAGAAACACCGTCCCCTTCCCACGAAGGGTCCCGCGGGCCGGCACTGGGCACACCCTGGTGCTCCCTCTGACCTACAGGGCAGAGCGAGGCAAGGAGCCAACCTCAACACAAAACACAACTATCTTTCTTTGGCACGGTGGGGGGGGAGGGGAGTTAAAAGTGGACTCCACATAAATACTTCTAGAAGGTTCAGAGCGTTTCCTCAATCCCGTGTGGTGAATCTTGAACTCAAGCGAACATGCTTGTTCACAGTCTTCTTAACCAACCTGTTTCTGGCCAAAGGGAGGCAGAATCAGGACACGACGGCTCACGGCAGCTGGGGAACCCCAAGGTCACGCTGCGCAGGGACCGGATACAGTTTAGGACGCCGTGCTGCACCGCCGGCACCCCGAGCCTCCATCTCCTCCCCGGCCAGGCTCACTGGGGTCCCAAAAGCTGCGCCAGGATCAAGATAAACAGCCTGAGTGAAAACTGGGCCAAGGACATCAATACACATTTCTGCAAAGAAGACATAAAAACCAGCCAACACGCACACGAAAAGGTGTTCGGCATCATCAGTTCTTTTTTTTTATTTGTTAAAATGATTTTATTTATTTTTGAGAGAGAGAGAGCGAGCATGAGAGGGAGAGGAACAGAGACAGGGCGGGAGACACAGAATCCGAAACAGCTCCAGGCCCTGAGCTGGGAGCACAGAGCCCAATGCGGGACTTGAACTCACGAACGGCGAGATCGTGAGCTGAGCCGGAGTCGGACACTTAGCTGACTGAGCCATGCAGGTGCCCCCACCTCATCAGGTCTTCTCAGGGAGGGCAGAGCAAACCCACCACGAGGGACGGCTTCACCCCACGAGGATGGCCGTTATCGGCAAGAAGGCCGATGCCAGGTACTGGAGGGGCCGTGAGCACCCAGGCCCTTCCCACGCTGCGTGGCGAGAACGCAAGCCGGCGCGGCCACTGGCGGTGCCCCGAAAACCCCACGCACGGCTACCCATGACCCCGAAACCCCGCTCCTCGGTCCGTGGGAGGGAACCCGCACCAGCTGCACGTGGTCGCCGGTCACGCAGACTGGAAGACCATCCGGAACCTTCCCGTGAGAATCCTCCCCACAGCCGCCTCGGCGTTCGCACCCCCTCTGCTGTGAGGCTCTGCAAACCGGCCCCGGGGCTCGGGCCCGCCATCCGTGAGCACCTCCAGGCACTCACTGTGCCCACAGGCCCCACCGGGGCTCTGCTCCACGCGCCCTCCCCCTGGCCCCCCCCCGCACACCCCCACCCCCCGCATAAAGCCACTCCCTCGTGCGCAATACTCCTCCAACTTAAAGAAGAAGAAGACCCTTTATGGGAGACCACGAAGGGGATGCCGCAACTCTAGGAACAGTCCGTCCTGAGGGCCTCCGGGGGCACCTGGCACACGGAGCCGCTCCCGGTGTGTTGCTGAATCAACCAACAAATGGGCAGCCCCCAGGTATACAGCAGGGACTCAATAACTGCTCCGACCGGCTGAGGCAATGGGGCCAGGATGACACAGGCCAGGGCAGCGCTGTGTGACAGAGATGCTCTGTGTCTGCACTGGCCACCAGCCCCGTGTGGCTTCAGAGCACGTGAACCTGGCAGGTGCAACTCAGAAGCTCTAATCTTCATTCTCAGGAAGGCATTTATTTATTTAGGTTTAAGTTTATTTATTTTGAGAGGAAGAGCGCGTGCGCCAGTGGGAGAGGGACAGAGAGAGAGAATCCCAAGCAGGCTCCACGATGTCAGCGCAGAGCCCGAGGCGGAGCTCAAACTCCCGAACCGTGAGATTGTGACCTGAGCCGAAGTCAAGAGTCAGATGCTTCAGCGACTGAGCCCCTGGGCGCCCCTGTCCTAATGAATTAAATTAAACAGCCACATGTGGCTAGTGGCCCCTACTGGACGGCGCATCTGTAGAACAGTGCACACCCCAGGCATCCTGACGTTACATTCCAGGAACATCCAGGACCGGAAACTCTGCCATGGGCTAACTCAGGACTTGGGCAGGGGAACAGCTACGGAGACCACAGGCTGAGGGTATGAACACAGGTCCGAATGAATGCCTTCTTTCTAACGTCTGCACTGCAAGCATTAACGACGCCGCATCCCAGGACCGCGAACACCATGGTCTTCCCGAGCAATCGCTGTCCTACAGTTTATTCGGGTCGACGGACGGCACTGACCCGTGATCCTACCGACGTGCTTACAAACGCGTTGCCTGTTTGCCAATGCCGTCCACACAAAGGAGCCCATTTTCTGACCGCGGGCCTGCCCGCCTGCTCGGTACCCTTCTGATCGGGGAGAGTGCCGCCCCCTGTGGACGCAGGGATGGAGGGACACGACTCTGTATGTGGCCAAAGCTGTCAGATGAGCCGCCCCACGTGACTCCCGCCAAGAGAGCCGACGACGGCATGGGGCCATGCGGGGTCCCTTCCTCGCCCCAGAATTTTGCAGGACGCTCTGCTTTCATGCGTTCCCGCCACAGGCCACACTTTGACCCTTGATTTGCCACTGATCACGTCTCGGCCGCCCCAACTGACCACTAGTTCCTTCCAGGTGCCCAAATCCAGGAGCCCTGCGGTCAGGCTGGGGCTCCCCAGTGCCTGTGGTGGACAGGGAGAAGCAAGGAAGGAGCCGGATTCAGGACAGTGACGTCCGGTTTCAGCCCATCAGAACTGAGTGACATCCATGGCCTTCTCCTGACCCAGGCCCACCGCCAAAACCACCCCCCCGGATCTCCCACGCCTGCCCGAGTCAGAATCCCCGGGACAGCTTGTTAACACAGCCTGCTGGGCATCGGCTCAGGGCTCTGATTCAGGAGGCTCCGGCGCTGGCCCCGGAACGTGCATTTCTAATGCGTTCTCGCCCAGCTGCTGCACGGACCACACTGACAACCGCGGCCACGGGGCTCCGGTCCTCTGGGGAAGGACACACTCACAGCACCCAGCACCTGTTCACCTTGCAGACGCGAACTCCTACAGCGCTCAGGAACCCATTCCTCAACGTCCAGCCTTCACCCAATCCCACTAATGGGACCCCAGCGCCTCCCTGGGGAGCTCTGCCCTCAGCGGGCGCAGGCGGGCTCGCCAAGCCAGGGCCCCAGCCGTGTTCCTGGCCTCCAGTGTGTGCGTGCGTGTGTGCACACACGCCTGGCAGAAACACCCACTTTCCCCCAAACATATGACTTGTCTCCGCACAAGCCCTAATTCCCAATTCCCTCCCCTAATTATTCCCTGACTCAAAACACACACACCGCTAAGCGTCCTGTAACCGACATGTAATCCACAGGAACTCAAACTCGTAATAACGGCAATCCTGTATTAGGAAGGGCGGTCAGAGGAGACGAGACTGTCCATCTGACAGGGCAGATGGGAGGCCTGACACCATTCTGATCCCACGGGGAAGGACGCCCGGACGGAAGAGCCCACCTCCCATGTTCCTCTGCGCAGGGGGAGCAAGTCACAAGGCTCCCACGACCCCTGCCTCACGTCTTCCGTGTCTGACTTGCACAAACGCTTGGCCCTTCAGCAGCACGGGTGTGAACGGGGAACGGTCCACTTCCGTGACAGATTTCTGATAAAATACAGGCCAGTACTGCGAACGTATTTTTCTCTTCTTTATGATTTTCTTAATACATTTTCTCAGAATACAGTGTATAGAACACACAACATACAAAAAACGTGCTGATCCACTGCGGATGTTATCGGTAAGGCTTCCGGTCAACGGTATTGCTATCAGGAGTCAAGCTTTTGGGGAGTCCGAAGTTATATGGGGATTTTCATCTGCGCAGGGGGGAGTCGGTGCCCTTAAACCCCATGTTGTTCAAGAGTCAACTGTACGTTCGGAAAACATCTTGTCTCGGGGCGCCTGGGTGGCTCAGTCAATTAAGCGTCTGACTTCAGCTCAGGTCATGATCTCACGGTTTGTGGGATCAAGCCCTGCGTCGGGCTCTGTGCTGACAGCATGGAGCCTGCTTGCGATTCTCTCTTTCCCTCTCTCTCTGCCCCTCCCCCTGCTCTCCTTCTCTCTCTCTCTCAAAATAAATAAATAAAAATTAACAAAAAAAGAAGACATCTTGTATCTTCACTTCCAACAGAGATGGAATGGATGGAATACGCAGTGAATTGTCAAACTTCAAGCCATCATCACGGCCCCTGGCCGTTGCCACTGTAAGAAGCAGCACCCACCTACCTTTACAAAAGACCAAGGGTGTCATGTCTGTGTAAACCTTGAGGACGTTATGCTAAGTGAAATAAGCCAGTCACAAAAAGACCAACACTTACATGAGATCCCTCGAGGGTCAGATTCACAGACGCAGGGAGAAGGGTGGTGGCCGGGGCTGGGGGCAGGCGATGGCGAGTCAGTGCCTAACGGGGACAGAGGTTCAGGGCTGTAAGATGCCGCGTCTGCAGATGGGCGGTGGGATGGGTGTGCAACAGTGTGGGTGTCCCCAGTGCCAATGAGCAGCACACTTACAGATGATAAAAATGGCAGACGCTGTGTGTATTTTACCACAACCTGATGAAAGCACAAAACAATACTCCTCTTTTGAGGGGAGTGTCATTGGAGGGGGTGAAATGCTTCTCCTTAGCCCCGTTTCGCAAGCTGGGCTTTGCCCGACAGAGCAAAGCAATCTTCTTTCAGACGGTAACTATTTCATTAACACCCAAACTGTGTCCTAGACCGGACCTAGCAGGTCAGAGGTCACGCCCCCACCACCACCACCCCCGGGAGGGGGCCCCTCCTGCAACTCCACGTGGAGGGGAGGGGGCTAGGATCTTAAGGTCACTTGGTGGCCTCTGCCCTCGGGCACGTCTGGACGCTCATCCGAATCCCAAACTAGCCCCTGGCAGGGACTGGCAGGCTGCCCACAGGAAAAATCCTCACCCACCCACCCGCCGCGGGCAGGATGCTGCTGGGCAAGGTGCCAGGGGCCGTCTCCGCCCCCCCAAGTCCTAACTGTGGTCCTGACATTGGGGAATCATCGACTTGGCACCCGTTCATCGTGGGGCCAACTGTATTAACCAGCTGCTCTTACTCTGCATTCTCGAAGCTCTGGAGTCTGGAGAGGGCCCCTCCCAGGGCCAGTTCTGAGAGCCGGCCAAGGGCTCCGGGCATGCCTTTTATGTGCAAACCACGCAGTGCAGAGCCCACACCCCCACCACCTTCCTTCCCAGCACAGCAGGCCGGCTGTCCCCTGCCCCGCGTCACCCCAGGGCCAGGAACCTGACAAGGGACGGCCCCCACGTCCCAGAGCTCGCCGCTCCAGCTGGTCAGCCCTGAACCGGTGACTACACACAGCCTTGCCTTTCCCGTAAAACCCCCGTCAGGGCTCTGACCTCGCTCCCCTCGCTCCTACTTCTGCCTCCCGGGGATGCTGCCCTCTGGGGCCCTGCACGGCCTGCTGTGTCCCCCTCTTGGGAAATGTCATAGATCCTTCTTTCAAGGATCTATCCTTGAGAGATCCCTCGGGCACAGACACTGGTGCACCCACGGCCCAGCACGGCGTGGGGCGGGAAGAATGGGGGGGGGGCACGTTCCACCCCAACGCTGGCTGCCGGACTCTGGGGTGGGCGAAGGGAAGAGGCCGGTGGGCCTCTGCAGGTGCGAGAGCCGAGCCTCAGAAAGCCAGATCCGGACACCACCACCCCGAGGCGTGACCCTGGGCAAGTCATGTATGTCTCTCTGCCCCCAGTCCCTCATCTGTAAAGAACGTTCTGAAGACGATACGTCTGAAGAGCACAAGGCCGGTCCTGGCCCAAAGCTACTGCTGAGGGGCGACCGTGGCATCCAGAGGGCCGTCCAGACTGCCCGCACCGCAGCGGCCGGCTGGCCTCGTCTGCCAGGACCTCGCTCACAAGGAGGGACCGGGCGCCACGGACGCTCACAGTCCCCCATCGCCTGTTAGTAAGGACTGAAACACCCTCAGATGTTCAACGGCCCGATTTATTTTGTCACAGAGTCTTAAACAGACAAACCAGGGCCTTAAGCAACAATCGCACGGCGTCCCTGATCTCCGCAGACGCCCCGGTTCACGCCGTGGGGCAATCCTGCGCGCTGCGGCTCCGTGGGCCGTGCAGAGAGACCGCGTCTTCCGTCGGTCACAGGTTCAGAAGCGGTAGACCCCGTGTCCACGCCCGCACTTGCCCTGACACAGTCCCAGAGTCTAAGGAACCCCCCGATCACACGTTTGAGAAGCAAGGTTCCGTTAAAGGGCTCGTATCAAGTCTCCGGGTGCCCTCACCCCACCCCCAGCCTTGCTTCTGGGAAGCAACCCAGGGAGAGGCGACCATGGGAACCCACTCTTGGAAACAGAGATCAGTGTTGGCCACGGAAGAGAATCTCAACCACCCCACCAGGGCCTGACAGCCTGGAGGGTGTCCCCAGCCTGCCAATACTCCGCGGTGACGCAGAGGACACTAGACACGTTGATGAGGGTGTGAGCAAAGGAGAGAGGGGCTCCATCCGGCCTCCCGCTGACTTTACACACCGTTAAGGGACTGAACAGCACCTGCAGAGTAAGGTGCACTCAGAGACACAGAAGAACTGCATCGGAACGTGCATCTGGTCCCTTGGAAATTCTTTCAACTCTGCTCACGATCCCGGCACGCTCCGACCCCCGATTAAAGACGGCAGAGCAAAGATGTGCACACTTCCCTCACGGAGTCTCCCCATTTTCAAGAAAACCCAACGTTCTAACCAAGGAGGAAGCTGGAAACAAAACTCACACACCCCACCAGCCTCCGGAGGACGGGTGCCCCCACCACTGCCGTCAGGGACAAGGTCACCGGACTGGGGGCACCGCACGGGGCACGGCGATGCAGGCACAACCCCACACCTGGCTTCCACACATCCCAGGAGCTGGGGGGCAAAGGTGAAAGGAAAGCCAAGCAAATTTCCCAGACTCGGGGACTCCCAGCAGCAGCAGCTCCCGCCGACGGCACAGAGACGTTAGCTGAAGCTTTGAAAACGAAACCCGGATTCAGGAGCCACAACCCGGCCAGTCGGTAAGACTCTCGAGCAGGGAGAGGAGACACCAGACGCACAGTGTCGGAAGCCCCCCAGCAAGGCGGAGACCCTCGTGTGACCAAGGTCCCGCTGCAGATGAACGAAATGCTTCGGGAGTGAGTCCACTGCGCACGCAAGGTTGAGAACCACTGAGAGTGGGTCAGGACCCGGGGTGGACCTGCTGACCGCAGGGGCCACACCGGCAAAGCCGCCAGTGGGTCCCTGAGAATATGGCAAACAGAAAGATGTATATTCAAAGGTGTGATGGATGACAATGAACTACGGTAAAGAAATAATTAACTTGCACAACGAAAACTGGGTACAGACCAGTCATTATCAGGGCACAAACTGGCAAAGTGACCGACTTTCACGAATTCATAATATTTGCTGATAAATCTTTGCCCTTCTTTTTATGTTTTATCTCCTGATCACTTGGATTCAGATATGCATGTATCATGAACGTCAAAGAAAACAAAAACAGAATCTATAACCCCCAAAAGTAACAGAAGGAAAGCCAGAGGGAAAAACTTATTAACTGGAAAAAAAAAGACCAAAACCCAAACAAAGCTATTTGTTATATTTAAAATATAACAAATATTTAGGGGCGCCTGGGTGGCTCAATCGGTTGAGCATCCAACTCTTAGTTTCAGCTCAGGTCATGATCCCAGGGTTGTGGGATCGAGCCCCAAGTCGGGCTCTGAGCTGAGTATGGAATCTGCCTAAGATTCTCTCTCGCTCTCCCTCTGCCCCTCCCCTTGATCACACTCTCGCAAAACACACACACACACACACACACACACACACACACTTGATTTAGTTAGATGCAAAAGGAAAAAGGTCACTTTAAAATTATTGGGGCGCTTGGGTGGCTCAGTCAATTGAGCATCCAACTTCGGCTCAGGTCATGATTTCACAGTTCATGAATTCGAGCCCTGCATCAGGCTCTGTGCTGACAGCTTGGAGCCTGGAGCCTGCTTCAGATTCTGTCTGTCTGTCTCTCTCTCTTTCTCTCTCTGCCCCTCCCTGGCTAATACTCTGTCTCTCTCAAAAATAAAACATTAAAAGAAAAATAAAAGTATTAAGGGTACAATCCTCAATGAATATCTGTCGTGAATATATCTAGCAAATAGCACAGCATCCAAAACACAAACTAGAAACTGAAGTAAAATCAGAGAACCAGAAGCAACGGTACAGAACACCTGAATTCACCTCTCTCCGCTAGGCAGAGAAAGGAAAGAGAAAGCGTAAGGGAAGGTACAGAAAAATGAAATCACAGAATCGTGAGGCTGCTCTATGAGAATGGTGGTGCTGGGAAGTAACTCCTTAGGAGAATTACAATTTCTTCTTTTTTAAGTTTATTTCTTTACTTGGAGAGGGAGAGAGAGCACAGGAGGCACAGAAAGGGAGAGAGAGCGAGAATCCCAAGCAGGCTCCGCACGGCCAGCGCAGAGCCTGACGTGGGGCTCGGTCTCATAACCTCAAGATCATGGCCTGAGCTGAAATAGTCAGACACGTGACCAACTGAGCCACCCAAGAGCCCCAAATTAAAATGTCCTTTTTTAAAATTTATTTCAGTTAGGGAGAGGGAGGGAGACAAAACACGAGAGACTCTTGAACACTGAAAACAAACTGAGGGCGGAAGGGGGAGGAGGAAAGGCGAAGGGGGGTGATGGTCTTGGTGGAGGTCACTTGTGGGGAAGAGCACTGGGTGTTGTATGGAAACCAACCTGACAATAAACTATAAAGTTAAAAATAAATAAATAAATAAATAAAAATAAAAAATAAAATAAATTTAAAAAATAAAAATAAATAAAAAAAATAAAACTTATTTCATGTTTATTCATTTCCTGAGACAGAGTGAGACTGGCGGGGGGGGGGGTGGCGGGCAAAGAGAGAGCAAGACAGAATCCGAAGCAGGCTCCAGGCTCTGAGCTGTCAGCACAGATCCCAACGTGGGGCTCGAACCCAAGAACCACGAGATCATGACCTGGGCCGAAGTCGGATGCTTAACCGAGTGAGCCCCCCAGGTGCCCCTAAAATTTCTTCTTAAACAACTCTTGAATCACAGAAGAAACAGAAACTGAGGATTACAGACTACCTGGAAAATAACAGTAATAAAAACACTTATGCAACAGGTAACACAATCTATAATGTGTAGCTAACGCTGTGCTCAGGAAAAGAGACCCTTAAAGAACTTGTTCACTAAGAATGAAACTGACCTAAGATTCATCTAGAAAACTAAGTGAGACTAGCTAAGAAAATTCTGGGGGAAATGGGTAAGAGAATGGATTACTCCTCCCAAGCGTTAAGATTTATGAAGCTATGGTAACTTAAAAAAAAAGTGCTATGGTAACTAAAAGTGGGACACCCACTGAATAATCCAAAAATGACACCAAGCTAACAAGGAATTTTTAATACCAAAAAAGAAGAAGAAGAAGAAGAAGAAGAAGAAGAAGAAGAAGAAGAAGAAGAAGAAGAAGGAAGAAAAAGGCTGCTGTTCCAGTAATTGAAAGCAATACATTATTCAGTAAAGGATTTCAGGGCAATTCATGTCTGAGGAGAATAAAGTTGGATCTAAATTCCATGTGAATGAAAGATTCAACCATAAAGATGAATCATAAAAACTCCTCCAAAAAAGGATCATTTTAAAAATGAGCTTAGAATGGCAAAACTCAAGATGCATGCAAGCTAGCTTCACTTGTTCCTATAAGACTTTCTGCGTGGAAACAAATCTCGTCCAGCAAAGGCACAGGACAACCTGAGGGGGAAAAGAAATACTTTCATATGATCAGGGATGGAGCGAAATATTCCTCGAAGGCGGGGGAAAAAACGGAGGACAACCAACAGAAAATTAGTAGGAAAAGTAAACAGCCATTTCTCAGAAAAAGGGAAACACAGATGATGTGGAGACACTCAGCCTCTCGGACAGTTTAAAAATTACCAATACCCAGCATTAACATGCCGTGTCTATTTTTCAGGCTTAACTAAGATTAAAATGCCTGACAATTCCCAGTGTTGGTCAGGGCTTGGGAAAACCTGAAAAGCTCACCCCCCCCCACCCCCTGCTCTAGTATAAACAGCTGCCTTCTGGAAGAGCAATTCTGCAAAATCTATAGAAAATTTAAATATAAATATGCCGGAGGGGGGAAAAAATTCACTTCTGGGAACTGACTCTATAGATACACAAGTGCAAAAATAATAAAATAAAAATGTATCTCCAGATGTAGCCCTCGTTTACGTAACAAGGATCCGTCCAGGAGAGCCGGTGAAATTAACATGTACCTGTGTATCCAAATGACTGATGTCAGCAAAGGTCTAGGGGAAAAATGGGCCCCGCGTGCTCGAATAGGGGAAAATTTGTAAGAACTATTGTTATTGGAAACCGCAGTTCATTACGGGTGACACAACCTCACTGTATACAGAAACACATCAGGGATGCCACAAGGCGGGTGACGCTTGAAAACATTACGCTCCGTGAAAGAAGCCAGATACAAAGGCCACATATTGTAGGATTCTGTTTAGATGAAATTTCCAGAAGAGGCAAATCCAGAGAGACAGAAAGTAGATTAGCGTTGCCGGAGGCTGGAGAGGGGGATGGGCAGGAACCGCTGATGGGAAGGGGTGTCCTGTGGGGGTGATGGGAATGTTCTGGAACCAGATGGAGGCGGTGAGTGCACCTCTGAATGGTGCACTTTGCAAAGGCTAATTTGGGGGCGCCTGGGTGACTCGGTCGGTAAAGCGTCCGACTTCAGGCTCAGGTCATGATCTCTCGGTTTGTGGGTTCGAGTCTCGCGTCAGGCTTTGTGCTGAAAACTCCGAGCCTGAAGCCTGTCTTCCGATTCTGTGTCTCCCCGTCTCCCTGCCCCTCCCCTGCTTGCGATCTGTCTCTCTCGGTCTCTCAAAAGTAAGCATTAAAAAAATAAAAACAAAAAAAATAAAAATAAAATAAAATGGATAATTTTATGTTAGGTGAATTTTACCACAATTTTAGAAAATAAATGAAGGAGATGTGCAGGCAAGCACGTGCGCCCAGAAAATACTTGGGATGAAGCACAGAGACTGTCGGCCACCATTTATCTGGGAATCTGGGATGGGGGGGGGAGGGGCGTCTCATTTTACACTCTTCGCCGGTGGGGGGGGGGGGTTCCCAAACCATCAGCATTTGTTACTAGGGTTTTTGTTTCTGTTTTGTTTTTCTTGACTTTTACTTCGTCCTGTAATAAATACGTTATCCTGATACAAAACTTACACATTCCAGAAAGAGCTACATGAAGCTCAAAATGCCAAGAGGAGCCTCTTGAAAGTCTCTGCCTGCACAAAAGACAGAAAATCATACAGTACTGTTTTGGGAGGGTTTTCACATAGTGATTCTTTGAATAAATACTTGCAGCTGTAAATAGGTAATTGGGCCCAAGCCAAAGCCTCCTCAACATCATGAAGACCCCCCCAAACACACCCAAAACAAGTGGCAGGCCCCATTCCACAGCTGCGGAAAGAACAATTATCAAGAGCATTTTAAACCTTAACCCAGAGATCAACTCGTACCCACACTTGGTTTTCATACGTTTTCTGTTTTTTGTTTTGCTTTGCTTTGTTTTGTATCAGCTTGACTTCTCGACCCTGTGGTCTAAAATGAGTTAGTCAAGTAGAAGAAACCGGACTATCTTGTTATTTTAATTATTATTATTAAAAGAGAGAGAGAGAGGGAGAGAGAAATGGGCTCCAAGTTTAGAGCAGCAAAACAAAACAACAGCAGCAAAAGTAGGTGGAGTTTATTTGAGCTCTGCAAACGCTGCACTCAGCAGAAGGAAGGGCCGGAGCGCGGCCTTTGTGAAACCACTGGCTGGTGTCCCTTGCTCCCTAATAAATTAAATGGCAGTGACACACTGAAATTTGCAAACGGTGAACGGAAAGTAGCGCAGGTCAAAGGCGCCATCCAAATCTTAGCAATGACATTATCACGCGCTTGGGGCACCTGGGGGGCTCCGCACGTTAAGCGTCCGACTCTTGATTTCAGCTCAGGTCATGATCTCACAGTTCGAGGGTTTGAGCCCCACATCGGGCTCTGTGCTGACAGTGGCAGAGCCTGCTTGGGACTCCCTCTCTCCCTCTCTCTCTGCCCCTCCCCTGCTCATGCTCTGTCTCAAAATAAATGAATAAACGTTAAAAAAAGAAAGAAAGAATTACGGGCTGGGCCATTCCTGATGCAATCCAGCTGCACTGGGGTGTCTCAGGCGGCATCCAGTCCTTGCACAGCCGCCTGGCGCCCAGTTGGAAGGCCCGGCAGCCACTGGTGAGTTGCTAGCCGTGCACACCCGTATCCTGCTCAGGGTCCCCCCAAAATCTACAGAGGCGGCTGCCCGCCCCACTCCCCTCACCCCCGAGGACAAACTGCCAGCCAGCTTTGTAAATCCGCGCCTCTTTCCGCTGGGGACTCCCTGCTGCCTGTGCTTGGACCAGGACAGAAGGGAAGAGCAGAGAAATGTCCCTCCGAGAGCTCCTTCCCTCACCTGCCCTCCCAGGACCCCGAGAGCCGGCAGCTCGGAGCCGGGCCGGGGCCCTTTGCCCCTTTCCTCTCCGTTTGGCGCCTTCTGTGGCTCCCCCCGCGGGGCCCAGACTTCAAGGAGTCCGATCGCCTCCTGCTTCAAAGGCTCCCAGGCCCAGATAAATCACACACACTGACAGCAGCGGTCCCAGCGCCCGGGATGTCTGCTCCCGGCGGTTTTGTTTCTGCTGTTCCCGGGGCTCCCCCAGGGAAACCGAGGGCCGGGCCCCTGGCCCCTGGCGGGCTCACCCCAGAGGAAGAGTGTGCCCACGCCTCACTCTGTTCTGGGCGCCCCCTTGAGAGCCAGGCAAGCAGCGGGAGGAAGGTGGGGGGGGGGAACAGCCGCCTGGACGCGGGCAGCAGCACAGAGGGCGGCCACAGCGCTGTCTAGGGGGCAGCACGCGACTCGGAGCCCCTCCCAGAGGGCGGACTTGTCCTCCGTGCCGAGGGGCTCGCCCACACCCGGCCGCGGACACACACAGAGGGTCCCTGACCGCAGCCTGTCTGGGCTGGCTCTGTCGTGTCGGTGCCCCAACTCCTGACCCCAACGCTGACCCGTCCTGGGGCCCCAAGGCTCGAGGACAGAAGGGGTGTCTGTTAGCAGTGTATGAGTCAGCTCGGGCTGCAGTAACAAATAGCACCAGCTGAGCAGCTTATTCAATAGACATTTACTGCCTCAAGTCCCAGGGGCTGCAGGTCTGAGATCCAGGCGTGGGCAGGGCGGGCTTCGGCCCTCTTTTCCCTGGGTCTTTGCGCTACCTTCCCTCTCCTTTTTATAAGGACACCAGTCATTCTGGATGAGCACCGGCCGTGATGACCGCATCTTCACTTGATGACCCCCGTAAAAATCCTCTCTCCAAATAACGTCACATTCCCAAGTCTGGAGGTTAGGATTCCAACGTACCTCTTCGTGGGGGAAACGTAATTCATCCTATAACAGTGCGGTCTTCTCTTTATGAAAAGTCTTTGAGATCATCAACCCTCCAAGCTACAGCAAGAACTGTAAACTAAGTTTTGAAAGATGGCTCCAATCATATTTCCATCTCAACATCGCGGTTCATGGGATCGAGCCCCGCATCGGGCTCTGTGCTGGCAGCTCAAAGCCTGGAGCCTGTTTCGGGTTCTCTGCCCCTCCCCAGCTTGTGCTCTCTCTCTCTCTCAAAATAAACAAATAAACTTTAAAAATATTTTAAAAATGATAAATGTTTACAATGGGATGTGGATCGGACATTTGTGAAGCCAAGAGACGCCCCTTGTGCAGAGTCTGAAAACCCAGAGGACCAGCTGACGTGGGTTCCTGCATCTCAACCTTCCTTTTCTTAACCTGCCCACAGACACCCCAAAGATCAAGATGCACCCCTGACGGGCCCAGGAACTCCCTAAGCCTTCCCACGTTCCTCCTTCACCTCCCCTCTGGCCAGAGCTGGATGAAGCAAAGAGGAGGAGGATGGAAGGGGGCAGTAACTGGGACAACAGCCCCAACTCCTTTGTTTAAATACTACACACACGGTCTTGGGGGCGGGGCTTAGAGAAAGGACCCTTGAGGTGTCACCAGCCAGGAGGCACAATGGCACGGAGGATCCTGGGCCTCCTACGCCTCCTGTCCCTTCCCCCAGGGAACCACTGGTGACAGCTGGGGTGCAGACTGGAGACGTGACTCGGAAGCCTGGTATCTCCACGCAAATGTGGAGGGAGGTGGAATATTTTAGACCAACACGACTCCTTCTGCAGCCTGAGTTTCACCCCACCCAGAATCTCGCTTTCGAACCTTCCCTCCGTTGGCATCCGCAGGTCTCCGTTTTCATTTCAGCCGCTGTTGAAACGCGGTGTTGGTTATCCGGCTCTTGTTAAAAGACACGTCGAGGGACGCCGGAGGGGAGGGCTCAGTCGGTTAAGCGTCTGACACTGGCCTTCAGCTCAGGTCACGATCTCATGCTTTGTGAGATCAAGCCTCGCGTCGGGCTCTGCACTGACAGCGCGGAGCCCACTTGAGATTCTCTCTCTCCCTCTGTCTGCCCCTCCCCTACTCATTCCCTCGCTCTCGCTCCCTCTTCCTCTCTCAAAATAAGTAAATAAACATTAAAAAAAAAGACATGTCGATACTTTGGACTTTTCACCGTCAGAACTGGGGCAGCGGTGAACAGCCTGCCTCCCGGGCACGCGTGTAGTTTCTGGCGCAGCCACGGAACGTGTGTATTTTGGATGTTAACAGACAACGTGGATCACCCTCGACCGCCCCAAAGTGGCAACTGACTCAGCACAGGGCCGTGCCGCCCACGTCACCACTGCCACGGTCCTCGTGCCCCGCCCCTGGTTCGGCCAAAGCTCAGCCCGAATGACCGGGCTAACTGTCCTCTAAGATGCGCTGTGTGCAACTCTAACGAGACACAACGCCTGCCCCAAGGTCTCGGTCTCTGTTGTTTGTTGTTCTGCACACTGCCTGCTGTTTGCTGAGGCCCCTTGTAACCGGGGCATTTACCTTCCCATCGATCTGGATACAATCTGGATACAAACCCCCTCATCCGCCCCTATACGTCTTTTTTTAAGTTTATTTATTGTTCTGAGAGAGAGACAGAGAGAGCGTGTGGGGGAGGGGCAGAGGGGGAGGGAGAGAGAGAATCCCAAGCGGGTTCCGTGCTGCCAGCGCAGAGCCCCGCATGGGGCTCGATCTCACGAGCAGGGAGATGGTGACCTGAGCCGAAACCAAGAGTCAGACGCTCAACCGACCGCGCCCCCCGGGCGCCCCTGGCCTGTTTGTTGTAAATGCCTTCTCTGCGTCCCGCGGTCTGGATTCTAGAGTGGACGGCAAACCCTCTGCACCAGGAAGCACAAAACTGGTCTTTCTAGGTGCTGCTGCTGAAAAAAGCAGAGAGGGGCCCGTCCAGACCGGAAAGCCCGGATGGTGCGGGGCCTCCGGGAACGGCCAAGAAACGCCCCCTCCACTCAGGGCGCTGCGGACACGTCTCCCGGGGGTGCCAGGGGGCACCCCGCCAAGGGGCGCCCGCCACGAAGGAGCAGACCAACTCGACAGGGCCCTCCCAGGGCCCCCGCACACTCTGCGCCAGGACCCTCCCCGGAGGGCCCACAGCCTGGGCACCACCTAACAGCACCTGGACCTGCCGGAAGTCAGAGCCGCAGCCCCACCCGGAACCCCAGGTCTGGCTGAAGGCCGCTGTGGGTGGTGAGAAGCAGAGTTTACGGGCACCCTTGCCCGGATCCCACTATGAACGCGGCAAGCGTCAAAGGCCACTTTCCAGCGAGCCGGGAAAACAGGGCAGGGCCTGGGTCTCAGATAACGCTGGCCTGTGATAACAGTACTGAATTATGTGGAAAACAGTTCTTACCATTCACGCGGAAGGATTTACAGGTAAAAATATATAAGGCTGCCCGGGACCCATGGCGAGGGCCAGGGGAAATGAAACAAAATTAACAGAATGCGTGACTGTTGAGGTTGCAGGAAAAACATATAGGCGTTCACTGTACTAGTCTAATTGTACGTATGTTTAACGTTTTCTAGAATTCAAAAGGTGACGGAAGGGCGCCTGGGTGGCTCGGTCGGTTAAGCGTCTGACTTCGGCTCAGGTCATGATCTCACAGTTCGTGAGTTCGACCCCCCTGTTGGGCTCTGTGCTGACAGCTCAGAGCCTGGATGGAGGCTGTTTGGGATTCTGTGTCTCCCTCTCTCTCAAAAATAAATAAACTAAAAAAAAAAAAGCTGAGGGAAAACACGTTAGAAGTTCTGACAATCCAGAAACGAGACTAACACTTGGCAATTTGCAGCGAGTCCCACCCTCCCCGGCCCTGTGTGAGGTCGGACACCATTTCCAATGAAATACAACCAATCGATCATGTCTTTCTTCTAAGAGACGCTGCCTACAGTCACACACGTGTATCACTGGGCACGTTCACTTTTCTATTTGTGCAGCATTTCAACAATTCCAGAAAGACGTTGCGAGATTCACGCACGAAGCTCTCCCCACCCTCGTGACCAGATCCATTTCGCCCGAGCATCCATCATCTTCTTCGCGCTCTGTGCCCTTCTTCCAAAGCCTGTTGTGGACCTCACGCCCTTTGTCCTTGAGCACACAGCATGCACTTCCTGAAAGCCCGGCTTCTCTTCCATAACCTCCGTACGATTAACAAGCTCCGGAAAGTGAGCTCTGACAACACTTCTGAATAACTTACCCCACATTCCAACGATGTCCACATCAGCGAGTTTTTGCTGTAGTGTAGGACCCGTGTGGGGTCACACTCTGCATTCAGCTGTCCCTTCCTGGAGTCTCCTTCAGCCTGGACCCGTCCCTCAGCTGTTTCCATCCTTCGTGACACTGACACTTTCTACTAGAAGCCAACTGTTTCACAAAGTGCCCCTCCCGCTGGGCCTGCTGGTTTGTGTCACCATCAGGTTCAGGCTTCGCATCCCCGAGCGCAGATGCAACCCAAGGGATGCCCTTCTCAGAAGGGTGACGTCCATTTGCCCACCCTGTGGCGTGAGCCTTCATCACCCACTTAGGGTGACGTCCCGTGTCTCCGGTCTGGTCACTAACTGTCCCCTTGCAAGTGAGGGCTCTGCGGGGAAATAACTTGGACCATGAACATTTCCTGCCCCCCACCAAGCAAGGCCTCTTTTATAAAAATTATTTTAATGTTTATTTATTTTTGGGAGCGGGGAGGGGCAGAGAGAGAGGGAGACACAGAATCTGAAGCAGCTCCAGGCTCCGAGCTGTCAGCACATAGCCCAACGCGGGGCTCGAACCCACGAACCGCGAGACCATGACCCGAGCCAAAGTCGGACGCTTTAATCGACTGAGCCCCCAGGCGCCCCAAGCATGGCCTCCTTTAATTAGATTCAGTGTTCGTTGAGGACTCTTGCCCAATCTCTACAACTACTGCTGTGAAAAGTGATTTTTTCCTCCCCGGACACGTATTAATCGGCATTTTGCTGTGAGGAAGTGCCCTCCCCTCCCCACCCCTTCCATTTATTTATGTAATAGAGTGGGTTAAATAGCGGCCCCCCAAACTCAGATCCTCCTTGAACTTCAAATGTGACCTTCTCTCGAAGCAGTCTTTGCAGGAGTAACGAGTGAAGGATCCAAGATGACATCACCCTGGATTTAAAGCAGATCTAAATCCAAAAGGGAAAAAAAGAGCAAGTTGATGCTGCCACGGGACAAGGGACCCCGGCAGCCACCAGGAGCTAGAAGAGGCCACAGGACCGTCGTTCTGAGACTCCCGAGGGAGTGAGGGCTGTTGACCTCTACCTCTCCTACGGACATCCTCCATCTGCTACTTTGTTTAAGTCGCCTTGTCTGCGGCCCTCCATCAGAGGACACTGGGAAACTAACTCGCATTTAGTTACTTCCTTACCTACCGTCAGCGTTGCATCACTATTGCTATTCTGTCCCATCTAACACCTGCACTCACCTTCGTGTATCTGATGCTTACCTGTGTCCCAGGTTTGACCACAGTACTCCCCACTCCCCCAAGTTGGCACCCGCATGTCTGTTATGTCCCCATTCTGTCTGACCGCTTACTTTCTATCCCAAGAACACGCTCCACGCTCCCGGCTCACCTCGTATTTCTCCCCGTCCTGGGCCCACGGTCAGTCACTTCTCCAAAGTGTTCCTAGTCCCTTCAGTGTGCAACGGAATCTAGCAACCAAGACCCGTGCAATCAGGGTGCTCGCTGCTAATGAGGGGCTGGGGCGTAACTATCACCTGTAGAAAAATAACATGTTCTGCAAGTTGGGATTTCATAATCTTAACATTCACTATTCTGTGTGGGTGTCGTGGAGGAGGGCTGTTGCGTCTGCGAATACGTGAAGTTGTGAGTTATACCAATTTCTCCAATTCCAGTCCAACCCCTCTGGGTCCTTCCTTGCCTTCCTTCCTTCCAGATCTGTGTCTCCCTCCTTCCATGGTAGGAACCTTGCTGACAACACTATCAACGCACCTCGTAACAAGGATGTCTGACTTCACACACAGGGCACACAAAACGGTTTCAGAATTATTAGGTCTCACTATGAAAAATGAACCTAAGAGTGTGAGATTTGTTTTCATGTCTTGTCTTGTCTTCAATCTACACCGTGGAGACACAGAGTACTGGGTCCGCAGTCACCCGCCCCAGGTTTCCTTGCTGCTTCTTAGTAGAGTTATGTTATTCATTTGCAATACACTTGGGTTTATTTACTTGTTTGCATGCAGTTTTAGTTTCCTGCCATCTTTGGAGATTTAATTTTATGTCTCGAACATTAGTACATTAACGTGTTCTGAAAGTCAAAACTACACAAAAATACAGGCGAATAAACTAGGAAGAGAAAGAAAACTACCTTGGGGGCGCCTGGGCGGCTCAGTCGGTTGAGCGTCTGACTCTTGATTTTGGCTCAGGTCAGGACCCCAGGGTCGTGGGATTGAGCCCTGAGCGCAGAGACTGCTTAAGGTTCTCTCTCTTTTCTCTGTCCCTCTCCCCCCATTTCTCTCTCTCTGAAATAAAATTAAAATTAAAAAAAGAAACTACCTTAATATAATAAAGGTTACACATGAAAATCCTAATATCATACTAAATATGATATTAGTTTAATTGAAAAACAGGAAACTTTTGCTCTAAGATCAGGAATAAGACAAGGATATCTGGTTTCACCATTTGTATTAAAGACAGTATTGGAGGTTCCAGATCAAACAATTAAGCAAAAATAAAAGAAATAAAAGGCATCCAAAATTAGAAAGAAGTAAAAGTACCTCTGTTCACAAATGGCATGACTTTGCAGACAGATCCAAAAAAATTCTACTTGAACGACTAAATGAATTCAGCAAATTCACAGGACACAAAATCAACAGGCAAAAACCGGCTGTATTTCTACACAGTAACTAAGAACAATCTGAAAAGGAAATAAAACATTTCTGCACCCCCCCTGGGTGGGCCTGGCATCCTGTGGGGCAGGGGGCCCACCAGGCAAGCAGAAGGTGGCCTGGGCCCTTCCCCCGGGCGCGTGCCTTGACCCTGCACGGTGCACGCTCCTCCAGGGACACGCGGGACGCGTTTCTTCCTCCTCTTCGGTATCTCCCACCGCGAGATGCCACACTCAGCCTAATGAAACAGTCGTCACTACCACCGTCTTCCGTGCTCTAAATGGCAGGGACACGACGGTGTCCCCCTCCCAAACACAGGCACACGCACGTGGGCACGGCGCACGCGTGCACTCACGGAGTTCTGTCTAGCCCGGTGCCCTGCACGGGTGGCAAGCATGGGCTGAGGCCCCGAGCCTCGGTCCTCCCCCTCCGGCTGGGCGCCTCTGCGAGCAGGACTGCGCAGATCAGAGTCCGTCCAGCCCCAGTCTGCCTGCCGGTCCCCCATGAGCGAGGGGCGAGACCTGGGCAAACGAGGCGAAGCCCCTCCTCGCTCTGCACTCGCCCACGTGCTCCTGGAGCACAGGACAAACATGCAGCCTCCGGACAAAGGGGAAGACCAGCCCCTCGGTGGTGGCCGGGCGGTGGCCAACACAGCTTCCCGCAGTGACGAAGATGTCCTGTGTGTGCGCGGGCCCGGGAAATGCAGCTAGCGCAGTGAGGAAGTGAGTCTTTCATTTCACTTCAGTTCAATGCTCAAAAGCATTGACGTGCCCAGCGGCTCCTGTCGCGCACTGCTCAAGTCTGCAATGTGGGTTTCTGATATTTAACTGTGCGGTGCCATGGAAACCAGGAGGCTGGGAGCTTTGGGGATTTGGGGGAAACCCTCCCCCACTTGCCCAGGACTTGAAGAGGCAGCCACATTCTCCCCAGATAACGTCTCAAAAGTGACAGAGTCATTCCAAGGACAATTAAAGACACACGCACCACTTCCCCCTGGAACCTGGGACCTTCTGGAGGACAAGCCACTTAGTCTAATTAGGATACATTTTTCTGTAATTGTTTCCTTCCCTTTGGCTTTTGATTTTGGGGGGCTGGATGGGGGGAGGGTTCTTTCTGAGATAGAACTCAAAAAACAAGATGAGATCCCCAAAATGGGGCAAAGCACTCCAACACAATTCCCTATTTTTGAAAGCTTTCAGAAAACTCCCAGCCTTGCTCGACAATTCCTTGGCCACCCCGTTAATCTGATTTTAAAGAGATCACACCGCAGATATGATTCATGACTATATCACCAGGCCAAAAGGGCTGTCCAGCCCCTCCTTCCCACTTGGCGAGCTCGTCCACAAAACCAAAGAAATACAGACTCGAAAGAGGCTGGTACCAACCCTCCGCTGGTTGTGGCCGTAATTAAGGGGCCGGAGCTCCTGTGGTTGCATCGATTTTTGCTTCCAAACTCAGGAAGCCCTCACTACACAGCGAAGTCCTCAACATTTCTGTCCTCAAGCTGGAGCCAACCACACAAAACCAAAGCACCCAAAGGGTCACCGGAAAGCAATGTTTTCAACATCCATCCTTTTAGCCCCAATCGTCCTCTCGTGACACTGATACTGGCCACGCAAGATCCAGACTGAACCAGCAAAGTCCCGCGGCAAAGCAAAGCCCCCCTTTGCTTTGAAAGCTTTCATGCGTGGTATTCATGGAGGTCACCTGGCAGTCACCACAGGGTCCCCAGAGAAGGAAGTATCTTAAGGACAGGCTTCTTTAGCAGGAGGGGTCACAGCCCTCAAGGAGACCCCCGCCCCCACAGGGCACAGCAAACCCGAAGCGTCCCTCCCCAGTCCTTTGGCACATGGCGACCGCACGCGGGGGGGGAGACCTTCAGATCTGCTTTCAGGTTCCCAGGGAATGGGCCAAATGAACACCAAAAGGCCTCTGACATCAACAAACGCTTTAGAAGATGGTCACAAAGCCCGGGTGGGGAGAACACTCAGCAGCCCGCTGTCTCTCCCTCGACGACAACCTGGAATTACAGAATTAGCGCTCTCGCAGGGAAGAGAGATGCGGAGTACACGAACGCCCTGTGCTTCATCACACTGGCCAGGCTGCTGCGGGGCGGGGAGGCCAGGCCCCTCGCACCCAGCTGCCATTCCCAGGGTAGTACCTTCCTACATCCTGGCCTCCCGGGGATGCATTTTAAAGGACAGGACAGCCACCTCTCCAGCTGAGACCTGGCTTCAGAAACCCCCCTTTAGAGGATTCATCGCCCCTACCCGTCGGAAGGCCTGTGGCCCCACCACATTTCCATCCCACTGATGGCTCTGGAAAAGATTCCAAAGGAAAGAGCCGAGTTAAACCCAGGCTCTGCCCAGCTTACGTGTCTCAGAGGTTAAACCAAGACTAAACCTCCGCCGGGAACAAGTACTTCACACTGCGAGTCACTCCATCGGAGGAGAGGACCATTCGAGCGCCAAGGAAGGCTGTGCTTTGGCAGACAACTGGAACGAGGTTTCAACAGTAGAGACAGAAAGGTTTTCGACATTGCCTCGTCAATCTGCAATTCACCGTCCCCCAAAACTACTCCGGCAAGCACATTTTTAAACCCAGGGTGTTTTTTTGAACCGCCCCCAAAACCGAAGCAACATGCTGCTCCGTTTTCTAACTGTGACTTGCTGTCGTAATTGGAAGCTCAGCCTGGTGAACGGGAGCCCCAGTGGCACCCAAGGCCGTCTCGGGGACACTTTAGGGCAGCAGCTTCCAGAGGGCGCCCGTCAAGATCGGTGGTGCTGCAGGTCTCAGGGAAGCATCCGGTGTTTGGCAGACACCAGGGTTAAACTTGCTCTCCCCTGTGCAATATCGAGACATTTCGAAGGCGGTCTGCTTTGCTCAGTCCTCAGCCATAATCAGAAAAACATGTTGCCTTAGTGCGGACATGAAAACTCGTCTTTTCCAAAGTCTTCTTACTCAAGATGTTTTCACTTGCTTACTTCCAAACCGCTATCATTTATCAGGACCATCGCTCCAGGGACCTGGGCCAGGAATCCAGGCCGCACTGTCAAAATGGGGGAAGGGACAACCCCAAAACGGTCCCTCCCGCTCTATCCCACCTCGGGCGGGGTACACAGTCCATCAGGAGTTTGTCTCCTCGGGAAACAGGGCCTTCTAGAAAAACGCAGAACAAGAACTTATCAATCCTTCTAGATAACCTTTCCATGTTTTTCCGTAGTAACCTGCCTTGGGTATAAAATACACTCAAGTGACAAGGATTCCTGCTCGCAGCAGCAAAGACGCCAATCGCGCACATCTCCTGTGACCATGACAGGGTAGTCCTGTTTGGAATACGAACGATCCTATTTGAATCCCAGGGGGAGGAGGAGGAGGAGGAGGAGGAGGAGGAGGAGGAGGAGGAGGAGGAAGAGCTTTCCTACTCCCGCCCCCACGGGGATCCCTAGCTCACTGGGAGAAGAAAGTTACCCCCACACCAGGCCCGAAGGCTAAGGACAGTGACACAGGGCTGCCTTCTTCCGCAGGGCTGGCTTCAGGTCGCCGGGCCCGGACGGCACCGCTGAAAGCACTCCGCTGAGAGGCGCGGGCGACCGTCCCGTCCCGGGCGCAGGAGCCGACCTGAGCCGCACGCGGGTCCGCTTCCCGGGCTCGCGGCGCCCCGCCCCCCGCCCCGCACAGGCCGCGGCCGCCGGCCCGCCACGCAGAGTCGCGCACGACAGTCAACCCGCGCGCCCACCGCGCGTCCGGGCCGGGCTTTAAGCCCCTCCCCCCGCCCAGCGCAGCAAACGGTCGCCCGACTCTGAAGGGGAGAGGGCCCCCCTGCGGGGGGAGGGGTGCAGACGTCCGCAGGGATGGGGCTCCAGGCGCCCAGACGGACTTCGGATACACTTCACTTCCCACTGCCCCGTGCACCCCGAGCGGTGTGTGCTTTAAGGGACAGCGACAGAAACGCAACCCCCCTCCCAAGTCAAGCAACGTAAGCAAATGTCTGACGTAAGCAGCATCTGCCTAAACCCAGGCGACCCCCCAAAAGGCTGCCCAGGACTCCTGGTCCGGCAGACGGGTCCCTGGAGCGCGCAGCTGGCAGCAAGACGCGGGCAGAGCTGGGCCCCCTGCCGCGACGGTCCCTTAACTCTCACGTGGCCGCAGCAGCACCGGGGAGCGGCGCACCGAGCAGGAGGCGGCGACGCCGAACCCCGCTGCCGAGCGAGGGAGCGGCTCGCACTTTTCTGGGGCTGGAGGCCAACCTCCGCGGCCTCCGAGCCTCCCGCCGCGAGGCACGGCCGCCCTCCCCCACCCCGGCAGGGTGCCCGGAATTCGGCCGCGGCGCGCGGGCCGGAGGTGCTGGGGGGTCCGGACGGCGTGGGCGAGCGCCGCCGCCTTGGGCTCCCCAGGCGGGTCCCCCCCCCCACCGCGGCGGCTCCTGCGCGCCCCGGGGCCCACGCAGACAAGCCCGGGCGGGCCCCCCTCCCCCGGGGGCGCCGTGCGCCCCTCCAGCAAAATGCCCCCAGGAACCTGGGCCCGACCCTCCCGCCGCGTGCCCGGTCCCGGGTCTCGGGGCGCCGCCCCAGCAGCCGAAAGGCCGCACGGCGACCCCCGACCCCAAGCAGGAAACGCCACTCGGCTACGTCCCGGGAGTGGAGGAGGGGGTTTCGGGGCCAACAAAAGGGAAGCCAAAGTCCTCTTCGCCCAAGCGGCGGGGCCGGGAGCCCCCCGCCCCGGGCCTCGCCCGACCGCGGCGCCGGCCCCGGGTGGGGGGCTTGGGCGCAGAGGGAGGCGCGGGGGCCGGTGAGCCCTGCAGGGAAACCCGGGAGAGCAAGGTCCCGGGCGAGATCCGGAGAACGGGAGACACGTCTGCGGCCCCAGGACCGGGCCGCATTCACACTCGCGACCCTCGCAGACCCCGGGGGCTTCCCCGCCGGCGCCGCCCGCCCGCCCGGCCTCTGCAAACACTTAGGCGCCCCCGGGGCGCGCCTCACGGGAAGGGGCCCCGGGCGGCGGGGCGCGGGGCCGAGGCGGGCGGCGCCCCCTGCTCGGGAGAGCGGCCCGGGGCACAGGCGCGGGGACACGCACCCGAGAACGCGAGCGCCGAGGGCACGCGCCGGGGCGGGCGCGGGGCGGCGGGTCCTACCTGAGGTCCGGGACACGCAGAGCAGGAGCGCGGCGGCCAGCCAGACGGCCGGGGCGCACAGCGGCGGCAGCGCGGGGCCCCGGGCCATGCCGCGGGCCGAGGGGGGCCGGGCGCCAGCACCCCTGTCGGCCGCGCGTCCGCTGCCCTTTCTCCCGCGCGCTGCGCAAGCCGGTCCCTGTCGAGGAGCTCCCGGTCTTGCTCCCGTGCCGGCCGGAGGCGCCGCTCGGCTCCGGGCGCGGCGCGGGCTGGCGGCGAGGCTCCGGGGCGCGGGCTGGGCGTCCCGCCGGCCGCCGGGACGAGCGCGGGGGGCGGACCGCGGGCGCGCAGGAGGCAGGGTCCCCGGCTCGCCCGCCCCGATGGGCAGAGCGAGGCCGGCGCCCCCTGCCGGAGGGACGCGCCGGCGGCGGGCGGGGCGCGCGGGAAGCTGGGGGCCGGGACCGGGGGCCGCCGCCGCGTCCCGGGGCCGGCCCCCCGCGCGCGCCCTCGGGACGCTCGGCCGCAAAGGTGCGCCCTGGGGGCGCCCCGCAGGCCCTCGCCGCAGAGGCGCCCCGGGCAGTTGGCATCCACCTTCAGGGGGCGGGGCCCCCGGGGGCCTGGTCTCACACCAGTGACTCGGGACCGCAGTGCTCGCGGCCAGGCCCGCGGGGACAAATGCGACAGCCGCCCGGTCCCAGAAGCCAGCCGTGCGGGAGGGAGAGAGGCGACGGCACGGAGGAGCGAAACGTTCCAGGAGAGAAACTGGCCGGGCCGCGCGTCCCCCCGGCGCCTCCCGCTGCGCGGCTGGGGACGACCGCGTCCCTCCAAAACCGCCGGGAGGAGAGCTGCGTCGAGGGAGCGCGGTGCTATGTGAAGCCACCGCGGCTTTTGGTTTACTGTTAAAAGCAAATTGTGTAATTTTACCCATTAAAGGCAGAACACTATTTGTTCTCTGCAGAGCCCTGGAACATGCAGAAGTAATTTGCTTCACTTGTAAAAGACATTTTGAATGCAATTCAAATAGCATATTTTCTTGCTTATTCTTGGTTTTGCTTAACACATGCCAAGGTCTGGAATTGGGAAGCCTGACCCTCCTGTTTGTAACTTAGGAATTTTCTTTGTTTTTGCTCTCTTGGAGAAAGGATTTGGAGCCGCCAGCCAGCGTCTCGGTTGTTTGTTTTGCGAGGTTTATCTTTTAACTGATTATCAGGCAGTTTGTTCGGCGTTTTTTGCTCAAGCACCATTTCCTGCTAGTTGGGGTGAATTAGGGGGAGCCCTGGCCTTGGGTGCCAGACCCCCAGGGGCCGAGCTTGCCCCCTCCCCCCCGCCCCACCCCCGGAATTGCCCCTCCACTGCCTCACACACGGCAGGAAATAAAAGTTCTCTTGCTGTGCTGTGCTGACAACACGGCCCGGCCCCTGTTGGAGTGACTTAGGCCGGCCTCGCACTGTCTCCGCCCGATCTGTTGGCGGTAACGTCCCACACACCCCTCTCTCGTACCTGGAGGTTCGAGAGAAGCCCTGGAGGGGCCGTGCCCGTGCCTGGCCAGGGGGCAGCAGGCTGGTGCAGGCAGCCTGAGCTGGCTGGCTGGCTGGCCGTCTGAGCTGCAGGCAGCTCTCCCAAATGTTTGAGGACGGCCAGGTCTTCATGTTTGGGTTTTTCCTCACTTTTCTTCCCCTGGGGGCCCTCCAGGAGGCTTTAAGAGTTGGTCCCGAAGCACTTATTCCAGACTCCTCCGTTGTGGATCTGGTGGAGACCACACAGGGACGGCAGAGCGGGGTCCTGTGAGCCTTGCCCATCAGCAAAACTTTGTCCTGTCCCGGGATCTGCGTTCCTCCTGCTTTCTGCTGCGTAGCCTCGAGGGTGTCGTTCCAGAATGATCCGGTCAGCAGCTCCGCCCCTTACTTTTGGTGTGAACTTCGGGGAAATGACCGAATCACGCTTCGGCCCCTCATCTGTGTGCAATTTTCACACCTGACCTGAGAGTTTAAACAGCACCGCTATTTTCGCTGACAGTTCCTGGGGTGGGGTCAGAATGGGGGTTATATCACATATGACTCCTTAAAGGTTTATAAAAATTATCTTTTCAGCGTTTCTTTCTCCCAGGTTCCCCTGCCTATAACTCTGGGCTGCTCCACCTAATCTCCCCCTCGCTCCCTCCTTGCTGCCCTTACTACAGGCTCCGAACCTACAGGAACAAATGCAGGAAGTTTATCTTCATAAGGGGAGGGGCGGGGGGAGTCAAAATGTGTGCTTTCTAAATAGCAGAACGTGGCTTAGACCCCAAGCCAGATTGTTCCCTCCAACCTGTACTAGCTATTGATTGCTGCAGGACTAACCACCCCCAAACCCAACAGCCTGACACAGTAAACCTTTATTCTTTCACTAGTTTCTGTGGGTCAAGAATTCACGAGAGACGCAGGAAGCAACCAGGCTCCCCTGCAAGACTGTGGCCCCACAGGCCAAGGGCTCAGCCCCACATGGCGCCCGCACCCCAGATGCCAGGCTCAGGTTCCAGGTGCCCCGGGCCACCCACACTTCTGGCCTGCTTGGCTGCAAAGTCGCGGCTTCCCACGACCCCCTCCTCAGTTCTGATAACTCGCGAGCGTGGCTTCCAGAAGTCAGGAACTTCACTGACTACTTCCTGTTTACGATAAAAGATGTCATTCACGACAACCAACTGGAAAAGACGTGCAGGGCGAGGTATGGGAGGGGCAGTGTACCCGCTCCCCACTCCTCCATGTGTTCGCCAACTTGAAAGCTCCCTGAACCCCTTCATGTAAGGGTTTTCATGGTGGTGTCACTACCTAGGCACAATTGATTAAATCATTGGCCGTTGGTGGGGCGCCTGGGTGGCTCAGTCTGTTAAGGGTTCGACTTCGGCTCAAGTCATGATCTCACGGTTCCTGAGTTCAAGCCCCGCGTCGGGCTCTGTGCTGACAGCTCGGAGCCTGGAGCCTGCCTCCGATTCTGTCTCCCTCTCTCTGCCCCTCCCCCGCTCACGCTCTGTCTGCATCTCTGTCTCTCAAAATAAATGAACAGGGGCGCCTGGGTGGCTCAGTTGGATAAGCATCCTACTTCGGCTCAAGTCACGATCTCACTGTTCGTGGATTTGAGCCCCACGTCAGGCTCGGCGCTGACACCTGGGAGCCTGGAGCCTGCTTCCGATTCTGTGTCTCTCCCTCTCTCTGCTCCTCCCCCAGTCTCCCTCTATCTCTGTCTCTCTGTCAAATAAATAAACATTAAAAATTTTTTTAATAAAAAAAAAATCATTGGCCATTGGTGATTGAACTCGATCTCTGGCCCCTCTCCCTTCCCCAGAGGTCGAGGGGTGGGGCTGAAAATCCCAAACCTCTCTCCATGGCTTGGTTCTTCTGGTGACCAGCCCCCATCCGAAGCTGTCCAGCGGCCCTCCAAGTCCCCGCATTAGCACGCACTCAGGTGTAGTTGAGAGAGGCTGGTTATGAGAAACAAAAGATACTCATGACCCCAGAGACTCCAAGGGCATTAGGAGCTCTGAGCCAGAAACCTGGGACAAAGACCAAACATAAATTTCCCATTGTACCACCCATGGGGCCCAGAGTATTTTCCCCGACAGGGCAGCTAAAAACCATAGTGGGCTCTTTTTCGGACAGGAAAGTCGAAAAAACCAAGATCTGTTTGTATCACCATGGCGACTACAGTAGGATTATTGGATGAAAATACTAATATTACAAAGGCGTTTGTTCAACAAGGCTTCATGCATATAATATCTTCCAAAATCCTCTTTAAAAAGTTTAGTTCTCAGTCTTTCAAAAACATTTTTTTAATGTTTATTTATTTTTTGAGAAAGAGAGAGAGAGACAGAGAGACAGAGTGTGAGCGGGGCAGGGGCAGAGAGAGAGACGCACACACACAGAATCCGAACCAGGCTCCAGGCTCTAAGCTGTCAGCACAGAGCCCAACACGGAGCTCGAACTCACAAACCGTGAGATCATGACCTGAGCCGAAGTTGGCTGCTTAACCGACTGAGCTACCCAGGTGCCCCTTTAGTTCTGAGTCCTCAAAGCAAATGTAGAATCTCTATCCTCCGGGGATCACCAGTCACTTCCTTACTGGATGGCACTTGCCCTGCGTAACACAATCTCCAAAACACACAAGGATTGTCCTGCTTCCGATATTTAAGCTTCTGGGAGCCTGAGGCCAGTGAGCTGGTTTTGACGTACGTTACAGGTTGTTTTGTGCCCCCTAAAAAGATGCTGAAGTTCTAACCCACCCCACCGGTGACTGTGATCTTATCTGGAAATAGGGTCTTTTCAGATACTACATATTAAGATGAGGTCATGAGGGTGGGCCCTAAGCCCCACTGACTGTATCCTTGTGGAAAGGAAAATACTGGACTCAGAGACAGACGTGTACAGAGGGAAGGCACCAAGGATGATGGGAGGGATGCTGCCACGAGAAAAGAACTACCGGAAGCTAGGAGACGCGAGGCCTGGAACAGATCCTTGTAGTGCTCTCAGAGGGAGCCTGGTCCGGCAGACACCTGGACCACACACGTCCAGCCTCCAGATCTGCAAGATAATAACGCTCGGTGTCGAAGCTTCTGGTCTGGGTGCTCTGCTATGGCAGCCCCAGGACATCACCGCCACGCAACGAAGGGACGCAGGCCAGAGGTGGCCCTTTCAAATGACTTCCCATTAATTGTAACATTATCGCACACGCCACAAGACCGCCCGACGTAAAAGTGCCTCGCCCAGATGAGATCCACGCAGACTTCTGAGGCTCACCTAGGTGGAAACGCCCAATACGGCTTCTTCACTCACACGTCTGGCACGTGGGTGCTCTTCCCCGTGGCCTCCATCTCTGGGGAGAGTGTGGGGCTGGCTCTTCTCCGAGGCCTCGGCACGTGGCCTCTCCCTTTGGAAGGACATTGGTCTCACATGGTAGCCAGCTCTGAAGGCCACAGAACGAGAGGCACCCATCCTTGGTCAGGCTTAGTCCTGGAACCCCTAATAATACCGGTTCCCCGCAAGGTGTTGACTACAGTCGGCGCGTCAGCCCACACCCAGTGCGGGAGGGACGACAGAAGGCCGTGGAGACCTGGAGGGGACCTTTACTGGGGGCCATCCGTGTAGACTGGACACTACTTCATACAGTATTATCCTTCACAGCAAAAAGTTAGAAACGACCTAACTATCTATCAGTAGGGGAATGTCTAAATGAACACACACATAGATAGTATATTAATATATTAATATAAATAATACATATTATGTCAACTAATGCTAATACAACATAGATACAGATATGTGGACCTCTCTCATGATACTGTACTGCAGGATTACAGGGTAGGGTAGACCTGTGTATACTGCCGGATAGGCATCTAAGACACGTTAAGTGAAAAAAGCAAGTCACAGAGCCCTAAAGACAAGATCGGCGCTTTCCGACAGCTCCTTTTCCAGCTTTCCTGTTCGAGCTTTTTCATTAGCCTGTTTTTGCCCCAGCTTAGTGCGCTTGTGAAGTCGGACAATTACTTCTACGTGTTTTCAACGCACACGTCTTCTCACGGGAGAAGCTCGAGGTCAAGTCCGACAAAGGCAGCCTCGCAGGTGGGGTCTCCCCCGGGAGCCCCAGACGAGTCAGATATTGTCACTGCCCTGGCGGTGGGGCGCTGGAGACGTTCCATCGCAACTGTGCCCTCCCTGGTGGCTGCCAGGCTGCTGGGCGTTAAAGCTTTGCAAAGCTGGGGAGACGGAGACAGGAACAGAGCAAGTTAAAAACTTCTGTTCTCCTCAAATGTCATTCTGTTCTCACCAAGACTTGGCCGCTTGTCTTGCGTAAGTGCCTCCTACCTCTAGGACCCTTCCAAGCCTTTGGTTAGTTTCCAGGGTTCTTTGAAAGCTGACTCTGTTAATTTTGCCAGTTTGTCAGTGCCTTTACGGAGCAGAGACTTTTCAGATGTCCCTACTCTACCATTTTCTCTGACCTTGAAGTCACGTCCAGCAGGATTTCACCTCTTCCTCTCTACAAAAGCTCCCCACGACAAGGTCTTCAGTGGGTCCCATGGTTCTAATCTCAAGGGTCAATGATCAGTCCTAATCTTATTTGATTTAGCAGTGGCTTGTGACCTTCACCTTCTGGGAACACTTCCTTCATCTGGCTTTCAAAGCATCCCCTGGTTTTCTTCCGCCCATACTGCCCACTCTTTTTCTCACCTCCTCTTCTGTTTGCTCTCCTCTCCCTTACTTCTAAACGTCCCATGGGGATGGCAGGCAAGTCTCATATCTGTAAAGGCCAACCATAGACTGACACCGCTAAATGAGCATCTCAGCTGGGTCCCTCCCTAAACTCCACACTCAACATTTCCTCCCTGAATTCGTTGGGGGCATATCCAACTTGAACGACCCAAAACACAACTGTTGACCTTTCCCCCTGGCCTACTCCCTCCCGTCTTTCCCATCTCAGCAAACATCACTCAGGCCAGAGACTTCGACATCACCCTTGACTCCTCATATTCTCCCACATCAAACCCATGGAGATGACATATCGGCTCTATCTTCAGAACATATCCTTCAACGAATCAATTTGTACACCCTCTACCACGGTCTGAACCTCCATCAACTCAAAGCTGAATTAGTGCAACAAGAAGCAACGAGGGTGACTCACCTAGAATCCAGCTCACGTCTTCTCTTCCTCTCCCACCGACTCCCTCCGCCACAGCCTCCATCTGTAGTAAGAGCAAACATCCCTCCAATGGTTCACAGATTCCCTGTGATCTGCTGTCCGTGGACCCTCTGCTCCTACAACACCCCCTGTCTGTCCTTCCTCACTGGCTTCCTGAGTCTTCCTCAACAGCCTGGGCCCCATGTCCCTGCCACCTGGAATGCTCTTCCTTACCGGGCGGCCTGGCATGCTCCTTCACCCTCTCCAGCTTCGACGCAAATGTCCCCTTCTCAGTGCCTTCCCTGACTACCATATGTTCTATTTATCTACTTATTTTTAATACTTATTTACTTAATATTCAATTCTCCACATGAGCAGACCCAAATGTTTCTGCTTTTGATTTTATTTTCGGGTTTCATTTATTCTCTTCCTTAAGACATTGTCTGTGAGCAAGGGTTGGCTCACTGCATCCTGACCGTCCCCAGGTCCAGGCAGAGAGCCCGGCAGCCTCACGGGTGGGATGGCTGGACTGGTCCACTTCCTGGTCTCATCTAGCCTTTGCCATCATCTCCTCTCAGATTCTGTGTCTCCAGCTGTGGGACTGGCACCCCAATTGGGCTTCTTTTCTAAATGTGTATTTATTTTTGAGAGAGAGAGAGAGAGAGAGAGAGAGAGAGTGGAGTAGGGACAGAGAGAGAAGGGGACAGAGGATCTGAAGCTCGATTCAGAAGCTCAATTCAGGGCTTGAACCCACGAACCAAGAGATCATGACCTGAGCCGAAGCCGGACGCTTAGCTGACTGAGCCACACAGGCGCCAAATTGGTCTTTACCTCCCTAACCAGGGCTCTGACATTCCACAGATGTGCTCAGAGTTCCTTTGCTGGAGCACGCGGGAATGCCTTCTACCCTGCTACACAAGAATGTATGATTTATTCATCTCTTCGGGGGCGTAGATTATACAAACAATGTAGTATGCCACGAATTCCAGCCTTGCTCTTGTCAGTATTTGTTTGAGAGTCTGATGCCATATCATAAAAATGATATGAACAGTAACAACTAAAATTTATTGGGACTAGTTGCAACAATAAGATTGAGAACTTGTTGAAATAATAAAGCACGAAGTGTTTTTCTTTTTAAAGAGGGAACGAAATGGAGTATTCATGTGGGATGGAAACCAAATCCTTTTTGGTAACTCTTGATCTAACCAATGTAGCGAAGTAATATAACAGGTTGCACCTCATCCTTAAAATTGATTGCACTCTCAAGTGCAACATGTTCTGAATTGCCATATATAGCGATTCGCGCTGCCCCGTTGTAAACGGACTACTTGACCATGAAGTAAGGTTAAATAAATTAATATACGAGCAGCGCTCAGAATGGTGCCTAGCGTTGTGTAACGACCAGATGTAGAAGCAATTATGATTCATTACAGAACACGAAGCTATGTGTTACGTTACGCATTTCTACGTTCTACATGAAAAAATAGTTTATAGTAACATTACCCTATAAATCTATCACTTTTATCCCAGCAGCTATTTGAGAACTTTCTGAGGCTTAAATGAACATGCACTGTGGAAAGCATGAAGAATCTATACTAACAATTAGATGAATTTCCTGATGATGGTGCATTTTAGAGAGGATCCACCTCACATTTAACCAGAATGATCTTTCCTGCTTGCGACTTGTCAAAGATTAATTTGAGCTGAGGATTTTTATTTGTTTTCATTTTCTTTTAAGTTTATTTATTTATGTTGAGAGAGAGAGAAGGAGGAAGAGGAGGAGGAGGAGAGGAGGAAGAAAAGGGGCAGAGAGAGAGGGAGAGAGAGAATCCCAAGCAGGCTCCACACTCAGTGCAGAGCCTGACATGGGGCTCAATCCCAAGACCAAGAGATCACAACCTGAGCCAACATCGAGAGTCAGATGCTTAACCAACTGAGCCACTCAGGCGCTCCTACTTTGGTTTGTTTTCCTGCTTTGTTGTTAGCATGTCAATTAGGTGAATGGACTTTGGATCAGGGAATCTAGGCTCTAGACAGAACAATTTGTGGGACTTATAACATATGCAGAAGTAAAACATATAGGACAACAATTGAATAAAGAATAAATAGAATAATAGAAGAAAGAAGAAAGGAAAACGGAAGTATATTGTTATAAGGTTCTCATACTATACATGAATGTGGTGTAATATTACATGTAAGGAGATGGTGATGAATTAAAGACAAATACTATAAACCCTACAGCAACCACGAACATAAAAACACAAAGAGTTGTAGCTCATTCACCAATGAAAGAGATAAAATGGAATCATAAAAAATATTCAGTTAATCCTAAAGGAGCCAAAAAAAGACAGAAAAGGGAATAAAGAGCAGATGGGACAAATAGAAAACAAAGAGCAAGACACCTGACAATCACAGTAAATATGAATGGCTAAACACCATGATTGAAAGTCAGAGATCATCAGACTGAATAAAAAAGCAAGACCCAACTATATGTGGCCTACAAGAAATGTACTTTAGGGGCGCCTGGGTGGCTCGGTCGTTAAGTGTCCAACTTCAGCTCAGGTCATGATCTCACGGTTTGTGAGTTCGAGCCCTGCATCAGGCTCTGTGCTGACAGCTTGGAGCCTGGAGCCTGCTTGGGATTCTGTGTCCCCCTCTCTCTGCCTTTCCCCTGCTGGTGCTTTGTCTCTCTCTGTCTCTCAAAAATAAGTATAATAAATAAATGTAATAAATTTCTTAAAGAAATGCACTTAACAAAAAGAAATGCAGTTTATTTTGTTTATTTTTTTATCTGAGAGAGAGAGAGAGAGAGAGAGAGAGAAGGAGCGTACAAGCAGGGGAGAAGGGCAGAGGGAAAGAGAGAGAAACTCTCAAGCGGGCTCCATACTCAGTGTAGAGCCCAACATCGGACTTGGTCCCATGACTGTGGGATTATGACCTGAGCTGAAATCAAGAGTTGGATGTGCAACCGACTGAGCCATCCAGGCGCCCCAAGAAATGCATTTTAAATAAAAAAAAAGACACAAATATGTGAAAAGTAAAAGGACAGAGAAAAACATGCCATGCCAATATTAGTCAAAAGAAATCTGGAATATTAATATGCAACAAAGTAAATTTGATACCAAAGAATATTACCAAGAATAAAGAAGACTATTTCATAATAATAAATGGGTCAATTCATCAAGAAGACATGACAATGCTAACATTCCTAAATTGTAAACATTTATGAACCTAAAAACAGAGTTCCAAAATACTGACGCAAAAGCTGGAAGGAGAAAAAGGCAAATTGATCATGATAGTCAGAGGTTTCAATACCCCCTCTCAACAATGATGGAAGAAATAGACACAAGGGCACCCAGCTGGCTCAGTCGGTAGTTCAAACCCCACCCTGGGTGTAGAGATTACTTAAAAAATAAAAAATCATTTAAAAAAATAGACATAAAATCAGTAAGGATACTGAAGATTTGCACAGCACACTCATTTAACTTGGTCTGATTGGCAGTTGTAGAACACTCCATGCAACGTTCTTTCCAAATATAGAAGAGAACTATGAACATAAAACTACATTCTGTACCACAAAACAAGTCTTAATAAACTTAAAAGGACCCAAGTCATACCAAGCATTTATCTGATCACAATGGATGAAATTTGAAATCGATAACAGAAATAACTCTTAAAAATGCCCCATATATTTGGAAACCAAATAACACAATTTTAAATGTCCCATGAGATGGAGAAGAAATAAAAAAAGAAATAAGAAAAATTTTGAAATGAATGCGAATGAAAACACACCACATAATCAATATGTGTGGAGCTGCTGCTAAAGCAATATATAGAGGGAAATTAATAGCACAGATGCTACACGAGAAAAGAAGAAGGGTCTTAAATCGATGGCCTCAATTTCTACCATAAGAAACTAAGAGAGCAAATTAAACCCAAAGTAAACAGAAAAAAGGGAAATAATAGATCAGAGAGGAATTCACTGAAGCAGACAACAGAAAAATCAGTAAGACCAAACCTTTGAGACGATCAATAGCATTTATGAATCTCTACCTACAGTGACACAAATTTGACATTATACAGACATTGAAAGGATAATAAAGGGTTATTCTGAACAACTTTAAGCCAATAATTTCAGCAACTTACATATATCGGGCTAATTACGTGAAAGGCAAAACTCCTAAAGCTCATCCTGAAGGAAATAGATAAATTGAATGACACAATATGTATTAAGGAAGCTGAAATTCTAGTTGAAACCTTCCTCCCAAAGAAAATGCCAAACCCAGATGACTTCATGGGTGAATTCCACAAACTGTTTAAGGAGGAAATAGCCGCAATTCTGTACATAATCTTCCATAAAGTTAAAAAGGAGGAAATATTCTCAGCTCAATTTATGAGACCAGCATCACCAAGATACTAAAACAATATAAAGACATTACAAGAAAACAAAACGATAGACTCATCTCACTTATGAACTAGGTGTAAAATATTCTAAGTAACGTTTTAGCAGATCCAGTCCTACAAATATACAAAAGATAATATATCATGACCAAGTGGAGTTTATCCCAGGAGCACAGGCGCCATTGGCCACTCTCTTCCCATAGAATGTCATGCTCTTCCACCCAAATCCACTGTCATCTTTTCCGGAGGGTCTGTTACATTCTCCAGTTCCTTACTGCAACATAACAAGTCCCCCCAAAACTTAGTGTTTCAAACAATCATTCGAGGGGCGCCTGGGTGGCTCAGCTGGTGAAGCATCTGACTCTTGGGTTTGGTTCAAGTCATGATCTCACAGTTTGTGAGCCTGAGCCTCGAGTCAGGCTCTGTGCTGACAGTCTGAATAGGGATTCTCTCTCTCTCTCTCTCTCTCTCTCTCTCTCTCCCCCCTTTCTGCCCCTCCCCCCTCAAAATAAATCAACAAAACAAAACAAAACAAAAACTGATTTTTAAAATTTTTATTTATGTTTAAAGTAAACTCTACCACCTAGTGTGGAGCTTGAATTCACGACCCTGAGATCGAAAGTCACATGGTCTACCAGGTGAGCCAGCAAGGTGCCCCCAACGATTTGATTTTTAACAACAATTTAAAAAACAATGGGGCGCCTGCGTGGCTCAGTTAGCTGAGCGGGGCAGACATTGGCTCAGGTCATGCTCTCACGTTTTGTGTGTTCAAGCCCCACGTTAGGCTCTGTGCTGACAGCTCAGAGCCTGGGGCCTGCTTCAGTGTCACTGTGTCACAGTGCTTCTGTGTCTCCCTCTGTCTGTCCCTTCCCCACTCTCACTGTGTCTCTCTCTGTCTCAAAAATAAAGATTAAAGAAAAAAAAAAAGCTATTGGTTTTAAAACAACCATTTGATTTTGTTCATGATTGTGGGTCAGGAATTTTGGAACAGAGAGGTTTCCCTGGGCAGGCGGGCTCACGTGCCAGCTACAGGCGGGGGCACCTCGGGTGCATCCTGTCCAACTCGGGCTGGACTGCGTGGTGTCCTGGTTCCACCTTGGAACCTTGGCTGTGGATTCGGCCTTCCGTCACTGCTGAGGAAGTGACCACCTTCCACGAATAATTTGCAGAGCAAATCACAGGGCCGACCCAGCTTCCCGGAGTGGAGAAACAGACTCTGCACCCAGATGGGGAGAGCAAACAGGACACCAGCACCCCCTGGCATGGGCCACTGGACGCAAGGAAGCGTCATTCACTGGGGGGCGTTATCGTCAGTCTCCCACGGGTCCAAGCGGGGACACCGCCCTCTTCAGTGAGTAACTGAGCTCAGGGGCTGAGACGGGGTGCAGACTTCCACAACCGACTTGAAGGCAACCACCTAGTCACAGCGTCAGGGGGCTTCCTCAGAAGATTGGGGGCACCTCGGGGGCTCAGTCGGTTAAGGGACCGACCTCAGCTCAGGTCATGATCTTGCGGTCTGTGTGTTTGAGCCCCGCGCGGGGCTCTGCTGTCAGCACGGAGCCTGCTTCGAATCCTCTGTCCCCCTTTCTCTCTCTCTCTCAAAATAAATAGATCACCTAAAAAATAAAAATAAAAAGAAGACTAACTTTTGTCCGTCTCATTCAGAAATGTGATGACACTCTGGGAGGAGGAAGATGTCCTATGGGGAAACACGCAGGAACTTTTCTCTTCATTCCAGGGCGACAAATCAGGAAAGAAATTTTAAAACAAACAAACAAACATAAGACGTTTTATTTGGAAACTGGAGTTCTCCATGGGAAAGTCAGGTCTACTAACCCTTGGGGTGGGTGACCTTTACTGGTAAAAGTAGGGTAAAGCAGGTGCCCACCTTTATAAAAACACCAGAGTGTCTTGCAAAACGCTCACTTTGCAAAACCTGCATAAGCCAAACAAAGGGGCACAAAGCAGAAAGTGAAGATCGCTCTCAACCCCCTGCTGTTGTGCAACAGCAGCCCCTCTTACTTAGAGTGTGTGACTCTCCAGACCCTTTTAATTGCTCCCTCGTTGGCAGGTGAATAAAAAGGAAAAGAAACTCAGAAAAAGAGAACACAGGGGCGCCTGGGTGGCTCAGTCGGTTAAGCGTCCAACTCTTGATTTCAGCTCAGGTCATGATCTCAGCGTTCCTGAGTTCAAGCCCCACGTCAGGCTCTGAGCTGACCGTGTGGAGTCAGCTCGGGATTCTCTCTCTTCTCTCTGTTCCTTCCCTGCTCATGCACGCCTGCACACGGACTCTCTCACACTCTCTTTCTCTCTCCCAAAATACATAAACTTTAAAAAGTGGAGAACTGTTCTTAAAAAAAAAAAAAAAAAAAAGAACACAGAGGTTTCTGAGGAAATTATGCAAGAGGTTAAATTTGAATTAGAGGGAAATAACTCACTGAAAACAATTTTAAATGGATTTATTAGGACATAATTCACACGCCATACAATTCACTCATTTTAAGTGTACAACTCGGTGCTTTTTAGCATTTTCACAGAGTTGTGAATGTATCAGCATGCCAATGGAATTTAAAAAAAGTTTTTAACGTTTACTTATTTTTGAGAGACAGAGAAGAGCGCGAACAGGGGAGGGGCAGAGAGAGAGAGGGAGACGAAGAATCCGAAGCAGGCTCCAGGCTCCGAGCTGTCCCCACAGAGCCCGATGCGGGGCTTGAACTCGCAAACTGCGAGATCATGACCTGAGTCAGATGCTAAACCGACTGAATCACCCAGACGCCCACCCCCAGTGGAATTTTAAAACATTAGTCTCCCCTGAAGGAAAGCCTCCCAGCCTCATTTTCCCCCAAACCTCTCAACCCTAAGCAAGTGCTAATCTACTTTCTGTCTCTCTGGATTGGTCTCTCCCGGAATTTCAAACACAAATGAGTGAAATAATACAATATGTGGTCATTAACGACCAGCCCCTTTCACTTGGCAGAATGTTTGCCAAGTGAAAGGTGCGACACGTATCAGCACCTCCTTTCTTGTCGCTGTTGACTAATTTTCCACTCTACTGATACACCACATTTTGTCCGTCCACCATTCAGCTGACAGACATTTGGGCACAGAGACACAGAATCCGAAGCAGGCGCCAGGCTCTGAGCTGCCAGCACACAGCCCAACGTGGAGCTTGAATCCATGAACCGTGAGACCATGACCTGAGCCGAAGTCAGATGCTTAACTGACTGAGCCCCCCAGACGCCCCTACTTTTGCATTCTAATGTCAGAGTTGAGTAGTTGCAAAAGAGACCATAAGTACGGCACCCCGATCTAAAATATTTACTCTCTGGCCCTTTCCAGAAAAACCCCACCAAACTGCTTTAGAGAGTTACAGAAGATTCTGCGGTATGATATCCAACATTTTATTCCCGGTTCCTCTGAGGGTATATAGGTCCTTTATCATTGTTTGGTACTTTAGGTCATCCTACAGAGGTCACTGTCAGCATTTATTTCTGTAAACAGGTACAAATCTTTCTGTCAGAGAGTTTCTTAGAAGGGGGATTGGAAGAATGGTAAGCCAAGACACATAGTGACATTAGAGGCATGTCTGTGACAGTATGGCTATAAAGTGGACTTTAGGTGTTGCAGAAGCATTCCTGAAAAAGTAGAAGCATACATGGTTGTTTTTTGAAAATAAAAGCTAATCTGGAACCGCAGCTCCCAATATTTCAGCGAAGCACAGGAGAAAGAGGCAAAGAGAGGAGTGAAGAAGGTTCAAAGACAAAGGCATTGAGAACACTAGGGAGTTTATTTTGAAAGATAAGAGTAAACATAATGTATTTATTGTCAAAATTGTAAGAAGTGTATTTTTGCTAAAGTGGTAGCGGTGAAATTATGAATTTGGAAAAATACCAAATCCTTCATCAGGGAAAAGCAGAATTCCAGGAATCTTTCTTCAACAACAAAATGAATCCATTAAAAAAAATTTTTTAATATCCATTTATTTTTGAGAGAGAGAGACAGAGTGCAAGCCAAGGAGGGGCAGAGAGAGAGGGAGACACAGAATCCAAAGTGGGCTCCAGGCTCCGAGCTGTCGGCACAGAGCCCGACACAGGGCTCGAACTCACGAACCATGAGATCATGACCTGAGCTGAAGTCGGATGCTCAACTGACTGAGCCACCCAGGCGCCACAAAATGAGTCCATATTCTAGCCACATTGTCACAGACGTGTCTCTAATGTCCATTCTTCTTTGGCTTGTGTGTCACCCTTTTCCTGCCTTCTTCCTCAATTTTTTGGAGTAGATCCTCAAGTAATTTTTTCAGAATGGATGCAAGAGTGTGTGCGTTCTTGGACATTGTTGTCTGGCAATCCCGTATCCATTTCCCCTCCTTTCTTCCTGAGAAAACCTGTTCTGTTCAGGTATTTACCCCTCTTCTGCTTGGACCGCATGACTCACGGTAAGGAACCCCCCCCCCATTCATTCCCGGTTGGTGGATGAATCTACGACAACCAGCGCGTGTTATGTTGTGTAGGACACACACAGCCTGGGTCACAGTGACGAGAAGAACTAACATCCTGTTGCTGGAAGGAAAGTTTCCCCTCTTTTCTTCTGATGCGCATAAATGAGGAAACCTGACGCCCTCATGAGCAAGTCTTACAATGAAGCCTGATGCCGATGATGCTGGAGCGGAGAGACGGACAGACAGGAACGGGGTCTCTGATGCGTCACGTGGCCCTGAAGCAGCTCCATGGGAAAATTCACCCTATTTTCTGGGGCTCCTGCTATTTGCAGTCCGAAACCCAAATTTGTCTTTACTTTCCCTCATCCTTAGCAGGCACTGGGGTGGGTGCAGGAGTCTAGGTTCAGAATGACTTCCTCTGAGACGGAAAGTGTTGTTTCCTTTTTCTCAAGTGTCAGATACAGCATCAGACACAGCCCAGTCTAATTCTTCCTGTTTATGGAACACCCTGGTTTTCCTCTTTGAAAGTTTTGGGGTTTCCTTTTTATCCTTGATGTTAGCAATTTCTCCTACTTGTACCTAGACGTGTGGCTTTTACACATTTCTGCCTGGCGCTTGGTAGGTTCTTTATATCTCAAAGCTTGAGTTTATATTCATCTCTAGGAAAGTTTCTTACATGAACTATTTTTTAATTTTTCCCTACCTGCCTGTTTTATTCTTCAGAGAATCCAGTACATTTGTTGACTTCTGTGTTTTTAGATTTCTTAAGTTTTCTCTAACTTATAAAATCCTAGGTCTTACATTACAAATCACAAATAATTCCCTTTGCCTATGTTAAAACAATAATCTGAAACTTCGAATGAAATCTTCAGTTACAATAATCATTTGCGTATGTACTTTTAGATACGACGTATATAATTTTTTTAAGATTCTAGCAACTTTGGCTTGGATTGCTCCTTTTTCCTAGTAGCCCATTCTTGTTTTATTGATGCAGTATGCCCTGGGGTCTAAGGATGGTGACTGTCATTCACGTCAGCCTCTGTGTCAGGTGCCACCTTGTTGTTTGTGATGAGGCAAAATATTTCAATTCTCCAATAACCCCCTTTGCTGCTTTTTTTTTTTTTTAATCAAGCCCACAGATCTGTCATCGAAAAATAAGTTTCCTTCATTTCAGTGGGATTTGGGAAGGAAGGAACACTGTGCTCAGGACCCCCTTAAACTGGGGACCCCATGGCGCCCTGACCAACTCATGGCTTTTTCAAGTCCTTCTCGTACTTGGCATCTGACGCTGAAGGGAGACATGTGAGTCTGGGCAAAGGTCAATTGGTTAAAGACTGAACTTTCATTAGAATTTTCTCAGGAAAAATTAGAAAAGATTCTTGTTTATATTTGTTGTTCTCTTATCTAGAGAACATCTGGAAAACATTTTCACTAACTCATTCCATTTGTATTGTGTTTCCAAGAAGTAAAGAAATGAAAGGAAATTCCAAATAACAATGTTTTCTTTTGTAGAGCCAAATATTGTTATCCTTCCCTCCTTATTACAGACACATTTGGTTCTGTATAGAGACACGTACTGATACAGCTCTCAATATGTGGAAAGCCCAATGGTAGTGGTTTTTACTTCCAGGTTGTTGACTATAAAAATTGCTACCTTTGTTAATGACGAGTATTCGGTGAGTCCCTCCTATGTATGCCAAATAATTCCTCAGAATGCGGGAGATACAGCACTTAAATGGGGTTCCTTCCTGCAAAGAATGTATGGTTCAGGGCCACCTGGGGGGCTCAGTTGGTTGAGTGTCTGACTCTTGGTTTCGGCTCAGGTCATGATGTCATGGTTTGTGAGTTTGAGCCCCACATCCCGCTCCGCACTGACAGCATGGGTCTCTCTCTCTCTCTCTCTCTCAAAAACAAGTAAAATAAATATTTAAAAAAGAATGTATGGTTCAGTTGGGGGGATAATATTAATGGTGCTGTTGTCATTTGAGATCACGAGTTATGTGGCTCTGACAATACGGGGTCAGCAGGGACTTGGCCTTGGGGTACTAAGGATGCTAACTATGTTCTTCAGGCTGGCCCTTGGAGACTGATCAGGCAGCCCTTCACCTGTGCTCTGTTCTGCCGCTCAGAACCGAGTCCCAGCTCCTGCCCACACACGAGGGCCACGTCTACTGCCACTGTAGACCCAGCCTACAGGAGACAGGGGACCTCTGTATAGGGCGCAAGCAGAGGCATGGGGGCGTGGGACCATGAGGAGCTGCATCAGACCAGACACAGGGACGGTGTGCAGCCGGACAGGGACAGGAGGCACAGGGGTCACAGCCGAGAAGCTTGCCTGGGTGTGGGGGGCGGCCCACAGCTCCCTGTGAAGGGCAGGGACCATGAGAAATACCCATGTGGATCTCCTACGGCGTCCTTGCCAAAACCGTTTTAACTCAAGTATCATCAAGCCTTTCCACACAACTCCAGTTACGGGAAATATGGGGAGAGAAGAGCCATGAAACAACACCAGTAGGAAACGATCCGACAAAATCTATAAAGTGAGACGCTCTTCATGACAGCTGCCCTGGCCTCTCCAACAGGACAACGTCACACAGAAATACAGGGACAGGGAAAAAAACATAATGCAATGCTTGGATTGTGGTTCTAAAAAAGCAACTATAGGGGGGCGTGGGTGGCTCAGTCGCTTGAGCGTCTGACTTTGGCTCAGGTCATGATCTCATGGTTCGTGGGTTCGAGCCCTGCGTCAGGCTCTGTGTTCCCTCAGTGCAGAGCCTGCTAAGTCCTCTGTCCCCCCTGGCACGCTCTCTCTCATAAATAAATAAACAGTAAAAAATAAAAATAAAAAAGCAACTATAGGAGGCATTTTGGGTGGGCAATGGGGAAATTTGGATATGGATTGGGCATTAGATTATATTAGGGAATTATTAAATATGATCGTGCTCTCATGATCAAAGAGGAGGAAGTCCTGAGTTTTTGGAAGGTATGTTCCATGGCAAACGTCATGAAAGTGGTAACCTATTTTATAACGGTTCAGAAAAAACATATACACAGCCTTACGTTGGGAGGTCATAACAGCAAGGACAAAATGTGCTAAGACCTGGGGACATGACAGTACTCTCTAACTGGCTCTCCTGTTCGTTCCCCAAAGCACTTTCCATGGTAAGGGTCGGAGCAATGGCTCCACGATGTCTTGTTTCAGAGATGTTACTCAAAAGACACTTGGCCACCTCGGGGCTAAAATGGCTCCAGTAGAGAAGGACTTGATTTTCTTGCAGACCGAGAGGGCTGGGGATAGCAGTTAGTGTCCCCGGCTCAGCTGCTCCATGATGCCCCCTGGAGTCCTGGGTCTTTCTATGGCCCCCTCCTTCCCCCTTGGTGCGGTGGGGTCCCAGATTTAGTCTCCATGTGCCTCAGTGGCCCTCAGTGGAAGGAGAGGGCAACAGGGCGGTCCCCGATCGCAGACACGTCCCGTGGGACTTGCACTGGCCATTTCCGCTTTGGCCGTGACTGGCCCCATGGAACACTGAGCCAGAAGGGAGTCTGGGAAACCAGAGTGGAACCATTCTAACCTCCCTTGGGGGCTAGCGAAAGAGCAGGGCTGTGAATTGGGGCCTGGCGTCCCTAACATACCGATTTTACGTCCAGCCTTTCCTACAATATCTAAATGTATCTCCTAACGAGATTTCTTGAGCAGGCATTCATATACAACGAAAGGAAAACGCAACAGTTTTAAAAGCGTAATTTGAAAACTGACTGAATTCAGTACGGATGGGGCATAACTCCCTTCCACAAACATTTAACAAGCCCCTGACTCCACAGCAAGCCCTGGGACACGCTCCTCAGCCCTGGAACGTCTATAGTGTGGGGCCCCTGGGGGGGGGGGGGCTCAGTGAGGCGCCCGACTTCCGCTCAGGTCAGGATCTCGCGGTTGGTAGGTTCGAGCCCCGCGTCGGGCTCTGTGCTGACAGCTCAGACTCTGCTTCGGATTCTGTGTCTCCCTCTCTCTGCCCCTCCCTCGCTTGCTCTGTCTCTCTCTCTCTCTCAAAAATAAATAAACACTAAAAAAAACTTTTTTTGAAAGCGAAACAGAACGTCATCACTGTGTCTAGATTTATGTCCGCTCTGGAGAGACGCGGGAAACGGTCTCGGGAACTTTTAGTTATTCCTCTGCAAGAGCGACAGCACCGGGGGCGGGGGGGGGGGGGGACCAGGGACAAGTGAGGGGGTGCGGCGCGTCCCCCGCGGGTGATCAGGGCAGCAACTACGGCCCAGAGGGCGGCAAGGACCAAGGAGGGGTGCGGAGGCAGGAGACCGGGGAGCCGCTGGTGCCGGACGGCGCGGACCCTGAGCTCCGGAGGGCCGGGGGCGCTCCAGACGGAGACCGAGCCCGTGACCCCCGCACGGAGGTGAGCCCCCCACCTGGGGCTCGTCAAGCCGCATCGTGTGCCTGTTCTCGGCTGCGGGCTATTCAAACGCTGAAGGGCAATATTTGGGCCCGCTCGGGTTTATTCGTGGGCTTTAATTCAGAACACATTTCCACTAAGGGAGGGAGAACAAAGAACAATAGCCCCAAAGTTCAATTTACATTCTCAGTCAGTGAAACAGAATGGAAATAAAAACCAGTTGTGCGGGAGTCAAACTGCACCGCGTTTCCCAGAGCGCCTTCCCTATAATGTCACGGAATAAAGGACATTTTTAAACCACCAGCAAAAGAGCTTAAGTGACCAAAAAAGGAGAGGTGAAGACTTTCTATTAAGAAAAAAAAAAATTTTTTTTTTTGTTTTTTTTTTTAAATTAGGGCCGTGATGACAGCAGTCTGTCTGTCTCTCTCTCTCTCTCTCTCCCAATTTGGCGGCTGCAAACTTAACTTGAATTATTTCCGGACTTACAAGTCTTTTCCTGCAGGGAGCGGCGTGTCTGGGGGCTGCTAGCCCCCCGGGAAGGAAGCCCGGGGAAATGCCCGCTCGGGGGAGCGGCTTTGCTTCGTGGTTTGGCGAGGGTTCGCCAGGACCATCACCCCCCATGAGTTCCCCACAAGTCCAGGCACAAATTTGCCCCCGTACGTTGCGTCTGGCTTGTTCTGGAAAAAAAAAAATCTATAGATATAGATATAGATATAGATATAGATATAGATATAGATATAGATATAGATACAGATCTATAACAAGTCAGCACAGAGCCCGACACGGGGCTCAAACTCATGGACCATGAGATCATGACCTGAGCCCAAGTCAGGCGCTTAACCGACGGAGCCACCCAGGTGCCCCTGTTTTGCTGTAAAAAAAATTTTTTTTTAATGTTTCTTTATTTTTGAAAGAGAGAGAGACAGCGTGAGCAGGGGAGGGGCGGAGAGAGAGGGAGACACAGAATCCGCAGCAGCTCCAGGCTCCGAGCTGCCAGCACAGAGCCCGACGCGGGGCTCGAACCCACGAACCGCGAGATCATGCCCTGAGCCGAAGTCGCACGCTCAACCGACTGAGCCCCCCCAGGCGCCTCTTGATTTGGACTTGTGGCGTGTCCTTAACTCACGCACCTTTTCTCTCTTCCATTTTTTTTTTTTAATCAAAATGTTTAAAACTTCCGGTAAAACACACGCATCAGGTGCGCCGCGTAGCCGCGTCGCAGCGCGCCGTCCTGGGGCGCGGAGCGCGTCCACACGGCCGTGCGGTCGCAGCACGCGTCCGCGGAGCCCTTCGTCTTGCAGACCCGAAACCCGGCCCGCTCGCCGCTTCCCGCAGCCCTCGGCCTCCTCCGTCCGGGGGCCCCGGCTGCGCTGCAGGAATGGGCCGCGCGGAGGCCGTTCCGCGTCTTCCGCAGCCTTCCGAGCGCGGCCCACGGAGGGAGCCCGGCTCAGCCGCGTCTCCTGCGCGCTCCCAGACCGGGTCGCGGGGCCTCGCTGCCCTGCCAGGGGCTGGTGTCGCTGCGGCCCGCCCGCGCGGGCTGGACGGAGGCTCCGAGGGCGATGCCCTCGGCAAGAAAGAACTCCCTACCCTCCCACCAGCGGTGACCCGAGTGGGACTGGCATTTTGACCTCCGACTGTGGCATCTGCCACCTGGCTGGGAACTCGGGGAGAGGAGCCCCCACCCCGACCTCAACACCAGCTTGACCACACCTTTCAAACTATGAGCCCGCTGTCGGCGACTTGCCCCTACGTCTCTGGAGATGCCTCAGTTCTGCGTTCCGCGTGGGTCACATGCCCCCGGGCCCCCAGCTTCCGGAACCTTCCGCCCCTCCCGCGCCGGGTCCCAGGCACCACGTCCGACTCCCGGAAAGTCGCCTGGATAAGATGCCCTTCCGCACTCCGGGCCCCATCGGATCTCTCCGGTCTTCCCAGCGGCGTCCCCTTTCTGTCCCGCGTCCCCCCGTGCACTGAGCCTTCGGGGCTCCCGAGTGTCCTCCGTGCGGAGGGCAGCTCCGTGGTCATCCTGGTCCCTCACGGACTTGACCCACTTCCGAAGCGCCCCGGCCCGTCGTGCCAGGAAACGTCCCCTCGCTGGGCTTGTCGCGATCACGCCCAGGCCGTTACTCAGCCGGAAGACCACGCAGCCGTTCTCCGCCCAGCGCGCCCCCCGGGTCACCGTGGGGGCCTGTCCGGCCCTCGGAGGGGAGGCCCTGCGTCCCTGGGGTCACGTGGTGTGTCGGGGTCTCCACTGGGCAGGGTCAGCAGTAGAGGCGGGTATTTTGAGACAACACAGACTCCCCGTTTCTCCTCCAGCGCCTCTCCCTGGGCCACTCATTTCCCCACCCGTCGGGGGCCCTGCGTGTAGCAATCCCTACTTCAGAGTCTGCCCGCCGTTGGCTTTTCCATTTCCCTCCTTCCTTCTGTCTTTGTGCCCCGGGACTCAGCTGTGAGGAAGGACTTCCCGCCTCTACTGACTTACTCACGTCTGCGTTTCCAGGGCCGGGGCTCACAGGTACTTCTCCGGCCCTGAGGACTGGACCACAGCACCTCATGCGTTCTGTTGCTCCACCCATGGTCCCCTTGCGTCCTAGTTCGGGCTCCGACTCCCTCCTGGAGTGTGTAACGGCCCTAAAATGCTTCGGAAACCAGAGGCGGCCTCCGTTGTGGGCCAGTCACCATCCCCATGGCTGCCCCATGCAGAAGTCACGGGGCTTTTTCTAGTATCTTACTCAGAATACTCTCCTCACTTAATGATTAACCGTATTAGACCTAAGAGGTTTCGTATTCATGGGAGGTTTTGCCGGGTGTTGGAGTGAATCAAACGCGTGCCTGACAAAGTGTGAGGGTTCATTAAACACTAATCACTATTATGATTATTGTTCGGACCACTGGGGGAGGTGCAATGCAATTGTGAATAGGACACTTTATAAAGATGCAGAAATTTATAAAATCAGTATCCATGTAAAATTATTATTATTATTATTATTATTATTATTAGTCTTTAAGTGTTAAGTGGACCATTTTCAAACAGTGCTTCTTTTTTAAAAATCTTTTTAATTAATTAATTTATTTTGAGAGAGAATGAGAGAATGTGAGTGGGGGAGGGCCCAAGGCAGAGAAAGAACTCCAAGCAGGCTCCGGGCTGTCAGCACAGAGGCCAACGTGGGGCTCGAACCCAGGAAACTGCGAGCTCATGACCTGAGCTGAAACCAAGAGTCAGACGCTCAACCGACTGAGACACCCAGGCGCCTCTAAATGGTGCTTCTTCAAAGTCTGCTCCTCTGGGGCTCCTGGCTCGCCCAGTTGGTGGAGCATGTGACTCTTGATCTCAGGGTCATGAGTTCAAGCCCCACGGGGCCGACTTAAAAAATAAACAAACAAATAAATAAGGTAATAAAAAATAAAGACTGCTCCTCTACTCCCTGAACTAACTCTGTCACTGATTAGGTTACTACGTTCAAATCTTAATAATAATTTGTCAATTACCTACATCTGGCAGGATCAAGGGTGATTTTTGTACTTGAGGCTCTCCTGAACTTTAAAGGCTTTTAGACAAGAAAGGTGTTATTACTTCTATTGTGATAACCTGTTATTTAAAATATTTTATAAGGGCACCTGGGTGGCTCAGTTGGTTGAGCGTCTGACTCAGGCTCAGGTCATGATCTTGTCATCCGTGAGTTCGAGTCCTGCATTGGGCCCTGTGCTGACAGCTCAGAGCCTGGAGCCTGGAGCTGCTTCAGATTCCGTGTCTCCCTCATTCTCTGCCCCTGCCCTGCTCACGCTCTGTCTCTCTGTCTCTCTGTCTCTCAAAAATACATAAACATTAAAAAAATTAAAATATTTTGTAATGTTACCCTTAAACACTGCTCCAAATGGAGCAGAAATCCCAGTTTGCTGCAGAGACTCGATGCTTGTTCCTATCCTCATGCTGATGTGGGAGGTCGGTGCCCCCGTGGGCTCGCACACTTGTTTGCCTCCACGTTAGAATGGCGTTAGAGAGATTATTTTGTTAGCTTGTAAAAATACACACAACTGTATTCATCGTTCTCCTTTTGAAAATAGTACCCCTGGGAAAATGCGATCTGTTAAAATTTCCCCGAAACAGTCAAGAATTTTAATTTACTTAGATTTTGGCTTTGCGAAACAGGATTGCTTAAACAAACTCCCACCGGACCTTGGCGCGCTGCGGGCCAGGCACTGGATCGAATTAAACACGCCGGGTTTCCCTACCTACGTGTAACTGTATCGGAGTGTTAGTGCTGCATTGAAACAGCGCTCTCTCACCACGCGATGTTGAAACCTTGAATGGATTTTTAACCTAAGTGGGTTTAATTCAGAAAACTCCTCCTACAGAAGTAAGCCTTGAACGCACTGCCATTCAGGAAAACATTTAGAGTGAGGCCGCCTAGTGCGAATTCCGTGGAGACGGAAGGACCTTAGTGGCTGTGAGCAGTCTCCCTGGTGGGTTAGGTAAAGCCCGCGGGAGGGGCTGACGCTGGGTAGATCGCCCCTCGCCCCTCAAGGGGCCTGCGTGCCAGGGCCTCACAGATCCCGTCCTGCAGCGAAGCTCATCTGAGTGCGCCCTGAACACCCCGTGGCACGTCCCTCGGCTGTCTACCTGCTGAATGAAAGGTAAGGACCCTGGCTGACGGCAGGCTGTAGGATGGGGGTGGAGGGAAGAGCGGAACCTTCCCCCCTGAAGGGATCAGGATGTGCCACCCTCGATCATGCACGCTGGCATTTTGATTACTCGGGGCTAAAGCAACTTGAGAACAGCAGGTGCAGGAGGGCTCTCTGACCTCCGTTCCACCTAAAAGCAGGTTGTAAAACCTCCTGCGATACAGGGCCCTCCGTGTACTGAGAAGGGAACGCTCTTTATCACCGGAGACAGAGTCGGCGCTGGCGCGGATCCGCACAAACCTCACCCAGACACCCCCTGCCTCCATTAGTTTCCCCACTTATCGATCTCCCACCGTTGGCCTCCCCTAGAAGCAGGTCTCCACAACTGGTTGCTCTTTGTTGAAAATAGTATGGAAGTTCTCAGGCCTAATCATTTCTTGGGAGTTTTCATTTCATTTCTGAAGGGCCTTTCCTATGGATATGAAATAAACCTTTTTCTCCGTCGATCTGTTATTTTCTTGTTTAGTTTTTTTTTTTGTCAATTTAATTTGCAGAGCCCCAGACACTGAACCTAAGAGGGTGCAAGAAAATGTGCTGGTTTTTTTTCCTTCCCCGATACCATCCATGGACTCTCTTTTATTCACATGAGTAAAACTCACTGAAGGAGCCCCAGAAGCTCAGGTAAACTAAAACTCTCTTTCCTACAGAAGTTAAAAAAAAAAAAAAACCAAAGTAACCTCTGTCCGTTTTTGCAGGGGAGCCAAGATTTAGACTGGTGGGATGTTTAACCTTCTTTGAGATGATGAGTCTCTCTGAGAATATTACGGAAGCTACAGAAGAAAGTCGGCAGGTGTAACGAGAGTGAGTGGCCATCGTGACATCCTCCAGAGGAGTTTCTTGCTACCCTGTGGGAGGGTGGCAAGGGACGCTGCCCGGGGCATCGTGGGGTGGGGAGGACTGAGGACGCCTCAGCTGGATCTACGGCTCCGCTCACCTCGGTCCCAACCGGTAGTTCTTCCGAAACGTGCAACGTCTGTGCCGCCGCTGAGGAGAGCTTACCAGCCCCTTTCCGGAGAACTCCTACAAGCCCGGCTTAGCCGGCTCTAGAGAACATTCTTTAAGTGGAACGGTTGCAAGCGCTCCTCCCAGTAGATGCACGGGCGGAAATTGCAGATTTGTCTTGTTTACCCATTCCCAAGACATCTGGCCGAGGGTCCTGGCCTCTTTCTGGGTTTCCTGACACAAACTGGGGGTAACAGTAGTGTCGTTTGCAAACTGTTGTAGTGAGAAGATAAGCTAATGGGACTGAGAACTGCCTACTTGGTGAACGCTGTCTACGTAGGGTGAATTCAGTGATCTCTCGTTCTAGTTAACTCGGGGACCTCTAAGCTTCCCCGCCCCCGCCTGCTCTCAGGATCCATGAGTCATAAGAGCATGAACGTTACGTCTGCATATTAATCCGTTACCCCGTCGACATGCTTCATGGTTTATTTCGCTTAACACCCTGGACAGTCCTGTGAATCGGGCTACGTCACCCCATTAGACGGAGGGGAGACCAAACTCGGGTAACTCGCCTCCGATCGCACGGCAGTGGGTCTCGATGAGACCACAGCCAGAATGCAGACCCTCACCTGCCCCAGTCACAGATTGAGAGAGGTTGTTTGCAGCGCAGACAACAAGGAAGAGATCTCAGAACACAAAAGAAAGCTTACATATCACTGAGGGAAGACACAACACGTATGTACAACGAATGGACAGTTCCTCCCAGAAACCCACCTGGCCAGTAAGTCTGTGATCAATGCTCAGTGTCGCTGGGTACCGACAAGCACAAACGACCTGACGAGATATTGCTGAGCATCCGGCAGAGGCGCCGGTGAGGACAGAGGGAGATGGGGATTCTCTACTACAGGCGATAGTCATTCTGAGCGCCAAGGATACCCTCCCACTATCTGCTAACTCCCCGCACTGCTGCCAAGTCCTACGCTGCTGCTATATCTGATTCTTCGCATGTGTGTGAGCTAAGGTGCTTTGGGTAGCGAGGAACTGTAGGGGAGAAAACACTTTTCACGCACCCTCTTATGTTCCCGGACTGCGGTTTGCAAATTAAATCATCCAAGATGGATTAACAGCACTAAAGGCACACGACCTGTACTTGAAGTTCATCTTATTTTTCCTGTGTACATGGAGGTTTTCACAGAAGAGAAGTCAACACTTAAAGAGGTGGATAGACCTGGAGCCTATACTAACAAAGGGTGAGGAACTGAACAGACACAGCTGGACAGAGGAAAAGGTGTGGGCTTCTGGTGGCAGTAAATAGAGGGAAGGTAACGCTTGGGGAATGTAATGGGAAGTGAGGGTTATTTAGGAACGTCTGGTGACCTCCACCTCCGGTCATAATGTTGTTCCTCCCTTGCCGGTGTGGTCGAGGGGGACACCTTCACAAAGGGAAATTTATGTCCCATTTTTAGGAAGACGGGAGGAGGAGAGAGAGCCTTTCCTACGCCTGCTGCTTCTCAATTGCCTTCAGCTCAAAATAATCCTTATGCCAAGGTGGCATATTTGGGGCACCATGTTCCAATCCTCGCCAGAACATAATTTCAGTCTAAAAACGACATGAGTACAGTGATTGTTCTCGGAGTGGGAGGTCCGGAAGTGGGAGGTCTGGAATATTTATTTATTTATTTAGAAAGAGGCAGAAGAGAGTGCGAGTGGGGGAGGGGCAGGAAAGAGAGAATCCCAAGCAGGCTCCTGGCTTTCAGCGCAGAGCCTGATGGGGGGCTCCAACTCATGAAATCACGAGATCATGGCCTGAGCAGAAATCAAGAGTCAGACACTTAACCGACCCAGCCGCCGAGGCGCCTCTAGTTTTCTTATATTTTTTCCTGTATTTTCCATTTCTCCATCCCCCTTAGCCCAATAGGTCCTTCACTCCATCTTTCACCTTACCTGCTGAACTTGTAAAAAGTTTAATTCAGGCTGTATTTGGCGTCTGATGGCTTATTCTCAATTCAGGATGCAGCATTGTCTGTGTCTAATGGTCTCCAACAACAGGCGCGTGTGCGCACATGCTCATGTGCCTGTGTGTGTGCGTGTGTGATTCTTTATCTGAACTGTGTGTCTGGTTTGCTCACCTGTTTTGGTTTCTCCCATGACGGTGCCGCTGGTGTGCACTTCTGCTGAAGATGAGGTGCTAAGGAGCGGGCCGTCGGCTGTGGGGGGCACGGCGGGGGGGCGGCTGGCCCCGCTGGAGTGTGCTTGGCAGAGGGCCAGGGCTCTCCCCACACATGTCGGCACCTGGAGGCCTCTCCTCCACTGGGAGCCCCGGGGCGGGGGGGTGGCACCGGGCAGGAAGAGCCTGCCCGCCAGAATTCTAGAAGCCAGACAGTCGGATGTGTTGGACACACACGTCATCCGGTGACTCCTTCCAGGAAGGGCTTGCCGCCCCCGGCTGTCAGCAACTCGAGGGTCTGCCTTGGTGGCAGGGGGTCCACTGCCCGATGGAGGGGAGCACCTGCTCACCGTGTCTAGGGCTGAGCCCCCTCACTGTGCTCAGAGTGACCGCTGTCACTTGTGCTCGCTAAGTGTCGAGTTCTCTTCTGCAAAACCTGTAATGGCGGTCGACGCGTGCACAGACCCCCCACCCATACCGCGAGCACCTCGGCCTCCTCGAGGACGTGCTGGAACCCCAGCCCTGGAGCGCCCTCGGGACCCACCAAACAGCCACTCGGAGCCGCTGCTGGCGGAGCTCCTGCTCGCGAAGTGGAGCAGAGGGAAGTCAACGCTTAGAAGTCAAGGGAGAGACAAGGGCCCTTTGGGAAATTATTGTCTTCCAGGCATTTTATCTCTCAGGGCAATTCATAGTCCTTTTTTTTCTTTTTAAACTTTTTAAATGTTTGTTTGTTTTTCAGACAGAGAGAGACAGAGCTTGAGCAGGGGAGGGCCAGAGAGAGAGAGGGAGACACAGAATGTGAAGCAGGCTCCAGGCTCCGAGGTATCAGCACACAGCCCGACACGGGGCTCGAACCCACGAACCGTGAGATCATGACCTGAGCCGAAGTCGGACACCCAACTGACTGAGCCCCCCAGGCGCCCCAGGGGCAATTTGGAGTGCATTTTGGACCAGCTGACTGACAAGACAGGTGCAGCGAGCATGCAGGCCATGGGTGTCCCAGGCGGGTCTGGGCGATACCCTGGCTGTGAACGGACGTGGGTTAGTTCCTCTGGCTCTGTTTTCTCCTCTGTGAGTAGATTTTGTGGAGATTTACATCAGATGCAGCTTTGAGACAGGCCCCTGCCGATGCCAAGATCCTGCACCCCCCGGGGTGATTTTAAGCTGAGTCTCGGGGAAAAACACAAGTGGGACCCCATCGGGCCGCCCTGGTGTGCGCGGAAACGGAGCTCTGCATTCCGGATCCTCCTGGTGCAGAATCTCTTCCCGAAATAGTTGCTGTAAACCTCGGTCCGAACGTCAACACGAGCCGTTCATCTTGGAAGCAGAGTGTGCTCAGGATTTGGCTTCCGAGAAATTATCCGAGGCGTGGCCGTGTGACTGTTTCCAAAACCACAGGAAAGAGGGAATAGGGCCGGCCAGCTCTTTAGATGAGACAGCGATTGTTTTCCCTTCTCTTTTAACCAGACCCTGCTCCTGAAAAGTAAACTTGCGAATATAAACATTCCGCAAATCAGAAAACGGAACATATTAGCTGCCGGAAAGTGGGGTAGAGCCCAGTTTTACCCGCTCTTGTCTGACCGCAGACGGGGCTGGAGTGTGGCCACAGGGGACGAAAAGGCAGTGAAGCTTGTCCCACGGGGCCAAGGCGGTGAGGGGCCCCAAATCTGCCCACGGATGAATGGGAACACACTAGCCACGTTACTGGTGGCGGGTTACTTTGGAGTCATTTTTTATCCATTTAATAAATACTGATGGAAGGACCCAGCTAGCGTCACTTGTGCTTCTGAGGGAAGAAATTCAACGTGCACCAAATGCTCCAGGGTTGGTTTATCCATGGCACGGAAGCCACCAACACGGATGAAGCGTGAAGGGTGGCATCTCAACGCTGATAAACGCTGTGCTGGACAAGGAAGCTGAGACTGAAGGGGCATGTTTCCTTTGAGGCATGTGGAACGCGCCCCCATTTCCCGCATCAGCCGGGGACACCGGCTCTGTCTGCGGTAGCAGCTCCGTTGAGGGGCGGTTCCAGCGCCCCACACCCTAATTTAAAATAATCAGGTCCAGATGCTGGTGCCAAAAACAGAGGTTTGCACCATTCACCACCGTGACCTGGATCCTATTTCAAAAGTGTCAAATCAAAGCTGTGCCACCAAGGCCTGATTTCTTAATGAATTCCTTGTGTATTTTCATCTCTTGAATGCAGAAAAGTGGGGTGTCCACTGGGGAGTAAAATTCGGATTTACAAAAACAAAACCCACGGGTGTGATCCTTTGTGAAACGCACCCTGCGTAGTGGATATCTCGCTGTGGAATTATTTGCTGCCTCATTAAGATGCTTTCATCTAAAAAGCCACATCTGAGAGGCAGCAAAATACTTACAGAGAAAAGGGGGCATGCGCTGAAGGAAATCTCAGCATGGAAAGGCTTTACAAAATGCTGACGTTCTGTCGTGTTAATCCAGGGCTATTAAGAGCAAACTTTGAAAAAAAAAAAACCTTGTCATTTCTTTAAGTGCTGGCCTCTTTCCTGAGGAAAGATCCCCACTAACAGTTGTTGAGTCCTGGCTTATGATGTTAAACATGTCTGGATACTGAATAAAAGCAGTTTTTTGTGTTTGTTTGTTTTGAAAAGAGAAAAGAGGTATATACTCAAGGTGATTAGACGGATAAATACCTATCTACAGACAGACAGATGGCCAGAGGACAGATGAACAGATGATATAAACAGATAGTAGTGTCATCAGCTTTGGGAAAAGAGTAACATCCTACATTGAGACTACCAGTTCCGTGTGGTTTTTACTCAGGAAGATGCAGCCTAAAAGCCTGGAGAAATACTCTGGAGTATTCTTGTCCAACAGTTGAGGGAGGGGGGCTCTGCCTTGTAAATGCCTCCAGGATATCGACTGAGACTCTGAAACGCTGCTCGTCACCGTGCCAGCAGTAATGACCAGCGCGCCCCCCGTCCGCCTGCGCGCAGCAGCTCTCGCGGCCGTGGATTTCAGACGGCTCACTCCGGTTCCCATGTGCAAAACCTTCGATGGCATTTCCAGCCTCAGAACAAGAAAGCAGAACTGAATTCACTTATCCGCCTCCTCCCCCCAACGCAACTGAATAGCCTGGAAATAAGCAGACAGAAATTGGCAACGAGGACTCTGAAAGCGGAAAAGAAGAAGGGGCACTGGTTGGGGACTTCGGGTCTTCAGATGTGGTGACATGGTGAGGTCTTTGATCTCCCAGATGCCCCATAGGGGTGCCAAAGTGGCCTGAAACCTGGAACTGCCAACGGGCAGAGACAAACAAACAAACAAGAAGGGCCCAACAGAGCCCAGCTGGGGGCTGCTAACCAATGTTTCCCAAGGGGACCTGGCAGGGGACCGGATTTGCCTTCAGAGCCCTGCTGGGCTGGCCCAGCCCCCACTCGGCACCTGGGAACTGCTGAGTGGGCGGAGCCTCCATGGGGCAGCAGCTCGGTGCTCTCCACCAGGAGATGGGGGATACCCCTCCCCACCCAGTCCCATGGGGGAAGGTGGCCGGCAACACAGATGGCCCAGGGAACAACTTCTCCCCCTTCCGGCGGCAGCAGCAGCAGCAGCAGGGGCGGGGACCGAACCACAGCCCCAGAGAAGCCAGAGGACCGAGGCCCACCAGTATAGTACCACAAGGGCTCTAGAAACTGCCTTGTCACTGGAGCTACAACTCACAGAACCAGGTCAGAACCAAACAGTAAATGTAAAAGGGGTCACTTGGCTGCTAAAATAAAAGATTTAAGTAGCATTAAGAGTCCTCTAACACAATAACCAAAATGTCCATAAAAATTCACTCAGCATACCAAGAACCAGGAAAACTACACTTTGAGAAAGAAAAATCAGGGGCACTTGGGTGGCTCAGTCAGTTTAGTACCTGACTTTGGCTCAGATCATGATCTCACGGCTTTTGGGTTCAAGCCCTGTGTCAGGCTCTGTGCTGACAGCTTGGAGCCTGGAGCCTGCTTTGGATTCTGTGTCTCCCCCTCTCTCTGACCCTCCTCTGCTCTCTCTCTCACTCTCTTTCTCTCACACCCTCTCTCAAAAATATAAATAAACATTAAAAAATGAAAAAATAAAATTAAAAAAAGAAAAATCAATGGATGCCAATGTTGAAGTGAAAAAGTATTGAAGTTATTTGAGAAGGAATTTAAAACTGTTGTAATAAAGAATGTTCAATAAACAATAACACATTCTCTTGAGACAAATTAAAAAATAAAAAATTTCTGCAAAGAAATAGAAATTATAAAAACTCACTGGATGGACTGAGTAGTAGAATGGAGATGACTTTGGATAGGATCCATGAACCTGAACACAGATCAATAGAATTCATTCAATCTGAACAAAAGTGAAAAAACAGACTGAGAAAAAGTGTAGTCTCGGGGATCTGTGAAACAGATGTCTAACTAAATTTCCAAAATGGCCAATATTTATCATCCAAGTTCCAGAAAAAGAGAAAGGGGGTGTGGCTGAAAAAATACTCAAAGAAACAATGGTTGACAACTCCTAAATTTGGCAAGAGACTTAAAACTACAGATTCAAGAAGCTGGGAGAAATCCAAATAGGATGAACCCAAAGAAATCCAAACAAAGACACGTCAACTATTAGACTCCTGAAAAACTAAAGACAAAAATAAAACAAAATGAAACAAAAGTTAGAAACAACCCGAATTAATGACACCAGATTTGTCGTCTGGAACCATCAAGCCAGAAGGGAGTGGCACACTTTTCAAGAGATAAAAGAAAACACCTGTCAACCGTGAATCCTCCATCTGGCAAAGCTATCCTTCAAAAACGAAGGGGAACTAGACTTCTCGGATGAATGATAAGTTAAAAGAGTTTGGTGCTGGCAGACCTACCTTTAAAGATTGTTAAAGGAAGCTCCCCAAACATTAAAAAAAATGTTATGGATCGAATTGTGTCCACCCCCATTCATATGTTGAAACCCAAGCCCCAAGGAGGCTGTATCTGGAGAGAAGACCTGTAAGGAGGTAGCTAAACTGAGGCGGGATTATGAGGGTGGGGCCCTATTCTGATAGGGTCGGTGGTGATCTTCATAAGAAGAAGAAGAGCCCCGGGGGCTTGTGCACATGGAAAACCCTGTGAGGACACAGGAGGTGGCAGCCTCCAAGCCAAGGAGAGAGGCCACAGGAGAAGCTACACCTGCCAACACCTCAGCTTGGACTTGCGGCCTCTGGAAGTGGGAGGGACGGGCTGCTGCTGAAGTCCCCAGGATCGCGACATGTATCATGGCAGCCGAGCAGACTAAGGCAGAAAAGGACAACAGACAGAGGATGGGACCTTCAGAGAGGAAGACAAGGACAATGGAATGACAAGATACGGAGGCAAACGTAACAGACTATTCTTCCCCTCTTGAGTTTCGCCAAAATTATAATACTATTTGATGTGGTGCTCGATGCGTGTAGCGGAAACGTTTAAAACAATTACATTTAAGAAGTAGGGAGGGTCAGGGATCTAAATGGAGGTAAGATTTCTATGCTCAAAGGGCAAAACACTGATAGCACAGGTGGTGCTATCAGGTCACAGGTGAGACAACCACAGGTAAAGTTATGCAAAGGGGTAAGTAAAAAAATACTATAAATAAAGAAGAATCCAGGGGTGCCTGGGTGGCTCAGTCGGTTGGACGTCCAACCTTGGCTCAGGTCATAATCTCGTGGTTCATGGGTTTGAGCCCCGCGTTGGGCTCTGTGCAGACAGCTCAGAGCCTGGAGCCTTCTTCAGATTCTGTGTCTCTCTCTCTCTCTCTCTGCCCCTCCCCCACTTGCACTCTATCTCTCTCTCAAACTAAATAAACATTTTAAAAAAATTAATAAAAGAAGAATCCAGTGCTAAAAAATTTTCAAGTAACTCACAAGAAAGCAAGCAACAAAAAGAAAGAAAGAGAGAAAACCAAAGGAATGAAAAAAGAAGACACATAGAAAACAAAATACTAAAATGGCAGGCTTAAACTCTAACAAATCAATGACTCTTAAATATTAGGGGTACAGATATACCAATTAAAAGACAGAGACTAGGGAGCTGGGTGGCTCAGTTGGTTGAGCATCTGACTCTGGCTTTCAGCGCAGGTCATGATCTCATGGTTCTTGAGTTTGAGCCCCATGTTGGGCTCGGCGCTGGCAGCGTGGAGCGAGCTTGGGATTCTCTCTCTCATTCCCTCTCTGTCCCTCCCCTGCTCATGCTCTCTCGCTCTCTCTCAAAATAAATAAACTTAAAAAAAAAAAAAGAAAGTACTGTTAAAAAATAGAGATCAATTATTCTTTAGTAAAGTTGGAAAAATTAAAAATGAAAAAAAGTAGAGATAGAGTGGGTAACACACATGACCTGATCATATGCAGTCTGGGAAAAATGACTTCAAAATAACGCCACTGATCAGCAGGGAAGAAAAGGAAGGGAAAGCTGTATCAGGCAAATACGAATTAGAAAAAAAAAGTGCTTATAATAACATCAAAGATAGTAAGCTTCAGAGCAAAAAAAAAGTTATTAGGAACGAAAGCGGGCATCACAGAATGATAAAGGCTCAGTCAACCCAGCACCATCCGGCAATCCTGAGTCTGTGTGTGGCATACGGCAATGTTTCAAACTGTACGAAAGCAAAACCAGGGGGGATGAAAAGAGAAACATCACACAGGCACAGGGATTTCAAGACCCAGCTCCCAGCATTTGCTAGAACTACCAGAGAGAACACCCCCGAGGCTGCAGGGGGACCAGCAACGCCACGGCCCACGGGGTCTGCCTGACCTTACAGAACCGTCCACCCGCCAACAGCAGGATACACATCCCGCACAAGTTTCACGGGCCACTCACTGAGAAAGCCGTATCCTCAGTCATACAATAAACCTTAACAATCTAAGAGAATGTTAAACTACACAGAGTATGTTTTCTACCCACAACGGAGTTAAATTAGCAATCAGTAAGTGAAAGACCAACAGAACAATCTCCAAATTCTTGGAAACTCAACAACATGCTTTCAAATAATCTGGGGGTTGAAGCAGGAGTCTCAAAGGAAATTTGAAAATAAAAATAAATGAATGCAGTTGAATGAAAATTGAAATGAAATTGAAAACACAACATACTGGGGCTCCTAGGTGGCTCAGTTGGTTAAGCATCCGACTTCGGTTCAGGTCATGATCTCATGGTTCATGAGTTCCAGTCCCACGTCGGGCTCTGTGCAGACAGCTCGGAGCCTGGAGCCTGCTTCAGATTCTGTGTCTCCCTCTCTCTCTCTGACCGTCCCATGCTTGCACTCTGTCTCTCAAAAATAAAGAAACATTAAAAAAAACTAATGAAAAACAAAGAAAATACAACATATCAAATTTCGTGGGTTTCAGCTCATATAGTGTTGACATTGGAAAAGAGAAAAAAATATTGATCAATAATCTAAGTTCCAAGCTCAAGAGCCCGGATAAAGAAGAGAAAGGAGACAAACAACGAAAAGCAAGCAGAAAGAATGAGATTTAAAAGGGAGCAGAAATCAATGAAAATTAAAACATGAAAATGAGAGAATGAAACAAAAAACGTATTTGTCAAAAAAGTCAGTAACATTGACAAACCTCTAGCTCAACTGACAAGGATAAAAAGAGAGAAGAGACAAATCATCAATGTCAAATGAAAGAAGGGCATCACAAAGGATCTTGCAGACATTTTAAGTCATAAATTTGTCACAAATGTCAGAAATTTGACACCTGGGGAGAAATGGACTAATTCCTTGAAAACCACAAAGTACCAAAACTCAGCAGGATGAAACGGATACACAAATAGTCCCATAACGATTAAAAAACAGAATCTATAATTAGAAAGTTCCTGAAAAAGTTCCAGATGTTTTCAAACAGAGAATTTCTGCAGCATTCAAGGAATAAACACCAATTGTACAAAATTTCTGTTAGTGAAGAGAAGAGGCGGGAATGCTTCCCAACTCATTTTATGAGGTCGCTATTTCCTACCAAGGTGCAAAACACAGCACATAAAAATAAAGCTATACATCAACATGTCTTGGTAACTAAGGTGCATAAATCCTCAAGAAAATATTAGCAAACTGAATCTAGCAATGTTTTAAAACAATTGTACCTCATGACCAAGTGGGGTTTGCTCCAGGGATGCAAGGCTAGTTCAACATTCAAACGTAAACCAATGTAAACCATCATATCCATAGGCCAAACCACTTGCATGTCTATTTCTGATTTCTGTCTTGATGTCTGCTTTCCAGAGGACCTGAACTTTATCCATTTGCTAAAGCCTATATACCAAAAACCCCACAGCAACTTAAGTTGATAAATGTAACAGTGACACTTTAGATGGATTTTCTTGTGATTAATTACAAGGTAAGGATGCCCAGTGGCACTGCCACCATTTAATATACTGTTCTGGAGATCCTAGATCATGCCGTAACAAAAGAAAAGGAAATAAGAGGTGTAATGAACGGCACAGAGCCCCAAGCGGGGCTTGAACCCACGAACTGTGAGATCATGACATGAGCTGAATTCAGATGCTTAACCAACTGAGTCACCCAGGTGCCTCAGACTACAGTTGACTCTTGAACAACATTAATGAGGGTTAGGAACACCGACACCCATGTAGTACAAAATCCCCATATAACTTTGGACTCCCCAGAAACTTAACTATTAATAGACTACTATTGACCAGAAACCTTACTGATAACATAGTCAATGAGCATATATTTTGTATATGATGGGGATTGTATACTGCATTTTGACCATAAAGTAAGCTAGAGAAAAGATTATTAGGAAAATCATAAGAAAAATACATTGAAAAAAATCTATATAGAAGTGGACCCACATAGTTCAAAACCATGTTGTTCAAGGGGCAATTGTATTAGACACACAAGACTTCAGCAAACTTTCCAGACCAAGTTATAAAAATCAATGGTCTTATGTTCGCTTCAGCAGCACATACCTAAAACTGAAATGATACAGAGAAGATTAGCATCGCCCCCGTGCAAGGATGACATGAAAATTCCTTAAGTGTATCATACTTTTATTAAGGAGGGCACTTATGATGAGTACAGGGTGTTGTATGAAAGTGTTGAATCACTAAATTCTACACCTGAAAATACTATTACACTGTACGTTAACTAACTGGAATTTAAATAAAAACTTGGGGGAAAAAAGGAAAAAAAATATCAATGGTCTTTTTCTATGCCAGCAACAACCAGTTATTAAATAAAAGTAAGACACAAATTACAATGACTAAAAGCATGAAATATCTAGGAATGACCCAAGAATCCAAAATCCTTTGATGTGGAAACAAAAACTCTAATAAAGGAGATTGAAGATCTGCATAAATACAACGACATCCCATGCTCTTAGATAGGAACATTTGATATTATAAGATGGTTGATTCTTTCTAATTTAATCTATGAATGAAATGCAGTATCAGTTAAAATTCCAGCTGGGGTGTTTTTTTTTTTTTTAAAGGAACTCAAGGAAGTTATTTAAGAATACATATGGAGACAGACAAATCTATGAATGGTGAAGTCAATTTTAGAGAAAACAAAGGGTGGGTGTGTCCTGCCAGATACTGGGACGTGGTAAAAGGAGGTATTTTAATAAAGACATACTGAAATCAACACAAGGACAGATGAACAGACAAGTGAAAATGACACTTTGGAGACTGACCCATATGTTTGTATAAGACTTAATATAAGATAAAGTATAAAAATAAATCAATGGCGGAGGCACCTGGGTGGCTGAGTCAGTTAAGTGTCCGACTCTTGGCTTCAGCTCAGGTCGTGATCTCACAGTTTGTGCATTCGAACCCCACGTAGGGCTCTGCGCCTGACAGTGCAGAGCCTGCTTGGGATTCTCTCTCCCTCCCCCTCTCCCCTGCTCAATCACTTTCTCTCTCTCAAATATTTTTTAAAAATTAACTGATTGATTAATTAATGAAGAAACAACAGGTTGCTTAGAGAATGACTTGGGAATACAGAATACAGAAGAAGAAAGATAAATTGCACCTCTACCTAATCCCAGACACAGGGGCAGACTCTAGACAGATAAAAGACTTCAATGTGAGAATACTGGGAATCAGTAGAGAGTAGAGAGTCCTGAAAAGTCCTCAAACAAAAGCACAAACCATTAAAAAAAAAACTCAGTGGCTCTCATTACATCAAAATTCAGGCTTCTGTTCAATGAAAGACCTATGATATAGACAGCGGACACTTAGCAGTGCAGGTGCATGAAACTCTACGGGGTTATTGCCGAGCATAAACCAGGGACTCCTAGAAAAATAAACCAAGGAAAGGAGGTAATTCAAATAGAAAAACGGGGAAAGGATAGGTACAAAATATTTTCAAAATAGGAGATCCTAACTACAGTTTCAGGTTGATAAAGGAGGATATAGGGGCATGATATTATTTAGACAAATGTTTCATTCCAGAAGAACAAAGGGGGAATGTTTTAAGTGGTTGACTCTTGAGAGCGTGGCTGAGTGTGGGAAATGTTGGGGTGAATATCCTTCATTACAACTTGATCTTCTAACCATGTGCATGCTTTACTTTGCTCATATTTTTAAACTGTAAAAGAAAAGGAACTAATGGCAAATAATCTCAGCCACATCTTTCAAAAAGTTAAAAGAAATATCTCACTCAAGAGTCACCCAGACTGAAAATGTTGTATAAGAATGAAAACCAACTCATCATAGACCAGAAGCCTAAATATATGGCTAACCCACAAAACTTCTAGGAGAAAGGAGAAAATCTTTTAAATCATTGGTTAGGAAAAGATTTCTTATGAAAGAGTAAAAGCATGGGCCCAAATAAAACATTGATATATTTTTAAAAATATAATTCTTGGGGTGGTTCAGTCGGTTAAGTATCTGACTCTTGACCTCGGCTCAAGTCTTGATTTGAAGTCTTGACCTCAGCTCAAGTTCGTGAGTTCAAATCCTGCGTGAGTTCAAATCCTGCATTGGGCTCTGTGCCGGCCACGAAGGCTATTTTTTAAAAAATACATATATATATGTATATTATATATATTATACATACGTATACATTATACATATATATATATATATATATATATAGTGCCCCTAAAATGTGCTCTTCAAAGGACAGAATGAAGGAAGTGAAAACAAGTCACAGATTATGAGAAAATATTTACAAATCATACATAATAAAAAGTATGTACCATACATATAAAGAACACTTACAATTCAATAATAAGAAATCAAAAAACATTTCACCAAAAGAACCATTTAGTGTCTGAAAGGCTTATGAAAACATATTCAACATCATTAATCATTAGAACTATGCAAACCGGAACTAGCAAGCTACTACCTCACACCTCCTGGAATGAAGGTAATAAAAAAGATAATACCAACCATTGGCAAGATATAGAAAAACTGGAAACCTCATACACTGCTGGTGAAAATGTAAAATGGTGCAAGCACTTTGGAAAAACAGTTTGGCAGTTTTTTTAAGAAGTTCATATAACTGGGGCGCCTGGGTAGGTCAGTCGGTTAGGCGTCTGACTTCACTTCAGGTCATGATCTCAAGGTTTGTGGGTTTGAGCCCTGCATCGGGCTCTGTGCTGACAGCTCAGAGCTTGGAGCCTGCTTCGGATTCTGTCTCCCTCTCTTTCTGCTCCTTCCCTGCTCATGCTCTCTCTCTCTCTCTCAAAACTAAATAAACTTTAATTTTTTTTTAATTTTAAATGAAATGAAAAGTTTTATTTTGGCACATAAAATTTTAAATGAAAAGCAAATGGAAATGGAGTTTTATTTGGGCCCATGCTTTTACTGTTCTATGTAAGAAATCTTTTCCTAACCAACGATTTAAAAGATTTTCTCCTTCCTCCTAGAAGTTTTATGGTTTAGCCATATATTTAGGCTTCTGGTCTATGATGAGTTGATTTTTATATATAGTGTGAGGTAAGGGTCTACTTTATTTTTCTAAATGTTTATTTTCGAAAGAGAGAGGGAGACAGAGAATGCAGCAGGCTCCAGGCTCTGCTCTGACCGCAGAGAGCCGATATAGGGCTTGAACTCACAAACTGAGATCATGAACTGAGCCAAAGTTGGGGACGCTCAACCCACTGAGCCACCCAGGCACCCTGGTAAAGGTCTACTTTCAGTCAAGGTGTCATGGAGACAACACTCCTTCTGATGGCTCTGGGGGTATCTGTTCCTTGCCCCTTCCAGCTTCTGGTGGCTGCTTGTGTCCCTCGGTTTGTGGCTACTCACGGCAGCCTCTGTCTTCACACGGCCTTCTCCTCTGGAGGGGCCTCCTGTGTCTAGGAGTCACCTCCTTTTGCCTCTTAGAAGGACACTCGTGATGGCTTTTAGGGCCCACCATTATAATTCATGGTAAACTCATCTTACATCCTTAGAGCTGCACAGATCCCTTCTCCCAGATAAGGTAATATTTACAAGTTCCAAGAATGAGGACTTGATTCCTTGGGTGGCTCAAATCTACTACAGTATCCAATTCTCTCAGCAACATTTGTTGAAAAGACTATCCTTTTCCTGTTGGATTAGGACTTTGGCATTTTGTTGAAAATCAAGTCACCATAAATATAAGGGTTCGTTTCTGAACTCTCAGTGCTGTTCCATTGATGCATCCTTGTTTCAGCGCCATACTGCCTTGCTAACCATAGTATTATAGGAAGGTTTAGTAGCAGGTAGTGTAAATCCTTCAACTTTATTCTCTTTAAAAATTGTTTTGGCTACTGTAGGTCTGTTTTTATATAAATTTTAGGATCAGCTCCTTGATTTCTGCATAAAAGTATGCTGGAATTTTGATTTAAGGACGGCACTGAATCTATAAACGTTTGGGGAATCTTCCAATTTATGAACATGGAAGGTTTCTCCATTTGTTTAAATCTTCTTCAATATCTCATAGCAATATTTTATAGTTTTTATGCTTTTCAGTGTACAAGCCTTATGCTTTCTACTAAATTTATTATTCTATTTATTTTCATGCTATTATTCATGGAATTATTTCCTTAATTTCATTTCAGATTGTTGCTAATATACAGAAATACAATTCATTTATATATATATTGATCTGGTATCTTCTGATCTTTCTAAACATAAATACTATAGTTTTTTAATGGATGTCTTAGGATTTTCTACATAAGAGTGTCATGTCATCTGCAAATAAATTTACTTTTTTTCCTACTCGATGCTTTAAAAATTTTTTTTAAATGTTTTATTTATTTTTGAGAGAGAGAGAGACAGCATGAGCAGGGAAGGGGCAGAGACAGAGGGAGACACAGAATCCGAAGCAGGCTCCAGACTCTGAGCTGTCAGCGCAGAGCCTGCCGCGGGGCTCGAACCCACAAACCATGAGTTCATGACCTGAGCCGAGGTCGGACGCTTAACCGACTGAGCCAGCTAGGCGCCCCATCCTACTTGATGCTTTTTTTGACCCCTTACTGCACAGGCTAGATTCTCCAGGAAAATTGTAAACATAAGTTAGGACTTTTTGTGTCCATGTTCATGAGGGAAATTATATGTAGTTTTCTCTTCATGTAATTTGTCTGACTTTGGTATCTTAGATACCAAATAGGATGAACTGAGATGTTCCCACCTCCTCCTTTCCTTCTGAAAGAAATTTGAATGATTGGTATTGCTTGTTCTTTAAATGGTTGATAGAATTTACTGGGTCTGGACATTTTTGTGGGAAGATCTGAAAATACTAATTCAATTTATTGTATTTCTATAATAGAGTTTGTTTGGATAATTTGTGTCTTCCTTGCAATGTGTTCATGTCACTTAAGTTGTCTGATTTGTTGGCATAAACGTAATATTCTTATAATCTTTTTGATTTCTGTAGGAATGGTAGTGATGTTGCCCCTCTAAGCCCTGATTTTGGTAACTTGTGTCTTCTGTTACTTTCCTGGCCAGTCCAAAAAGTATCTGCCAGTAGTTTCATTAATTTTCTCTATTTTGCTGTTTTCTATTTCACTGATTTCTTCTCCAATCTCTTATTTCTTTCCTTCAGGCTCAGTTCGTACTTCTTTTCCCACTTTCCAAGGGTGGAAATTTAGGTTATTGATGGGAAACCTTTCTTTTTTTCTGATGCAGGCATTTAAAGCTACAAATTTCCTTCTAAGCACTGCTTTAGCTGTGTCACATAAATTTTGCTGTGTATATTTATTCAGTTCAGAACATTTAAGAAGTTTCCTTTGTGATTCTCCTTTGATCCATGAGTTATTTAGATATTTGGGGCTCTTCCAGTTTTCTACTGTGGATCTCTGATTTAATTGCATGTGGACAGAGAACGTATTTTTTATGATTTCAATCTTCTTAAATTTATTGAGACTGGTGTTATGGCCCAGTATATGATTTGTCCTGAAGACTGTTTCATGTGCAGTTGAAAAGACTATGTATTCTGGAATTTCTGAGTAGAATGTTCTACAAATGTAGACAGGTTTGCTCCAGTCAGTTGACCGTGCTGTTCAGGCCTTCTTTACATAGAATTTCCTTTCTCGTTCTGTTGGTTATTTAGGGTGAGCTTTTTCAAATCTCCAACTATTACTGTTAATAGTAACAGTAGTTTCAATTATGTCAGTTTTGCTTCATGTATTTCAGGACTCTGTTTTGAGGAGCATACACACTTATAATTGTTATAGTTTCACTATGTGTTCACACTTTGATCATTCTGAAATGTCTCTGTTTGTAGTGACATTTCTTAAAAGTGAAAACAGTCGCTGGATGGTTTCCGTGCTGCCCGCCCCAACCGCCGATGGATTGTTCCTGAGCCCTCTCACGGCTTCTCGGAGAAATGCGTGCCCTGCGTCAGCTTTGTGGGGAGTTTTCTCTCAGCATTCTGCCTCAGTTTTATGCAAATTTATTGTTCCTAGCATATGTTTCTTTTGTGGTGCATGTATCTGGGTGCTGGTCATTGTATAGTTTTAACAGAAAGACTTTAGTTTTGTTTTTTTTGTTCAAAATGCTGATCTACTTCAAGGGCTGAAGTCAAACGACATGTGTTAATTTTCACCATCTTTCCCAGGAACTTCTATCGTTTTTAGAAAGTAGCAATGAACATCTGGATGTTGACATGCTGACTTACAAAATATTATAAAAATAGCTAAAAAGTTGCTATCATCATCTGCTAATAAAAATGATAGCTCTGGGGGACCTGGGTGGCTCCGTGAGTTCAGTGTCCAACTCTTGTTTTTGGCTCAGGTCAAGATGGTTCGTGGGACTGAGTCCTGCACTGGGCTCCAGGCTGATAGTGGAGACTGCTTAAAATTCTCTCCCTCTGCTCCTCTCCCCCACTCACACCCTCTTTATTAAAAAAACCCAGAACAAAAAGCCCCACAGCTCTCGCATGAGTGTCGTCATAGAGGCCCAGCTCAAATCAGTGGGAACCTAGGGAATTCCAGATGCCATACACTGAAGAAAGGCACTAAGAAATGTACTTAATATTTTCTTTTTTAAAATAAATTTTTTCTTTTAATGTTTTTATTTTTGAGAGACAAACAGAGAGAGACAGAGTATGAGTCAGGGAGGGGCAGAGAGAGAGGGAGACACAGAATCTGAAGCAGCTCCAGGCGCTGAGCTGTCAGCACAGAGCCCGACGCGGGGCTGGATCTCACAAACTGTATGATCATGACCTGAGCCGAAGTCGGACGCTTAACTGACTGAGCCACCCAGGCGCCCCCGAACTTAATATTTTGTAAACGTAGACAGACACAAAGCTACTACCTTACCAATGCAGAAAAGTGAAAATCAAGAGACTATTCTGTTGAACACATTACACATGCATATAGACTGATTATCAGGAATGTAGGTTTATTTCATTAAAAAACATAACGAGAAGATCCATCCCGCAAAGACAGTACTATATCTTTTAAAGCAGCAGCGATCACAAGGCACATATGTACGAAATACCTCAAGCGAAATAGAAACTAAACATTAAAAAATGTTATTTAAAAAGATGTTGAAGACCATTTAATATGAACACAGATTATAAAATGGCATTATTACTTTTTCTTTAAACAGTTTTATTCCTTTCCCTTTCCTAAGAGAAGAAACAATGGTGTAATACCCACACGCTACTTGTGGCACACAGCACGAGAAAGAACAGCTAAAGTACAGCTTAAAAACTTTATTTTTAGTGCATTCACATTTTTAGATATTTGGAATTCATAAGCTGAAAATAAAAATAATTTTCCTTAGCTTAGAAAAAGACTGTAGTTCTCTGTCCTTAGGCAAACCCACTCTACAAAAAAGGAATACATTCAAGATACTCTAAAATATCAAGGACATGATTTCTATTCTGGGATCATCACAGTAACCCTCCTCCTAAAACAGATTAGAAGTCAACGCATAATAAATGTGAAGGTCAATTATATTAAAATAAAATAGTATTTGATTTAAATTATTGCTCACTTAAGAAATATAATGACTATTCGTTCTCTAGTTAGGGATACTAAGATCAGCTGTTAGAAATGGAGTAACATCAATATTTAGTGTATATAAAACCTCTAGGATTCAAATAGAATGAAAAGTTTATCATAATCGCACAAAAAGTGTTTCCTTATGTGTTAGCCACCACTGAGCGTCCCAGGACGCAGACTGAATAAGATGTGGCTGAATCAGATCCTTGCAAAAGCGGTTTGTGTCCTAGACGGTGAGGTGCTCCCTGACTTAGACGCTGCAGAAGTGCTCTCCTAGAACACGTCAGGAGTGCTCGCACAACTATTGGTAGAGGGAGGAAAGACAGACTAAAGCTCCATTTTTAAATGGCAACAACAAAAGAATATAAAATACTAGTATAATAAAACATTTAAATAGTACTAAACCGCACAATTTAAATACCAGTTATTTGCTATCATTAGTTTTCTTCTTAAAAAAATCAGTTCCTGGGCTTTTGGGGTGTGTGTGTGTGTGTGTGTGTGTGTGTGTGTTTTTCAATAACCAGCGTCCTTCTCATGGCTGTCCGCCGAGTCCACACCCACACGGTCGGTGGCCACCCCGCCAGGTACCTGCAGGCCTCTCCCAGGTCGCTGGTTGGCGAGGCAGAGGCCCGCGAGTGCCGTGTGGCGGCTGTCCCCCGGCCCCGGGGCAGACCTACAGCAGCACGGCCTGGGCTGCCTCCTTGATTGTGCGGGCGGCTCTCTCCAGTTCTTCGTCTGTTTGCTCCACGGTGACCACGACCCTGATGCTGAGAAACAAGGACACAGAAGATCGTCAAAGGAGGCCGGAGCACCTGTTCTGAAAGCTAAGTTCTACTGGCACACGGCCCGGCGCGCTAGTGGGCCAACCGCCTACTGCCGCTTCCTCGCTGCATGGCGGAGTGGAACGACTGTGCCAGGGACCCTCTGTCCCGCCAAGTCTGGGCCCTGAGTGGCCATTTACAGAAGTCTGCCACTTCGGGCCCGACTGCAACCTCGAGGGGGGGCTCTGGGTGCCGGGACCCCGGCCTGAGCAGCACCGGGCCTGACGCTAGAATCAACGTTTCTCAAGTCAGGGAGTGCTTATGTGCTCACGCTCATATTTACAACTCAGTGAGTCATGCGGAAGTTCTGTAAAACTTTGAGGCAAGGCAGACGTTTTTAAGTCTTCAGGAAACTGAAGACAAAAAACTCTCCACTCACCAGGGCGGTTCTAGCCCTTCTCTCCCACCCCCGCTGCACACATCCGGACGGTCCACTGGACACTCGTCCCGAGTTGCGCTGTGCTGGGCCGGGAGCTGAGGGAACCCAGCAAGCAGGGCCCTGTTCTCCTGAAACAGAACATCTCCCCTCTGCCTGGGTACAGTGAGAACAGGGCAGGCCTGTGGGCCGTTCGGGGCCGCTGCCTGTGGTGTGGCCCGCCATGCGTGCCCAGTGCTGGGACTCCAGTCTCCCAGGTCCTCCCTGAGCCTCTCCTGTGTCTCCCTCAAGCCTGTGCTCTGGCTCCCCAGATGCACTTGAGGGTGTCCACACCACTGCACACCGTGCCGGACGGTGGTGTTGACAAGTCTGTCTGACATACTTGATCTTCTGGACTTCGCCTAAGTATCACCTGCGCTCGAGTCCGGAGTCCCTTCCAGGCCAGAATGAATCATGCCCTCCTCCTGTGACCCCATGGACCTCGTGCTATGACCCTGACACTTGATGCTCTGGGGGTCTACCTCCTTCGACTGTATTTAAGTGCTACTGAATGAGCACCAATTTTAAATCAAGAGTCGATGTGCCCTCCTCCCATGCAGGGTTTCTTGAACCTCGATTTTCCCCACTGTTGCTTTCTCTTCCCGTGGGTGGCCTGGAAGAGTCCGCCAGAGGAAGTACCCCATGGTGTTCCAGGCAGCAGGACCACAGGATGGTCCTCCGGGTGGACGCGGCTGGCAGAGCCTGTCACCTTAGAGGTGGGGCAGACACACATCTGCTCATCAGAACTGTGGCTGCCCCGGCCAGGCCTGGGGTCGCGGATACTCCTGTAAGTTACCTGGGAGGGTGCAGCGAGTCCTGGGGGGGTTTACAGGTAAAATTTGCAAATGGTTAGTTTAAGAACAGAAAACAGGATGAACTATATTTTAGTGACACACTTGCTTGTCCTGTTCAGACACTTCTCAGAACAGAATACACTACGCAGGGAGTTTCTCAAGTAGGAACAACACAAGCCAAGTGACATGTAAAGGTCCACCCACCTCGGGGGCGGGGGGCACTTCTCCTCTTTCTCCAGGTAGCGCGCCTGAGTTAACGCGATGCTCCTCTGCATGCACTGCGTGAAGAGAAGGGACACATTTGCGAGCTGGCCATCACAGCCGGAGGTGCTCTGAAAGGCCGCCCTCAACCACAGTGTTAGTTCATTTGTCCAGTTACAACCGCGAGAAGGCAGAACGCCACAGCCTCGCCCCGAGCGACCCCGCACCGCCGCCACCCGGACCTGCTGCCGGGGCGTCTGCTCGGCGAGGCCCAGTGAGAAGCCTGCGCCGTGGGACCGGCAAGAGGCGACGGAACTTTCTGTTTTCCTTCCTTTAAATGCAAATAGCCACAGAGGGCTCAGGGCTTCCGTTTCCAAGAAAGCAGAGCGAGGACCCGGGAAAGTGTACCAGCAAAGCCCTGTAAACTCCCCAAAGCTGAGCCCCGAAGTAACACCGGGAGGACAGTGTCAGACACAAACTGTTCTCGACTCAAATGCCAGCAACTCCTCTGACAGCCGTGGGCACCTTTGACCAGGCGCCACCAGGCTTCAGACAGTCTGGTGCCACCTGTTTTTCGCACAGCGTTTCCATACGTTAACCACTTGTCGATATTTTTAAAAAGTTAAACATTCTCCATCATAATTAAGTACAAAAATCAGATCGAAGTAACGGTTTATCGGGCTTTCTTTCTGGGTGATGAAAATGTTTTGGAGTGAGGTGGGGGCACAACCTTGTGAGAATACTAAAGCCCACCCAACTCTGTATTCTAAAAGTGTGACGTTTTTGGTATGCGAATCATGTTTAAAAAACAATCAGAGGGGCGCCTGGGTGGCTCAGTCGTGTAAGTGTCCGTCGGGTTGCGGCTCAGGTCATGATCTGGCCGTCAGTGAGTTTGAGCCCCGCGTTGGGCTCTGTGCCGACAGCTCGGGGCCTGGAGAGAATCTGCTTCGGATTCTGTGTGTCCTCTCTCTGCCTCTCCCCTGCCTCTCTCTCTCAAAAATAAACATTTTTAAAAAATAAAGAAAGAAAAATATATAAAAAAAAAATTCAGAGCAGGGGTTGGCAAAAAGGAAGGAACAGCCGCTCCCGGGGCTGGGCAGCGAGGGGTCGGCCCAAAGAGGGCCCACCCCGACCGCTGCCGGGCGGGTCTCCCTCTGGAGAAAGCCGGAAGCGGCGGCAGGCAGCGCGGCCGGACGTTACTGACGCTCCGTCTCAAGTGCGCTTGGGGAAGTGAACTCCTCCTGAGAACATCTGCGCTGGCTCCGATCCCAGGCCTGGCTAAGAGACGTTACAAACCGTCGCTGCTTGTAAAAACAGTGTCTTGTGCAGCAACTCAACAAGGACTTGGCAAAACGCGGCTCCACAAAGCTCAGACGAGGGTTTCGGCCCCGCCGCCGAGACCCCGCTTTCCCGGCGGCTCCCGGCCGCTCCCCGGGTTTCCTCCGCCGCGGCCTCAGACGCAGGCCGGCACCGCGGGGTCCTGCGGACGGTCGCCTTCCCCTCCGCCCGAGGACGAGCCCTCCTTCGGCGGCCTCTGACTCAGCGGAGGCCTCGAGGACAGAGGACAGGCCCCCGCGGCACGAGTGAGGCTGTGCGGAGCCGTCCCGGGGGAGGCCGGGGGGGCCCGCGATGGGGCTCGAGGCCCCAACAGGCTGCTCCGCGGCTGCGTCCACCGCACCGGCGGGCGCTGCGGCTTAGAGCACGGGCTCGGCCGCCGCGTGGGGCTGGCGTGGCTGCTGGGACTCTCCCTGCGGCGTCCCCTCGGCTTGCACTGGGCTCCTAAGGCGGGTCAGCACGTCCGTAAGCGCCCTCACCACGAGGGTGCCGTGTGTGACGTTGCCGGGAAGATGCCAACGAGGGAAAAGGCGCTGGTGGGACGTTTGTTCCTCGAGAGTCTGTCTTTGTGGTGTCCGCGGGGCTGCACCCCGGGGTCCCGCGCGCGGGGAAAGCGGAGGGACTCCAGCCTGACGCCCATCATCTCACTCGTGTCCTCCGTCGGGAAACACGGATCCCGGGTCCGGTTCTGCTTTATAAGCTGACCGACTCCAAAGGGCCACAGACCGCACGAAGCTCCCGACGGTCCGGCCCCCCGGTGGCGGGCTCACACACTGCACCAGGGAGGGCCGCCACGCAGGCAGTGAGGCCGAGACTGGGCCCAGCCCCAGTCTCCATGCTGAGTAGCCGCACGACTCCGGGGAGGCCTGACGCCCGGCGACCTGGGAGCAGAGCCCCTGGAAGGGCCCGCCGGGACAGGCAGGGCTTCCCGGGTGCACGCGGGCCGGACTGCAGTCTCGTGTGCCGGCGTTCCTGTCAGCGACGGAGTTACAGTGCGCGGCACAGTCACTTTCAGAGACGCGGGCATTTAAATCAACCGCAGATGAGGCCCGAGGGAGAGGTGCTCTTCCTTCCGCTCCGGCTCCAGTCTCGGCCGCGGCTCAGCCCAGACAGCTGTCCAGGGCCGTGCGTGACCGGCACTCACGATGCCCTCCCCACCCGCGGGTACCAAAGCCTGGCTTTGAAAATGCTGGACGAATTGCTTTTCTGGAGGCAAGCTGGTTAGAGTGACAGGGAAGCGTGTTTAACACAGCGGGCAGAGAACACCACCTCACACGGGCCGAGCCTGACCAGGCGGGTACAGTGTGGCCTGTCGGCAGAGGTGTATCGGGAAGGGCCGGGGACCGGAACCATTCCACAAGAGGGCCACCTCCTGGGGCAAAGAGAGCTTTCCTAAAACGGGACATAAAAACCTCTGCTTGGGCTCAGGGGAGAACTACATACTCACGTGATTCACAATCTCCTGAAGTAGTTTCACGTCGTCTTCCCGAGACCCCGTGCTCTCCTGCAGCTGGAGGTGGAATGCGGGGGAGAAGGTCTCCCCCACTACTTTTAACCCCGAAATGCTGAAAGGAAGCACACACACAGTCAAGTCCCTTCCCGATGCGACAGTGTCTCGCAGGGAGAGAGCTGCCAAGTCTGCACCAGTGAGCGCAGCAGAACCGTGGGGCTTCCCCAGGAGGCGTCACGCGGTGGGGCTCCAATCCCACAGAGACAGCGGGGATCTGTGCTCCTGGCAGCGCTCACTGGTGCAGATGCCCCTGCGGGGCCCACCGCGAATGTGGCCGGAGGCTCCCTGTCCTGGCAGACGCATCTGGCTCACAAGGCACAGAGAACACGAGTCATCCCCAGGTTTCCACCGGGAGGCCTGCGGGCCCTGCTCTCGCCTCTCTGCCTGCCCCGCTCTGCTGGCCCCTCCTCACACACCCGCTTGGCCCGGGGCTTGGCCCTCAGACCCTCCCCTCATCTGCCCCTCGCCCCGTCGTCCCCTGCTGGCCAGGACGCCGGGTCACCTCCTGGGGCCTCCCTCCCACATCTCTCCTTTAGGGAAGTGTCCACACGCATCTCCTATTACTCTGCTTCCTTCACAACTACTTACTACGGCTGCTAATGTCTCCTTGCTCATTATCTCAGTCTTGTATCCTGTCTTTCATAAATGATAGGGACGATTTCTGACAATAAAGACACTGCATTTTGACCGCCGGTAGTATGTTCAGATTATAAAGTTCCTTTCTTATTTGCACGTTTACTGTTAAGTTTTACTGGGATTATGATTATTTTCCTCTTTCTTAGGATTAATAGCACAGACATCTGCAGCTTCTCAGGGAGGAAAAGAGATTTCTGCAGGGGTGAAATCCTGTATTTTCAAATGATGATTACAGACGTCATGAGAACTGTATGTCAGGTTCATTTGAAGTCCGTGTTTATCCTGTAGTAATAATTGTTTGATTTTTGACCCACCTCCTAGACTACAAATGGGGGCACATGACTATGTGAAATTGAGCTACACATTTTAAATTGCCTTCATTTACCCAGCTTCCCCCACAAAGAGCTACTTTTCCCTCAGAACATAACGAGTGCGAGAAGTACATCCTAGTACACATGGTCCCTTAAGCACGTTGAGGACACAACAAGCTTTCCTGAATGACTGTGTCCCCAGTGTCACGGGAGGCCCCAGAAGCTAACCTCACCGCCTTTCAAGCCACCAACCAGGACCAGTCCTTTGGGTCTCCTTTCCTTAAACGTAACGTGTCCCACTAGGATCTCTCGATAACCCAGGCCGCAGCACCGTGCAGAAGACGAAGTTGTAACCAGACAGGACTTTACTCCAGATGTGAGCATGCTTTAACAGGAGACCATTCTAATGGTGTAATTCAGCAGGGGACACATCCATGATTTAAAAGTCTCCAAATCTAGGAATAATTTGATACATACCACCTACAAAAAACTTATATAGCACGACGCTTCATACTTTAACAAAAAATCTGAGTGTGTGTGCACGCAAGTGGGGGAGGGGCAGAGAGGGAGAGAGAGTCCCAGGCAGGCTGCTGCCTGTCAGCCCAGAGCCCCACGCAGGGCTCGATCTCACGAACTGTGAGATCATGACCTGAGCTGAAATCACGAGTTTAACGCTCAACCAAATGAGCTGCCCAGGCGCCCCTGATGTTTCCTACTTAATGAGGACATGCTTTAATACTGGGAATGACAGAAGATGTCTACTGCTACTATTACAGCAGGTGTCAACAGCGTGTTAGCAACCTAGAGCAATGCAATAAAAGAAGAAAAGAACTAAGATGTTTAAGAATTTGGGAGGAAGAAAGAATAATTATAGGAAGAAAGAATAATTATTGCAGATAATAGGACTTCACACAGAATGAAACGAATGTCTAGAATAAGAGCTTGGAGAGACTGCCGGAGATCAGGGCACAAGGACAAAGTACAGACTCCAGAGAAGACTGGCCACCAGCTGGCGGGGAAGGTGGGCTCATGGGAAAGAGGCAGTTAAGAGGAGAGAGGACAGAGTGGACTCCAATGCTAACCCAATCACTCCGGAAAGGGTGGCAGCAGAGAGGGGATGGCCACAGGCGCTGGGTCCTTACGGAGGGAGAGCTATGGCAGCAGGAGGCCAGCCCCCGGCTGTAACACCAGGGAGGCGCGGTGTGGATGCCTGTGTGCAGATCTGGGAGGGACGATGTGGCCGTCTGAGCGGCAGGCTGAGGCCAGGCTGTCTGCCAACACTGGGCGAGGTGCAGACAGGGGCTTGGTGGCTTGGGAGGGGAGAGGGTAGGCGGGCCGGGCAGGGGAGGATGGCTGGGCTTACAAGATGAGCACAGTCACACCGCCGGCAGAGCGGAGGCGCCGGAGGTGGGTGCTGAGCCTGCCGCGGCTCCTGCGTGCCGTGCTGTGCTGACACATTAACATTTCCTACACCAGCACGACTGGAACCAACACAGATGTCTCCCAACCATCAGTCATGCAAGAACTGTGGTTACTGTGGTGCAGACACACCCAGAACTGTAACGATTTCTGCCCCTACTTCATCTGGAACAGCTGTCATCTGCTCGTTTATTCACCATCCTCTCCTTTTAGGGAAGCTTCTAGCTCCCACATCTGGCAATAGGTAGGACTCCATGCCTGAGAAGACAAGTCTCCACCTTAGGAAAGACAAAAGGAGATACTTGGGCAACTGAGATCACTTTCTCTAAGACCAGAAACCTGCCTGAAGGCGTCACAAACCTGAATTTTTTCTTAACACCAGAGGAACCTTAAAGAACTACTCTCGTGTCGTTAAGACAAACACAAGCAAACACTCACATGGTTCATTTCGATTTCACTTGTTTTTCTTACATGGATTTAAAATAAAACTTAGTAATTTTCTAAAAGGTACGGACAATATGAACCACTGTCACGTAACTATAACATACTGATGTCTGCACAGACGTGGAGATGCTGCCCCACGTTTACCTGACTTATTACTGGTGGTAGCAGGTCTGGTGGCTTCATCTTTGTACCTTAGGTACTGCTGTCATATTAATTGGCTTGTATCCTTTTTAGAAAAACAAAGTCATGGTTCATTAAAGCAATGACAAAACAGGGCACCTGGGTGGCTCAGTCAGTTTCACGTCCGACTCTTGATTTTGGTTCAGGTCATGATCTCATGGTCCTGAGATCAAACCCCACATCGGGGTTTGCACCTAAGCGTGGAGACTGCTTGGGATTCTCTCTCTCTCTCCTCTTTCTCTCTGCCCCTCCCGCTGCTTGTGCGTGCTCTCTCTCAAAAAATAAAAAATAATAAAATAAAATAAAACGACAAAATGATGCTCTGGTCTCAAGCCCACAGACAAATTTGAATGAACTGAGTTTCTCATTTCTTAGCCACGCGTCAAACTGATCCAAGCCTATCAAATACAGTTGAAACCAGGGGCGCCTGGATGGCTCAGTCGGTTAAGCAGCTGACTTCGGCTCAGGTCATGATCTCACGGTTTGTGAGTTTGAGCCCCGTGTCGGGATCTGTGCTGACAGCTCAGAGCCTGGAGCCTGCTTCGGATTCTGTGTCTCCCTCTCTCTCTCTGCCCTTCCTCTGCTCAGGCTTTGTCTGTCTCTTAAAAATAAATAAACATTAAAAAATAAAAATAAAATAAAATACAGACTGACTTATATAGCTACTCCAGCATTATTAAAAAAAAAAAAAATAAATAAATAAATACAGTCGAAACCAAAGAGGTGACATTCAAAAATTTTCACTAGTTGTTTAAACGTGGTACAGATAGACTTTAAGTTCACTGGAAATGTATTAAACTTACCCTTGTAACGCTTTATGAATTCGTTTGCACTTTTCCTTCAACACTGAAAAAATAGCTGCATGAAAAAAAATACACTTGATAGGATATTTGGAAGATCTGACGTTACTAATCTAAGAATATTTTTAAAGATTTTTAAAGTTCAAGCTCATCAACTTAAAATGTGGCACCCCCCTACCTCCGCCCCCCGCCAGGAGTGGCTCTGGAGGCCAGGCCCCGGTCTCGGCATGCCCGCCCTCACACCTCGTCACCCACTCTGAGCACAAGCTGGGGGAGGTTTCCCGCAACAGAACAAGGGCTCTTGTTCTCAACAAGAGTCTATATATAATCTAAGAATAAAAGGGTACAAATATATTACTTATTTCTGGACCCTTAACAATCAGAGAAAAGACAGACGCTATACTAACGTTTACTATCTTGCGAGCGTATCAATGTGCACACAGAAACACTCGCGTTCCCCGGTTCTCTGAACTGAAACCAATGTAAAACATGTACAGATTTAAAGAACCCTAAACTGAGAAATACCAGGTTTAAGGCCTGCTTTCTCATTTCTGTTTTAGGCTCTGTGAGGAGGTGCTATCCCAACCTAAGGCCATATTTGAAATTTAACCAACTTGGCCTAATAAGGAAGCTTTAGCGGTCGGTGGACCGGATTTGGCGTCAGTACCAAGTAATGAGTCGAAGGCTGAAGGAAAAGCTGGGTAAGTGGTAACTGCTACGCAGGACCACCCGCAGCAGCTGCAGCTAACCCTGGACCGACAACGGGCTGGGAGCTCACGCCTCCTGGCGACCCCGCCCATCCTGGGAGCCTGCCTGCCCCTCTCCGGCTCCAGACAGGAGGGAAGCCCCACGCTGAACCCCTGGAGCGGGGGATGCCCTCACTGCCACCGTCCCCACGCGCTGGGCAGCATTGCTCGGAGGCACGGCCCGGCCGGTGAACGCTGCCCTGCAGCGAATCCCTCTGGAAGCACGGCGGCCTGGCTGCCGTGGGCTGTGGGGCCTGGCGTCCGGGCGCAGAAGACCGTACCCGGGTTCTCCTCCATGACGTTGAGAGCCTCGATCGCGGCGGCGGCCAGCATCGGGGGCAGCGAGGCGGAAAAGCAGTACCCCTGGCCGGAGAGTCGCTGAGGAGAAACAAACAAGTTAAAGACATGAATACGCTTCTTTTTTTTTTTTTTGGCTAAAACACCTACAGGCACCGTATCTGCAGGACCCGCCCACAGTGGGTACGAACGGCAAAGTGGGAAGATCCACGCACGTACAGAAGTTATCCACATAATAAGACTTTTTTAAAAGAAAGATACTTCCTAAATATAAATATGGCGAGTGATTCTACAAACAGACTTTTAAAAAAAAACCGTGATGAACCAGGTCAGAATGGAGCTGTGTGACCGGAAGTTACAACTCACAAGTCATTCGCATAGCCAGAGGGGCTTGGTTTTACAAGAACTCACCTGATGGTCAATCACAAAAGACCTGCCGCAGCAGAAACCTCCGATAGAAGCGAGGGAGTTTTCCATGTTGGCGCTGATAAGGTCAATGTCATCAATCTGCCAAAAAGGCAAGACAGAGGGAGTTATTCCTCCATTTAAAGAAAAAATGAAGACCGACGTCAAGCCTGCAGATGAAACTGCAGCACTGATCTCGTCAACGCCTCGGTTCAAACAAACCACCTCCGCGCAGACAAGGGACACGCTGTACAAAGCCCACGGTTCTGAGCGGATGTTCCGAGCCTGCCTCTGAAAGGGCGCTTCGGCAAGTGATCCTCAGAGGAAGGCTGGGGAGAAGTTAAAAGACGAAGCCCAGAGCTGCTCAGCACCACAAACACCCTGAGGTGCAGAGCAAGACCGTTCCCTGCTCAAACAAGGGCCCAGCCGACCTCACCCCCAGAAGGTACCTGAGGTAACACAGACAAACTTCCCAGAGTTTTGAACACCTCATCCCCACATTCACTTTACCTTTCACCTTTTCAAAAATGAAAAGGCAATTTTTCCAAATATCATGGCAATTGATTCTCTGGCCAAGCTGAACCGCTGAACTGGGCAGCGGACAAACTCCACTGCCACGTGGGCTTCTGAGTCGCCACCATCCTCTCAACTCCGTGCTCCCCTGCCCCGCTCCTCCCACTCCAGCCCCAGCACCAAGGTGCAGCTGGGCACACAGCAGCCGTTCAAAGTCACTCAGGGATGCCGTGATGATGGCTGGTCCACTCCCACCTGGGGGTTTCTAAGTGGTCCACAGACCCAACAAGGAAACCCATCTGCTCTTTCTAAAAAACCTTTTATTATGAAAAACCTCAAACACACACAAAAGTAGAGAGAGAATAAACAATTCTCATCACCGGATCCAGTAATTACCAGCTCATCGGACAATCTTCCAAGTACAGCCTCCTGCTGCCCTCATCATTTCTTTGAAGCGAATCCCCAAACTTTGTAAGAGTTTCATCTGTAAATATTTCAGTGTGCGTTTCTAAAGGATATGGGCCCTTTCAAAAACAATCATGAAACCATTATCACACCTAAAAAATGAGAAATTTCTTAATATCGTCAAATATTCAGTGTTCTAATACCTGTCTCACAAAACTTGTTTTCTGCAGTATTTGCTGGAATCAGGATCCAAATGAGGTCCGTACATTCTGCACTTTTCCTCAGTGCGTTGAATTACCAAATGTCCGTCTGCCTTTGGGGAGGGAGTGTGTGTCACTCTAACTTGGTATGGTACTCGCTCTGCTTCGTAGCAGTAGTGAGACGCAGATAATCTCAGGTGACTTTGTACTCTCTAGTTCAACTTTTTAGCAGAGGTCGGAAAGCTTTTGTGCACAGGATTTGCAGAGAAGCTCCCCTTAGCTCAAGCACACGGGGGTAGGTGAAGACAGGCTCTGTGGACAGGGGACAGGCTGACACTGCTCCTCCCTGAGGCTCCAGGGGCACAAGGCACTGAGACTGGGGGCTGGTGGGGCTCATTTCAAAAGAAAACGTGACCAACTCCCTCCACTTGTCTGGGGCCTAAGGCTTTGTGGAGTGTCCGCTGGCAGCGTTTCTGACGGTCTCTCTCTCCACAGAGAAGTCACGGCTCTAACGCCCATACACAGAGCCCACAGAGAACACAGACTTGTAAATATCAGAAAGAACACCCTTTCGCTGACCCCACTATATTCTCTAAGGGACTACTTTAGGGAATTCTTACTGATTTTGAGAGAAACACGAAGGCAAGTTTATCTATTTCTAGAGAAGAGACATGGAAAGCCAAGATCAAACGCTACCAAGTAAACAGAGCACAATTCTAGGAGGCACCACTGTGAGTTCACAGGCTCTGAGGGGAGACGGGCCCTGGTCTGGCTGACCCGGTCCCCTGTGGGCCTGGTGAAGGTGAAGGGACAGAGCCGGGCGGCACAACCCTGCACGCTGATGAGGAGCGCTGCCACAGGCCCGCGGAACATGGCCGGCAGGATGGACTGCATGTTTTCTGCATCAGGACGTGTCCCAGAAAGAAGCACTTACGCTGATCCCGAAATGTTCAGTGACTCCTCGACCATGCTCTCCCAGGACTCCGAACGAAAGGCTTTCCTCCAGGAAGATTCTTGCTTTGTATTTGTACTTTAACTTCACCTGCGTGGTGAGTAAAACACAATGTTACCGTGCTGGTGACCAGCACCGTCAAGAAGACACTGGCAGAACAAAGTTACACCAGAAGGAAAAAGCACGTCCGATCCCCAACACTGGTGGGTCTGCAGCTGTGCAGCTGCGCGTGCCGGACGGGCCCTGAAACCCCGAATCCACACACGAGGCGGAGCGCAGAGCAGCACGAATGGAGTTGCCTGGCCTGCCTGTCCCCAGCTGCATCCAACTCCTGCTTCCGCTCATACTGGAAACATGTGTCCTTTGCACGACACTCACAGAAACAAGGAAAGGAAAACCAATACATCTCTTTCACTGATATTTAGAATGTATCTAGATTTCCTCAAGAAACAATGAAACACTTTAAAAGCAAGATATGTAATCCTTATTCTGAATCCTCATTCAATTGATGGGCTCACAGATTCAAATTTCAATGGCTGAATTCAAGGGTGGTTCAACATAGGAAAATCAACTATACTAAACAGGATGATGGAAAATCACATGATCAACTCATCACCTGATTCAGACAAAGCATCTGACAAAATCCAAATCTCTCATGGTACAAACACTCAACAAATCAGGACAAAGAGGGAAATTCCTCAACTGAGAAAGGGCATTTGTGGAAAACCCACAGCTAATATCATACTCAGTGCGGCAGCCTGAGAACCCTCCCCCTCTCACCTCCTAGTCTACACGGTGCAGGAGGGTCTAGCCAGAGTAATCAGCAAGAAAAAGAAAGACAAGATATCCAAGTTGGAAAGGAAGTAAAATCACCTCTACTCACAGATTATAGGAGTTTATATAAAGAATAAGACTCACAAAAATACTATCTGAGCTAGTAAGTTCAGTAAAAGTTCCATGATATAAGATCAAAACACAAAATCAGGTGTATTTCTACAAACTATCAGTGAACAGCAACCCCCATCCCATTTATAATAGGAGCAAAAACAATAAAATACTTAGGATAAATTTAACCAAAGAGATGTAAGACCTGTACAGTGAAAACCACAAAACACTGCAGAAAGAAATTAAAGAAGATCTAAATAAATGGAAATACTCCAGTGCTCATGGATGTGAAGACTTAGTAAGATGGAAATACTTCCCACAGCAATCTACAGACACAATACAATCCTGATTCAGTAGCAAAATCTCAATTTCTAGCAAATCTGTCAAAATCTCAATGGCATTTTTTTTTTTACAGAAATGGAAAAGTTGATCCTAAACTTCAAATGGAATCTCCAGGACCTCAAATACAAAAGAACAAAATTGGAGAAATCATGTCTTGACCTTAAGATTTACCATAAAGCTACAGTAACTGGGACAGCATGGCGGCAGCATAAGGATAAATAAACGACAAGTGGGAACAGCCTTGAGAGTCCAGAAATGGTCATGATCTCACAGCTCGTGAGTTTGAGCCTGAGTCTGGTTCTGTGCCAATAGCTCAGAGCCTGGAGCCTGTTTTAGAGTTCGTGTTCCCTCTCTCTCTGTTCATACTCTGTCTCTCTCAAAAATAAAATGAAGGGTGCCTGGGTGGCTCAGTCAGTTAAGTGTCCGACTTCAGGTCAGGTCATGATCTCGCAGGTTGTGAGTTCGAGCCCCCCATCAGGCTCTGTGCTAACATCTTGGAGTCTGGAGCCTGCTTCAGATTCTGTGTCTTCCCCTTTCTCTGTCCCTCCTCTGCTCTCTCTCTCTCTCTCTCTCTTTCTCAAAAATAAACATTAAAAAATTTTCAAAATATATTTTAAAAATGAAAAAAACTAAAAATGGGCAAAAAATTCTGCGAAGATATACAAATGGCCAACAAACACAAGAAAAGAGGCTCAGCATCATCAGTCTTTTGGGAAATGCAAATCAAAACCATGTACTTCACACCTACGAGGATGGCAAAAACTGAAAAAACAAATGTGTACTGGGGAGGGTGTGGAGACACTGGAGCCCTCCCCCACTGCTGGCGGGGATGCAAACTGCTGCAGCCACCAGAGCAGATAGCGCGGTGGTTCCTCAGTAAGGTAAACTCAGAATTACCGCTTGATCCAGCAATTACACTGCCAGGTATATACACAAAAGAACTGAAAACAGGGATTCAAATAAATACTCGTACACAAGTGTTCATAACAGCACTCATCACGACAGCCAAAAAGTGGAAACAATCCAAACCTCCAACAACAGATACGCAAAATGCAACACAACCACACGGTGCGCTGTTACTTGGCATTAACATGGAATTGAGTGCTGATACGCGCTACAAACTAGACGGACTGTCAAAACATGGGGAGTGGGGCGCCTGGGCAGCTCAGTCGGTTGAGCGTCTGACTTCAGCTCAGGTCATGATCTCGTGGTTCATGGGTTCGAGCCCCGTGTCAGGCTCTGTGCTAACAGCTCAGAGCCTGAAACTGCTTCAGGTTCTGTGTCTCCCTCTCTCTCTGCCCCTCCCCTGCGCTCACTCTCTCTCTCCCTCTCTCAAAAATAAACATTAAAAAAAACAAAAATGCAAGAGTTTTACAAAACACATAGTGTATGATTTCATTTATAGGAAATCCCACCAAAATCAAAACTACAGGAACAGAGTAGATCAATGGTAGTCTGGGGCCAGGGCTGGAGGTACTGACTACCAAGGCATATGACTGAACTTTCTCGAGAGATCGAAACGTTCTGTAACTTGACTGCAGCGGCAGTGATGAGCGTGTATAAATCTGCCAAAACTTACCGAACTGTAGGCTGACAGTTAATGTATTTTATTAGCATGTCAATTACACCTCGATAAAGTGGTTTTAAAATGCTGAGTCTTGACTCCCCTTTAAAGACCGGGGCTGGCATGTAATGTTAACGTGCCCCCCGGTTTGGTCTGAGTATGCTCATGAAACCGTTAGGCAAAGCGACGCAGGCGTAAGGCGTCACAAGTGCTCAGAAACAAAAAAAAGGATGACCGCCCGACAGTCCGCGCGCTAAAATCCAGAGTAGACGGGGCTGCTCACCAGCTCCGGGAGGGGACAAATCGTTCCTGTGTTCATGTACAGTCCTTCCACTACGATGAAACGTCGTGTGACCCGAGCCTTGCGAGGATTCTTTGAAAGAAAAAAAAAAAAAGACATTTTAAATTTCAGTAACTCCAAACGCAGGATCTGTTAGGTGCTCCCTAGCATGGCCACTTGACAAGATTTATTCAAAGAAGTAAACAAACAGTCCGGATGAGTTTCAAGCCCAAGGCTTCAGACCCCATTATTCTGAGATGAAAAACAGTGCTTTCTTCTCTACTGTTTTTCAGTTCACACTGTGAGCTAGGTGACCGCACACACACACACACGCACACACACACACACACACACGCATGCATGCACACAATTTAGGCACTCTGAGAATGCTCTGAGAATGACTGAGAAGGGGCCCAAGGGAACCTTCTGGGGAGATGGGCGTGTTTTAGGTCACAATGGAGCCCTCATACCTGGGTTATTCACTGGTCAAAATGCATGGCTACAATCTGCTCACTTCAATGTCTATGAAATTCACCTTAACTAGAAAGAACTGGAGCGCCTGGGTGGCTCAGTCGGTTAAGCATCTGACTTCGGCTCAAGTCATAACCTCAAGTTTCGTGAATTCGAGCCCCACATGGGACTCTGTGCTGACAGCTCGGAGCCTGGAGGCTGCTTCAGATTCTGTCTCCATCCCTCTTTGCCCTTCCCCCACTCATGCTCTCTCAAAAATGAATAAAGGTCGGAAAAAAACCTAGAAAAGACTGTGATGGTGAAGGCACTCATCACCATAGAGATGGGGTGGGGAGGCGGCGGAGGCTCCGGTGATACAGAATCGGCAGGATGGGGGCAACAGAGCTGGGGCGAGGGGGGGGGGGCTGCATTATACTACTGCGCTCCCTCTGAATGTGCCTCAGATTTTCCATGATCAAAACCTAAACAGACAAACCCTGCTCTCCATCGGCCAAAAAGCAGATACAATCCTTTCCTTCCTTACTACTGGGTCAAGTAAAACTCAACCGTGCCCTCATCCAGGCACGTGAGGCGTCGGTAAGGACACGCACCTTCCTGCACCCCATCGATGGCAAGCACTCCCTGGTGGGTCTGTGGATGCTGCAGGTGTGCTGGGCTGGAACTACACAGATCTGTAGGTACTCTTTGTACTCAAACGTTTCTCACCTCTAAGCTTTTAATGGACAACCAGAAACTCAAATATCCGAGCTGGGCTCTCAGGGACATTTCAGAACCCACAGCAGAACACACAATGGTTCCTAGTGCAGAACCAGAGAGCACCACCCCCTCCACCCACGCTGTCGGGGGAAAGTAAGTGAGAACTCCACCAGGGATGCTCTGAGCACACTTCCACCATGCTGCCCTCTCTGACCAGAATACCAACGAGCCGGTTCTCCCTCCCCACCCCCGCCCCTCAGGGGTCTCTGCACATGCAGGTGCTGGGAAGAGGTGGTGTAGACAGGCTGCAGAGTGGGAGGAAGTCGTGCTGGGGAAGTTGGCTCCCACAGGTGGCAGCTGCTCGGAGCTCCAGGGCAAAGGTGGAGGGAGGGACAGCGAGTCACTTTGTTCATAAATTCATAAATGAAGATCTGCTGCCACTGTTTCTTCCCGCCGGCTGATACAGGATTTATCCTGATATAAATAAACCTGTTTTGAATTCATGACATGCATCCTGCTCATGTCCTAACGAGATCTGGTGTTATTTCTGCAGAGCAGAGAGTGAGCACCCCCACCCCCAAGGCCATGTGCACGTGGTTTCTCTCTAAGAAAGCTGCCTGGATGGCCTCCCCCCAAATTTGCTGGCATAATTACAGCAACGATGAGGCAATTACAATCAGACCCGCTCGCTAACACGAAGTGCATTTAATAAGCAGGAATGGCCTCACTTCATATCCAAATGCGACCCGCAGGCAGGTTTTCATGACAAATTACCATCTCATATATAATTTAGCTGGTTCCAGAGTACAAAAGAACAGTATAATTTTCTTCCAAAGAACCATACCTTTTGATCTTCGATCTCTTGTTCTTTTAGTAGCCGCTCCAGGTCTGCCATATCGTTGTGCTTAAACAACTGAATGTCACTACGGGACGCCTGTAATCCTTTCTGAATTGCAAAGCACGCAGCTCTGTCCCTGCAAGGACAAGACCCACGAAGTGGGGTTTAACAGCCGTGTCATCCCTCTTGGAAAAGGAGAGCCTGCTCTGCGAGCTGACCACCGTCTGCCCGTGAGCCTGAGCACGGCCAATCGACAAATTGCACCACCGGGCCAGCGACGCACGGCCATCCACGCCCCGCTCTGCCGGTCCTCCTCCCAGAAGCACCACGCTGACTCCCGTCCACGAAGCGCACTCTGGCCGCACTTGAACCTCCGCAGAACCGGCGTGCAGCTTACTGTGGGCAGCACGTCAGTTTACTCAGCAATTTTCTCTTTCTGACAAACACAGGAAACCCTGGTGACCTGACTCCCCCCACCTCAGGGGCACCTCTGGTTTCACCGGCACAGACTCTGCCATTACCACGCCGTGAGAAGTAATGCTGGATTGTGGACTCCACCCCACTCAGGGCAGAACTCTGGGTCCTGCAGATTAAACCTTCTAAATGGAGTTAATCGGGGAGGGAAGCGTTTTTGAAATTATGGTGTATTGTTTAAAAATATGTCCAACTTCTTCTGCCAGGATGGGACACTCCTATCTCCCCTATCTTTCCAAGTATAACCCCCACCCTGGATATTCACAGAAAACAAACACAAGGAGACTCTGGAAGGTGGAGAGATGGCAGACCTGCCGTGGCCTGAGAATGACATGACAGGAGCCTCGTGGACCCCCTGACCTGGAACTGACAAACCGGCCCAGGCAAGTGCCAGGGCCACGGATGAAAAGCGCTCACAGAGCCTGCTCTGCAGCCAAAGGGGCAGGAAAGGGGGCAGCCCGGCAGGCAGAAACAACTGCAGCCCAAGCAGAGCAAAGCTGGGCCCCGAGACACTGACCCTCACAGAGCTAAAAGGCACCCCAACAAGAGCCACGGTGGTATCAGAGAAGGGAGCTGGGAGTTTTATCCCTGTGAGGGGGTAACAAGTGAGACCGGGCAGGGAGCCCTCCGGCGGGGCTCCTGTCCTCCTCTCAGCTCGGGCTGTGTCAGGGGATGCTGGAGGGAAAGCAGGACTCTCATCAACACCAGCGAAAATGAAAACGCCCCCGCCGTGGCGTCCATGGAGGCAGAACGGGGACCCTGGACTTGCAGCCAGTGGTGATGAGGCAGCAGTGCCCCGTGCCCCTACTGGAAGACTGACGGAGCAAAAGCCCAATAAGACATAAGGTTTAAATAAAGCATAAGCTACAAGCAGCATAATATGAAACTGTCCTGGTTTCAGATATCACTTGCCATACCAAGGACCAGAAGATACGAAACAGAATGAAAGAAAATAATCAACAATGCCAATCCAGAGAGGACAGGTAATGTCAGGGATAATGATTTTAGAGCAGTCAGGATAAAAAAGCTCCAATGAGCACTTATAGAAATGCCTGGAACGACTGGAAAACAGAAAGCTCAGCAAGGAAAGAGGAGACAGAGTCCTGTGGAGAGACCGAACGGAGAAGCACAGGAACCCACAGAAAGAGTACAGTGGGTGGGCTCAACAGCAGACTGGGGAGTGGGGGGCGGAGGAAAGAATCAGAGGATTGACAGACGTAACAACAGAAGCTAGTTCATGTAAACCACAGAGAAAACAGACGAGAAAGAAAGAGCCTCGGGGACCTGCGCAGCCATAATAAAGGATGCCACGTTGTGTCAGGGGAAGCCCAAAGGAGAGAGAGATGGTGGGGCTGAAAGGTACTCAGAGAAACAAGGGCTGAAAACATCTCAAATTCGGCAAGAAGCTGAATCCTGTAAAAAAAAAAAAAAGCTGAGTGAAATTCATAAGGGTAAACCCAAAGAAAAATGCCAAGATTACAGTAAACCTTCTGAAAACTGATGACCAAGAAAAAATCTTGAAAGCAACCCTCTAAAATGACACTTTACATAGAAGAGAAAAATAATGGAGTGACAGATTTCTCATCAGAAACCATGGAGATCAGACAAAAGTGCCAGAATATATTCTAAATATGTGGAAGAAGAGAACTGTCAACCAAGAATTCTGTAACAAGCCAAAATATCCATCAGGACTGAAGGGGAAGTCAAGGCTTTCTCTACTGAAGGACAACCAAGAGAATCTGTCCCCAGTGGACCTCCCTCCCCTAAAGCAATGGCTAAAGTAACTTCTCTACACAGAAAAAATAAGAAAACAGAAGTAGGAATCTTAAGATTTTCAGGAAGCAGGAAAGAACACGGTAAGTAAAAAGTATGAACAAACACACTAGGGTTTTCCCACCCTCCTGAGTTTTCTAAATTATTTTGGATGATTTAAATAAATATTACAACACTGTCCTAAGGCGCCTAGGCGGCTCAGTTGGCTTGAGTGTGGCTCTTGATTTCAGCTCAGGTTGTGATCTCTCAGATAGAGAGATCTGAGATTGAGCCTTGAGTCAGACTATGTGCTGACAGGGCGGAGGCTGCCTGGGAGTCTCTCTCTCCCTCATTCTCTGCCCCTCCCCCACTAGTTCTCTCTTCCTCTCTCTCTCAAAATAAACATGAAAAAAAATTAAAACACTGTCTGATGTGGTTTTCAATGTATATACAGAAATACCTAAAACAATTATATTACAAGGTGCCTGGGGGCTCAGTCAGTTAAGCATCCGACTCCTGATTTCGGCTCAGGTCATGATCTTACAATTCGTGAGTTCGAGCCCCATGATGGGCTCTGCGCTGACAATGTGGAGCCTGCTTGGGATTCTGCCTTTCTTTTTCTAGCTCCAAATAAATAAATAGATAAATAAATAAATAAATAAATAACATTAAAAAATAAAACAACTATAATATAAGCAAGGAGAGTAGAGGAATGTAAAGGAAAGTACAGGATTCTCTACTTGAACTGGTAAAATGATGAGACCAGCAATGTGACAGCTTATGGGTGTACATAATGTCATATTCAGAGCAATGACTAAAAAACAAATGAAAACTATGCAAAACACTGAAAAGCACCATGGACAAGTAAAAATGGAATTCTAAAACATGTTCCCTTAACCCTCAGAAAAGAAAAAAAATCCAGAAAAACAAAAAAGAGATAACAAATAAGAAACAAAAAATAAAGTGCCCTCAGAAATATAATAAGTATTTTAAATGTAAAAGGCCAAAATACACAATTCTTTTTCTTTACAAGATTTTTAAAAAATTCGAGTTAATTAACATAGAGTGTACTATTGGCTTCAGGAACAGAATTTTGTGATTCATCACTTACATATAACACCTGGGGCTCATCACCACAAGTGCCCTCGTTAATAAAAACATGGAACGCATCATGACTTTGCGTGTCATCCTTGCGCAGGGGCCATGCTGATCTTCTCCGTGTCATTCCAACTTTAGTATGTGCACTGCCGAAGCGAGCACCAAAATACACAATTTAAAGAGAGACTGGCAGGGTGGACTAAACATGACCCAACAATATCCAGCCTATAAGAAAATATGCAATAATGATGTAGTGAAAGTATATATATTATATACAATAAGTGTACCATGCGAACATTCACCAGAGACCGCAGAAGTGCCTGTGTTAAATATCTTACAAATTAGACTTTGGAACAAGGAAAGTGACCAGTAACAAAGAAGAACATTATACAGTGATAACCAGCATCGATTACCCAAGAAAGCTTATCTTGGACATGCACCGAACAATAGAGCTACAAAGGATGAGAAGCAAAAATTGATCAAAGTGAAAGGAAAAACAGACAAATCACAACCACAAAAACCGTAGGAACTACCAGACAGAAAACCACTGGCAAGGGTAGACTAGATCTCAACAGCATCATCAGCTAACAAGATCAAATTGTCATTTATAAAATAGTCCACTGAGGAATGGCAGAATAGTCTTTTTTTAAGTGACCAGGGAACATATTCCTACACAGACCACATCATGAGTCTTAACACAAACTGCAACAAATTTAAAATCTCGAAACACTTGGAAACTAAACACAGCTTCTAAATGATCTGTGGGTCAAAGAGAGTCTAAAGTAAAATAAAATACACTGAACTCAATGAAAATGAAAATAAACACATCAAAATGTGTGGGACAAGACCACAGCAGTGCTAGAGAGGGAAATGCAGAGCACTAATGCATCAGAAAAGAGGAAAAGGCTCAAGCCAGCAATCAAAATTCCCAATTAAAGAACCTAGAAAAAGAGCAAAAAAACCCAAATCAGAGCAGAATGTAGGAAATAGTACAAGAAACCAATAGGGCTGAAAACAAAAATACAACACAGAAAAATCAATTAAACTAAAGAGCTGATTCTTTGAAAAGATAAATAAAATTGAGCTTTTCTAGCAGAACTGACTAGAAAGAGAGTAGACAAACTGCCAGACAGGAATGAAACGGGTCATCGCTTCCGGCTCTGCAGACGTTAGAAGAATAAGGATGTATTATGAAGAATACTACATACTCATTTGACGACTGAGAAGAAATGGATCAATTCCTTGAAAAACACAAACCACCTCAACTCACCAAAGGGACACTGATAATTTCACCAGCGTTGTAAGTACTAAACAACTGATTTCATATTTAAAATACTTCCAAAAATTACATCTCCAGGCCCAGGTGGTTTTACCGGAGAATTCTACCAAATACGGAATTAACAACAACCTTCCAAAAGCTTCTGAGGATGTGGAGAAACCAGATGACTTACATGCTGTTTACGGGAATGTAAAATGGCACAGCCACCCTGGGAAACGCTTGTCAGTTTCCGGCAACGACTAGGCACGCAGCACCACATGACCCCGCAACTGGACCGGGCAGCACACATCCCACAGAAGTGAAAACTTCTTTCACAGGAAAACCTGTACATAAATGTTCCCAGCAGCTTTATGTTAGAGCCCCAGACTGGAAACAACTCAGCTGTCCTAATAGGCGAGTGGTTCAACTGACTACGGTGCCTCTGAACCACGGAAGACGGCTCCGTGATCAAAGGGAATGAATTCCTTATCCAATCCCTGTTCCTTCGCTCACCGAGCACGACTGAACAGCAGATGCTCCCGGAGGAATACGCTAGTACAGACCACTGAACGTGCCACAGAGGGAGAGCACCGGGAGTCTGAGATGAGCAGAGAGCAGAGGGGCACACACGTTGAGCGTACGGGAGCCGGAGAAGCACAGGGACTTAGACCGCAGTGTGAGCACCACATGATCATGGATTCCCACCAATACCAGACTCCTCTGGCTCTGGGACCTTCTCCCATGCAGCAGGAGGTCTCGGCCTGGTCTGAGAGACTCGGGAGGCTCCCAGCAGAGGTGATGCATGAGCAGGGTGAGCAGGAGCAGAGACGAGGGGCAATGTTCTAGGAACAGGACTGGCGTGTGCAAAGGCCCTGTGGCGAGAGGACACTAGTGTATGAGGCTGACAAGGCTACAGCATGAACGCTGAGGAAAAGTGTACAAATGAGCCTGAAAAGGTGATCTAGAATGCAGTAGCAGTTTGAGTGACCACGTGGGTGGTGACCGGGGACTCTCAAGGACACTACACTGTCACCGAGCCACAGAGGGAAGGGAGATTGCTGGCCTCACCCATGGCAAGTATGGCCTTCTGGACATCAAAAATAACATCAACGAACAATAAAAAATGCTTCAGGCATCCTTCTAGTGACGGTCTTGTCAGTTCCGTACAAGAACTTCACTGAAGTTACTATGTATTTCTTTACCCAATAAAAGTCAGGATCATCTAAGGCAGATCACCTGGAAGGAAGCAATTCTCCCAGAGGAGCGCCATCATTTCCGAAGCAGGTAAGAGTACTCACACGAACACAATGTCCCCTCTCTTGGAGTAGGCGGGAATAGCGCTGGCAATGGTGGCGAACCCGTACGAGTAGATAATGGCTTCTTCTGTCTGCATGAACTTTGCCAGGCGGTCTTCGAGGTCCAGGTGCACATCTACAGTAAGACGTTAAACAGTAAGATGTTAAGACATCTTCTAATGCTTTTTAAGAAGAGAATAGGGAGAGTAAGGCAAGCAGTGTAGTTAATAAAACTGTCACCTTACAGCCAAAATGAAACTGTTTCTGCATTATAAATTACAGGAGAGCTGTTTGGATAACTCGGGGCCGAAACCATTTCTAAAATCTGTGAACGGGATCAGCTACTCATCTGTCCCTGAAGCGTGTTGGGGGGGGGGGGAGAGCGACAACGCCGGGCTTTGCTTCTGTGTCAGTCCAGCGTGGGGATTCGAGGCCCAGTGACGTCACCTGCTTTAACTTCCCTCAGCCAAGCACACCGAGGCTTCACCAACGTGCAACACGTGAATCTATAAAGCCTTTTTTGCATTTCAGCAGAAGGTACACAGCAGACATCAGGACAAGCCTTAGCCGGCTCTAAAAAGGAAAAGTGAAAAGAAGCCCACGCACTCGGCATCAAGGCGGTGCTGTCTACCTGCTGCATCGGGACTGCCCTGCGCACCAGCGGTCGCCCTGCAGCACTGACTTTCCCGTTCGAAAAGTGGTCCAGGGACCTCAAATGTATGGCACAGAGAGAAATGCGGTGTTTTCTAGAAGCTGCTGAAGAACGCTGTCGGTTAGCGGTGGGAATGGACTGCGCTTGCTACACGGGCACCTCTCTCTCCTGCCCGGCTTCTTAGAGCCGCTCACCTTCCCTGGCTCCGCTGTGAGACTTCAGGCCCCGGCGCGGAGACCCCAGCGAGGTCTAGAAGAGCAGTGCGCCGACCAGCTTAGAACCTGAAAACCTCGGAGGGGCCCTAAAATGAGGCATTTCCCGGGAGAGAGGAGGACTTTTTAAATTTCCTTCAGCTCTTTTCACTACAGCAGCACCCGGGCCTGGAGAAGAACTCGGTGTGGCCGCGGGCCCGGCGCAAGCACTCGGGAGCGCTACGGGAAGCATGCGGCCAGGCCCGCCAGCCCTGGAGCTCCAGGGGAGAAAGGGAAATTGCGGGGAGTAAAGGCAGACTCGGAGGCCACGAAGGGGAGCCGTGGCACACCAACTCAGGGAACCTGGCGGTGTGGGCAGTGGCAGGGGGTGAGATGGGCCCCGGTGAGGGTGGTGCGGAGGGCGGCTGGCCCGACAGAACTATCCAGCCCACGTTGAGACCGCACGGGAGGAGCACCACTCCAGGGGCCTGCCCTCCACCGAGGACTGGCCTCCCAGAGAGCAGGGAGAAGGGGGAGGCAGACACGAGGCCTGAGCGACAGATCCAAGAGAGAGCGGAAATACCCTAGCTGGTTCAGGCCTGACCAGACTAAATACACCCACCGTAGGGACAGGACCCATGGTCAATTGACAGGGTAAGGTTTCCACCACTTTCCAGACAGGAGCAAGTGAGCTAAGTTAGTGCAGCTATAGGAAATAAAGAATCGACCTCTTGGCACATCTGAATAAAGCGTCTCAAATCTGTAAACCTACTCGCTGGTTGATCACGGACAAGCTAATCTTACCATGATGCTTTTTAATGAGTCAAAGAAAACTAAGCATTATAGAAGTTTCAACTTCACAATGGATTAGATTTTAAAAAGATGGGGAAGGTCCAATAATCTTCTCACTCATTTATCAAACAAACACCAGTGACTATCACATAAAGACCAGTGGTCAGAGAAGCAAAGGGTTCTGGGACCTGACAAGGTGACACGGCCAGGAGAGGCAGGGCGCGGCCGGCACAGGGGAGCGCCGAGCTGCAGGGAAGGTCCGCACCGTCAGTCCCTGCCGCACTCACCACTACGACACATGCACGGGGATCTCAGACTGAAGACCAAGGACACTGGGCTGGGAGCTGAGGGTGGGGCGGGAACCAGCGGCCGAGTGAGGGGACGGCAGGACACAGGTGCCCTCCACTGAACCCAGCTCGACGGCAGGAGACACAGAGTGAGGAAGCCGGAAATGGAGCGATACCCAGAAAATGAAACAAACTGAAGCCCCTTTACACATATGCTTCTTACATGACGTTACAGAACTGTGAAAATGAACTGTTTTTCCCGTTCCAATCAAGTGATAACAAAACACTAAGCGCGCTTCTTCTATTTGCAGGTGGAATGTACCCTGGCGCGTTCTACCACAGAAAGCACACAGAGTGCCATCCGGGCTCCGTCACCAAACGGTCATCGCCATTCAACAGGACAGACCTTCCACGACGTGAACATGCCGTGCGGGGGGGTTACAGTGACAAAGTTAAGGTCCATCGCCCGTTGACCGGAATGGTATCAGTGGGCTGCTGAGCTCTTCCGGCATCGGGCCTGTGACTCCAACATCACAGTCCGAGGACGTGGCCCTGACCCCGCCCCCGCCGCCCACTACGAGATGCTGCTAGCGAGAGCTCTCAGGCGGAACCGGACAGGAGAGGCGGCGGCAGATGCTGGAGGACAGGTGCCTCCCTCACCCCTACAGCTGCGGCTCCCTCCCCACAGGCAAGTCCCCGCCACCCCCACTTCGGAGCAGAAGAGGGCAGGTCCCCGCAGGAGGCCCCCAAATTGGGACTTCTACCCCAGATCTTCCTGATTTAGCAGATGGACGAGCCCAGCCACAGTGAACTGCTCTCATCCGCCATCTCCATTCCAAAGAGAGAAAACATGCTATGGATACAAACATTTTTGCTAACTACAAAAAGGATTTTAAGTCATTCTGTAGACTCCACTTCAAAGGACTCCCTGTATTTCACTGATCAGTGATGAGAAAGTAAAACACTCTTGGCTTAACTGCAGGGCATTAGAGTTAGTTACCCAGCTGACGAGACCTGTATGTCAGAAATAGTCTCGTCGCCGTGTACACTCATAACCGCTTTTCTGTCACTGCCATAAAGTGGTTAGGACGAAGCTTCACAGGAAGTCAGTGACTTACTGATCCTTGTCTTCCCCAAAAGTTGAAAGAGGACCGGCCTTTTGCTCCTGGTATCTACAGGCACTGGGTGTCTGCTGCCGGCAGCCTCGCAAGGCAGGTTCTACGACAGGTGGGTGCGGACTGCTGTGTCACTTCTGCTGCTGTGTGACAGCTACTCCGTGTGGGAGGGGGGAGCTCCCGTGTGGGAGGAGGGGAGGCAGCAACAGGAAGAGGGCCGTGTTCTCCGGCTTCTGACATCTGTCCTCTGTGCGGACGACCCAGCCCACCGACTCCTGCCACAGGTCTGCACACGGTGCGAGCAGAGCGCTACACCCTCTGCTGCCCTGCACGGAACACGTGAGGTGGGGAGACCCCGGAGCCGGGTGCCCGGAGGGCCCGCAGGTCCCTCCGTGCTCACTGCCCTTTCCTGCACCTGCCCCCTAGCTAGAACCCAAGAGATGGGACGCGGGGCCAGGACAGGATGTCGGGCACTCAGGAAGGGGCTCGGCCACAGCAGTCCTCACAGGGGGCTCCAGATCCGGCCTCCCTCCTCCCCAGGGGTGGACCCAGGGCAGGCCTGACACCGCCCCGGGCCTCTCCAGCCCTTCCTCTGTCAAACAGGTCACAGCGTGACCTGCCTCCAAGGACCGTTACCAGAACCACGAGGCAATGCCTGTAAACACTTCAGGATAATGCCTGGCATGGGAACACCGAGACACCATTTAAGCGTTTGTACAGTTAAACCAGTATTTGTAGAATAAAAAGAAAAGGTTTCCTTTTCAAAAGAAAAGAGCAGTTACACTATCCTACTTAAGTTGTCCAAATCCCAGATGTCTAAGAGCTAGCACGTTACAGGCACGTTTCCATTTTCCACTTATATAGGCTCTCCTCTTTTATTCTGATAAGATGTGTAGCAGCCTTCTTGGTTGTCTTCCAAAGGGAAGAGTATAAAAGAGTCAACTTGAGAACAGTTTAAAAACAGCTACATTTTTTCTGAAGTCTTCTATACTTTTGTGCTTCACAGTTTTTTTTCAAATCCCTTAAGACTTGGACAACATTTCTTAAAAGTACAAATGATATCACTTATGCACTCATTACAACATAAACATAGTGTTGAACGTTTTCCACAATGTTTTTATGTGCAGTGTCTTATGTGGTTCTTACCAAAGTGTCCTAAGCTGTGCAAACAAGGACTGTCCCCTCCTACACTGCAGAAACAGTCCCATGGCCTGCTGGTAACGAGAAGTGGCTGGCCCAGGGATTTTATGACCAAATGTTCTTCCTAACGAAACACGAAGTCAGGGCTCAGCTGACTGCTTAACAACAAAGAAAGAAGATATTCTGAAAAACAAACGAACAATTTACTTGTTGACTGCTGGCTCTAGAACACAAGTGTCCCTCACTGTGACCCTCTGCCACGAACTGTGTTTGGATTTCGTTGAAGAGCAAAGAGCCAAGCAAGCAGTGTACGTGCAGAGTGGATTCTGGGAAGCCAGAGGTAAACCTCAGGCAAGTGGGATCTGAGCGTGCTCAGAGAACAAACAGAGAAGTGGAGAAGAGGAAGTATCAATGGCAAGGGACCCGCCAGCTCTAGAGGAAGGGACGCACACCCTGAGACCTGACCAACCCGCTTGCTCCGTTCTCAAACCACATCCCAACAGGAGAGGAGAAGGCAGGACAATGTCTCACCGCTGGTCTTTGAAGATGACAAGAACGTGCTGAGTGCTCCTTGCCGGAGGCGGGAGGACATCCAGCCTAAAAAACTAGACGAATTTTAACTCAACCATCGTTTGATTTTTTTTCTGTATTAATCATCTGTTACTATGAAATAATAAAAAAGAATATTTTAAAAAGGCGATTTATAAATGATTTACATTCATTTTTGAAAAGTTGAGAAAAGAGGTCAGTGAGGAAGTATTTTCATCTTTGAAAATAACGTCTGAATGTTTTATTTCCAGGGGAAAAAAGATGAAATTAAAAATAACTGTCTGGGGGCCCAGGGAAAGAGGGCTTCGACCAAGGGGCACACAAGCAACTTCAAATGACAGGAAAGGGGTCTTCAGTCTGCTTTGTTGCCCAGAGCAAAGGGCAAATATACCCTAAATATTCAGAATAATTTAATTGTGGGGGGTTATTTTAGAGATCTAAAATTTAGCCTTTCCTGACCTCAAGTACCTTCTCTGATCTTATCCAACACTGAAATTTCAAACTAATTTAGTGTAACTGCAATAACTTAAGCAACTCCTTCTGGAATAAGGAAAAATATAAAAAATGTCCTGTCGGGGGTGTCTGGGTGGCTCATTCAGGTAAGTGTCCAACTCTTGATTTCAGCTCAGGTCATGATCCCAGGGCCATGGGATCGAGCCCCACGTTGGGCCCCGTGCTGAGCATGGGATGCTGAATATGCTGCTTGGGATTCTCAATCTCTCTGTCTTTCTCTCTCTATCCCCACCCCCCCCCCGCCCTCTCTCCCACTCATGCTCTCTCTCTAAAATAAAATGATTACATAAAAATTATCCTGTCGGAAAACCAGAACGTGAAAACGTGGACAGTATCCACACAAGAAAGGAACAAAGGTGACAAGCACGGACACCCATGATGGAGGAACGACATCAGCTTCCCAGATGGGACAATGCGCGCAGATAACGCGTCATTCCGAGCTGTAGAGCTGGTGTCCTGTTACAAAGCCATCATTCGGCAAGCCCACCTCCAGCCTCTGCACTGACACCACCGTCCGTCTGAACCTTCTACTAGCTACAACCTGGCAGACCCGGTGGCCAAGGAAGCACATGACACAGGAGGTGACACACAGCTGTGATCATTACTCTGCCCTGCTGACCCCCTCAGACCCCTGAAAATCCAAATCCAATTTAAAGTTCAAACAAAATCACTCCCACAGCAAGGCACAGAACACGTGTGGGGGAATGCCGCCCTTTTTGGGGGGAAATGTATGTAGGGAAGTGGTTTGCATTTGCTGAAACAGTCTCTGGAAGAATTAACAAGCGGCTAACTACTAACAGCAGCTTCTTTTTTGGGGGGTGGGATAATGGCTGGGACAAGACTTTCACTCTCTATAAACCTTCCGAAGTTTATATCATGGGCTGAACTGTTCAATCAAGAACATTAACTTACAAACCATCAACTAAAGACCTCATGTTTGGATGTGCGTGACAACCTACTAGGTGATCCAAACAGAAAGCTGACTGGGCTATTCTATCAGCCCTGGAAAAACTGGTTTTGAAAAGTTGAAACATTTTTTTTCCACGACTTGATTTAGCATGAAATCTGCTATCTGTCCTCAGAAATGAACTCCCAAGCAGGCGCCAAAGCCACACTTGCAAATAAAATCCACAAGAAAGAGAAGCTTGTAAGAAAACTATTTTTTTTTTTACCCCAGCAAACAAATCATAGAAAATACGGTTGATCAGATTACAGCAAACAACCCCATAAAAAAAAAAAATGCCTCTTCTAGTTTTCTAACAACTATGTCTTTAGGAAATAATTCCCTACCAATAAAAACCAAGCAAACAAACCACATTTGCACTAGACTGGGGCAAAGAGGGAGACGGATCTGCGCTCTTCAACTCTCTGATCTTCCCACAAAGACTGACAGTCAGGATACTTGGTTTCTAGTGATGAGGCTGAAATTAATGAGCTGTGTGACTGTGAGGAAGTCATGTAACCTCTCCAAACTTTCTTTGCTGCTTCTAGATGGCTGCGATGCTGGAATACAAGATTTTTGAGATCCTTTCCAGTTTAAGATGTTTGGACACCAACACCGTTGTCTGTTTCCAATACAAGTAATTTAACTTCTAAGCTAGCTAAGGAATAAAGATAGGTGTTCCCTTAAATAAAACACCTTAGCTGTTGGAAGTGAAAACCCCACACGAAGGCCCAGAAGTGGAAATATGAATAGAAGACAGAAGAGACTTCCCAGCTGTGTTCCCCACACGCTGACACTGCTAAGCCAGAAAGTTATTTCCAGTACCATATTCATCTGAACAATTATTTGATGGGGAGGCTAACTGGAGGTGTGTCCCAGCCCCTCCACGGCGAGGCCACACCTAGGTTCTGTGCTCACCACCGAGTTGGCGGTGACACACAATGCTCCCCGCTGGCCTCGAAGGGACCAGTGCACGCACTCCTCCCCAACACCTGCCGCGTGGCTTCAGCCGCACGGACGAGCTCGGTGCCCCTTGGCAGTAGAGGAAGGGGACGACAAAGAACCAGGTTCCCACATGACTATGAGAGCGGAGCCACCTCAGTCACTCAGGCAGCCACAAGCCGGGTCCCCCAGGGCATATGCAGCAGCCGCTGTAGCGTGGACCTCACCCTCCGGAGACAGCGCCCTAGAGGCACCTGCATCTTCTCTCTGTGAGCGACAGCCCAGAGCAGGGCACCTCCCGCCACGATTCCAAATCCAGACAGCACTCACACACCCAACGTCACAACGAATCAAGCATATCTTTCCCGAGGAGTTTTGAAACCAAATCAAGTCAATTCTTAAAAGCAGTTGTTGGGGCACCTGGGTGCCTCAGTTGGTTAAGCATCCAACTTCTGCTCAGGTCGTGGTTTCACGATTCAGGAGTTCGAGCCCTGTGTTGGGCCCTCTGCTGTCAGCACAAAGTCTGCTTCAGATCCTCCGTCTCCCTCTCTCTCTCTGCCCCTCCCCTGCTCCCCTGCTCTCTTGAAAATAAATAAACATTAAAGAAAAAAAAGCCCTAGTTTGGGAGGGAGGAAACATACCGAACGTGCCGTAAAACCCTCTAGGCCCGCAGGTCCCCACGCCGTACTTCCTCAGAGACGCCAGAGCCGCTGCCTTCGTGGACGTAAGAAAAATCAGGTTTTAGTAATACATCTTTCGGCGTTCAAAAGTGGCATTTCCTATTCTTCAACCCACATGACAAACCACCCCCCCACCCCTGCCACTTTCCTTCCTTCCTTAGAACCGTGGCAATTCTAACAACAGGATGTAAAGAGCAGACACACGTAAAGACTTAGGGAGAGAACTTAAAACGTGGCAAAGTTGTGTTTTAACCCGACTATCAAACCTTGGTTAACTCAATGCCTTTATACTTTGGGCATTTCTGGGCATACGCCCACCTCAGAACGGCTTCCTGGCCCGCGCTCCCAACAGGAGACGAGCGCTTGCCCAGACGCGCCTCCGACCACTACCAGGGCCGTCTCCCGCGCCTCCCTGCGTGTCACCGCCACAGAGTCACACCAGACGCCCGTATCGCCCACTCTCTGTCGAAACCAGGCCACAGCTCTGCTGAGCAAGAGTGACGGCAGCAGAGAGCGCCCTTCCCGACGCTCCGCATTTGTCTACTTCAGGCCCAGTTTCGCAGGGAGCCCTGCTGCCTCCAGCGCGGGGGCCACTTACCTTGACCCGAGGGTTGTCCAGTAATCCAAGAAAGTTAAATGAAGCGAAGTTTACACATTTTTTCCCATTCACCACAATGTTGTGGCTCGGAGGGCTGGGGAAGAGAGGAGAGCAGTTGGTCTGAACAGACGTCCATGGCATAGGGCACGTGACACCACACCACCCTGGTGGCCCACGGGACACAGAAGTGTTGTCACTCTACCCAGTTTGTGTCCTAGTCTTATAGCTCTTTTAGTTATTTTTAAAATGTACAATTAGAAAGTGGTACATTAAAAATCAGCCATTAATTCTACTCATATTAGGGACCTCATACTACTTAAATAAAAAAAGGTGAGCTACAATCCCAACACAGATTAGTGATGAATCACTGCTTTGATTTTAGAACTCATGAAGAACTAAATGAAGTACCTCAGAAAAAAATCTGGAATAAGACGAATAAGAAACAAATATAAAAACATCAAGATCAAAAGCAAGAAGAGGCAGAACAAGACACGGCCTCGCAGTTGAGGAGTTGGACACGTTACCTAGAGAAAGGCACGGAGAGAAGTAGGTGGGGGTTCTAAAGTTAGTGCTGGATCACTATGCAAGAGGCGGGGGGGGGGGCAGGGCGGCCAGCAGTGTGGGGGCGCGGATTGGAGTTGGGCTGGGATGGGAGACGGCTCCTGAGGTGACCGCCAGGTCCCCTACCGACCACACTCCTGGAGGCCAGGCTTCAAGAACGCGGGGCCAAACTGTGGTCGCGAGCTAGTGAGGCTGACGCAGGCATGGCCAGGCTCTCGGAGCTGACGGAAGCCGTGAGCAGAGCGGGACGGAGAGGTCAGGGTGCACGGCATGGGCAAGGACTGCGGCGTGAAGCTGCCTCAGTTGTACACACGCGTTGCTCCGTAGACGCATTGCTGTCAGAAAAGACTGGAAACACGGCTCTCAGGACGTGCTATCAGAGCTGGTTTCCTATGCGAGAACAGAAGACACTGGGAGGGCAGGGAAGGAAGAGAACGAGCACTTGAAGTAGATTCGTGAAAGCAGGTGAAACCGTCCACAAAGCAGGGAACTCAGGGAAGAGAACATGGGCTGTGGTCAGCCAGACAGACGCCCTCTGCTTTTTGGCTCCTGGCGGCTTCAGGAGCTCGGGGACACTCCTGTGGGCCTCGGCTTCTTCATCTTAAAGTAGGGAAGGAACCCAGCTCTCAGGGTCATTGCTAGGTAAGTGCCTGGCCCAAGACACGTGCTAAGTACTTCCTTCCTTCTTCCCTATGGCCTCAAGGGCTTCTCCTTCAAACCACCCACTCTGCTTCTGAATCCAGCATGTCATTCAGTCTCCTGCTTCTCGGCCTTAGGTTTCCTGATGGTCCCGTTGTGGAGGTGCCGGCGCTCATACAGACATGGAAAACAAAACACCTGCATAGACAAGTCTGTGCTAAGGCTGCTGCTCATAAAGTCAAGGCCACTGTATAAAAACTAACACACAGAGAAATCAAACCATCGAGAGGAAGTACACCCAAAGCCCGTAACCACAGCTGATAAGCTGCCAAGAGGCACCATGGCGTAGGGACGCAGGGATCTTGTTTCTGTCGGGCTCTGGGAGCAGGGAGGGAAACCAGTAAGAAATGGAAGGCTCACGCCTGTGCTCCATGCAGGCTTGCAGCAATGTCACACTGGGCACCTAAGACAGGAATGCGGGAGCCTAACACCCTTTAGGGACTCTCCCAGAAGCAAATAAAGCCAATCTAGAAAGGCATCTCGACAACCAAGGCCTCATCAGAGAACCAGATAGAGGGAAAATAAAACCCTTTCTAATCAAAAACCACAACCTCACTGTTAGTGAGAGTTGGTAATTACAGGTGAATATAGAAACAAGACGATGCTATACCAGAAGGAAAGCAGTATTCCAGAACCCCTTTAATACCTGGGTGGGGGCGCCTAGGTGGCTCAGTCGGTTAAGCGTCCTGACTCTTGATTTCGGCTCAGGTCATGATCTCATAGTTTGTGGGTTCTGTGCTGACCGTGAGGAGCCTGCCTAGGATTCTCCCTCTCTCTCTGCTCCTCCCCTTCTCACCCACTGTCTCGCAAAAGTAACAGACATTAAAGAAAACACACAGAAGACCACGGGTTGGGTAGCAGTGCGAGAACAGGCACCCAGAGCGAGGAAAGACTCTAGAACTCGAGAGAACTGTGCACATACACACTCGGTGAGTGACAGCAGCTGCCCCGCCAACTACCAAGTTACACACATTTCTTCCTCTCTGGAGAAAAATAAAGTTGGATAAACATGTACCAAGATTAATTCTAGATATACTAAAAACCTAAAAGATATTTTGGAAGAGGTAACAGAAGAAAATGTAGAAGAATGTTCAATGTCTGGATAAGTCCCCAAACACACAAACAGTGAGAACAAAATGGATGAATGTGAGTCAAAATTAAGAATTTTGGTTCAGTGAAGACACCACAAAGTCAAGAGAAGGTGATGAAGAGACTTACTGTACTTCACTGAATCTGAGATGACAATGGCAGGTTTTTACCCGCCACCGAGAAAGGACACCAGTGCCGATTAAAGTGTGATGTTCTGTCGTATTATGATTTTGTAGTTGACGTTTAACGAACAGGTCCCCTGGGCGTGCTGGGACACAGAGTTCTGCCCCACTATGTCTGCACTTACGAAAAGGGAAACATAAGCACGATAAATCCGTCACCACGTCCTAACCTCTTGCCCCAAGTCTCCACTATTCGCTCTCCCCTAAGTCGTGGATGTCACGGGTGTTCGTACAACATGCCCCCCGCCCGCCACCAGGAGAACCCCGTGTTCTCATCCCAGCAGGATGCTCCCCCACCATCTCCGAGATTACCTGGCAGGTGAGTGTCCCCTACACTTCAAATTCTGATGCCGGGACTTTCCTACTGGACGAAACTCACCTGTCCCCTGATCGGATGACATGTCTAAAAGTGAACCGTGGTCATCCGTAGGCAGAAGTCTGACAAAGGGATGTTCAAAGCCTTAGACAGTGCGGCCTCTGGTCTCCGGTCTGGCCCCTTCTCCCGCCATCTGCTGGTTTACCTGCCAGCAGCGTTCGTAGCTCAACAGACGTGCTGGCAGGGAGCAGAGCCGTGAGCAAGTGCTGGACTCACAGGCGGGGACCCCCCCTCCACCGTCACTGCTGATGACAGTTCTCAACAGCTGTGGGATTCACCCCGTTTCAGAGATTGTGGAACAGGAAAAACAGAAAGAACGTGTGTCTTGAAGACAACATAATAGAGAACTACATTGGAAAGTGACCACAGGCTAAAGTCTATGTGGCACACGGGGTTCGTGCTAATCAAAAAACAGGCGCACACACAAGGGGACAACCCCAGCAGCTAGCAAGTAGATGAAATGACACTCAAAGGCTCAAATAATCAGGAAAATACAAAGTGAAACCATGTTGCCGACCAGGGCTATGGGGAAACTGGACCCCACATACTAGCTTTGGGGGGGGGGGGCGTGGAGATGGGTGAGTCACCACGTAGAGAAGACCCCAGGGCAGTGAGACCGGCATGCACCAGTCCCCCAGTCCTGGTTCCAGACTCCCCACAAGTGGATAATCACCAGATTTTCCGTGGCAGTGGGGAAGCTGAGGTGCCTGTCGTGAGGGAACAGCTAACACACAGCGGAATGACACGCGGCAGCCAGAGGAACTGAACAGGAAGTACACCGGGCGTCCCCATGCTGTCTGTCCGCCCTGCTCCCAGGCTTCTCCATTACCACTTACCAGCAGCTAACGTCCTATCTACGTCACTGCTGGTCGTCTATCCCAAAGGAACTAAGATTTTGATTTACTTGTGTGCTCAGCACAATCCGAGAACACAGCAGGCACTCAAACGTATGTTCAAAAATAAGTGTGAATAAAAAATCAGCGTGAAGTCTGCAGCACAACATTAAAAACATACATTCCCAAAGCGGTAAGATACGGTTCCAAAGGCAAACCTCGAGTGCCAGAAGGTGAGGTGGGGGGCAGCACTGCTCAACGTCAATCACAGGAAGAACTGCTGATTAGAGACCCTGATGGAATGAACCACCAATTACAGGCCTCAACAGGGAGAGACGTACACAGCGTCTCCTACAAAAAACGGACCCTCCCTGGACTCCTGCTTTCCCCCAGTGGACTTCCATTCAAACAAGCTTCTCAACTTCCTCCTCCTTCTCCAGGAAATAACATTCTTCTCCCTTGTTTGCTGGACTTCTCTGTGCTTTAGCCATAGCCTGCTGGTCCCAAATTGCAATTTTCTTTTATTCCCAAATAAAACCCATTTTTACTGGTAAAATAACTATTTTTAAGATTAACAATACATGCATAATAAAAACAATAAACTACATCATTTTAAGAACATACCATGTATAACATCAAGTGACCAGTGACAGCTCAATGGAAGCATCACGGTGGGGAGGAGAAGGGACCCGGGAAACCGGAGATGAGGCGCACGGAGCCGCCCTGTGGGGACGCTGACCGCAGAGGAGAGCGTCAGCGCCTGTGTCTGCACGCAAGGCCCCACGTGGAGAAAATAACACAGAGCCTCAAATGAACCAGGAGGCCAGCTTCTGGCACATGACGTTGAGAAAGGGCACACAAACGGGTAAAGGCGGCCCCACAGATGTGCCCGGTATTCATCCGCAGGTAAGGGACCGTGTGTGGTTGACATCCGCAGGCTCAACAGTCCTATCAACTGCCTCCTGCCGACACATTTGAAAACGTTAAGAGACGGACAATTACTAAATGACTGTAATCAAAACTTACTCAAGAAGGAAACCCGAACAGCTTAAAAACCACTGAGGATGTTAAATACAACCTAGGATCAACAGAACAAACACCACAACAAATACACACTTGTTAGAAGGCGGAGAGGGTCAGCAAAGTGCCCTCCAGACCGAGAAGGCACTTTCAGGTGGAAAATGAAGCCAGCCACCTCCACTGCTGGCAGTTTTATTTGGGTAACTTACTGACGGGCGGACGAGGCTGGTGGATGTCCAGGCAGTACGCAGCCACTCTCTGCCCCGTCCTCCCCCAGGTCCAGATGACCCTAATCCCCAGCTTTCATGGAGCACAGGGCACGGTGCTGAAGTCACAGGGTAGTTATCTGTACGCCAGTAGTCCCTCCCTACCTGCTACCTCAAGCGTGCCTTCTCCAAGGAAGATCAGAACAAGCCTTCCCCTACCCTGGTCAGGGCACACGTGAACTCCAGGGGCCCAGACACACGGCCCCAAGGGAGGTCACAGTGCCCAGGCTGAGCACACAAACTCCAGGGGCCAGGACACACGGCCCCGAGGGAGGTCACAGCGCACAGGCTGAAGAAGACAGCGTCAGTGCTGTCAGCACCACTATGGCACTGTTGCTAAGGAAACAGTGAGACTAATTCTATCTGATACCAGAACTAGACCAGACACAGAAAGGGAAAAGAAAGTAAGAGACGAAACTCACTCTTCAACATACACGTTAAAAATCCCAAACATTAGCAAAACAAATCCAGCAATGTACATAAACTAACCAGACAGTCCTGTTTAAATAGAGTTTATTCCAGGAACATAAGGATTTTGTATTAATAGAAAAACCTCCCAGTGTCTTCTGGTAAACCAAGCAGAAGGAAGGGAAAACCCCTTTCAACCTGTGCACTCTTCTATGGCAGCTAACATGCCTCCAAGGTCTGCATATCTGATGCTACTAAGACCGGGACACGAGGACAGAGGACGTGTTGTGCGTGAGAAGTCACACCAGAGAGAAAGCTGCAACAGGCGGGCAGCGAGAAGCTGGCCACACCCTGGGGGCGCCATGCCAGGGGCACAGCTGGCTGTGCACGTGGGCCAGGCCGGGCGGACTACAGGGCAGCTTGGAAACCTTCTTATGAGAAGCAGTCATTCGCACAGATCCCCTTCCTGCTTTGCTGAAAGACAGGAGAGACTTACTCTCTGACAAGGCATGACTGGAAACTCAAAGTCCTAAGGACAACTGGAGGGAGGGGCGGTGCTGAAAACAGCAATCAGATATAAATCTACATAATGAAAAATGGGACACTGAGCCCTCCTCCTTGAAAATAAAGGAGTAAATCTTCGTAATCTTGGAGTAGAGAAAGAAAGACTCTAATACAAAAGAACAAGAAACAAAAGGACAAAAGAGATAAAGTGGACTTCATTAAAATTAAAAACATTTGTGCTTCAAAGTACAGGATCAGGGAAGTGACAAACAGTATGGGGGAAAGTATTTGCCTGTCATATATTTGATAAGGGCGTGGCATCCAAAATAGATAAAGAACTCTTATAATTCAATGATAAAAAGACAACTCAAATGAACAATGGGCAAATGACTTAAATGAGTAATTCTCCAAAAAAGATATATAAATGGCCAAGTAGCACGTGAAAAGATGCTCAACATCATTAGTCATCAGGGAAATGCAGTGGGATCCCACCTCCCACCTCCCAGGGGGGCTACAATGAAAGACAGTAAACGTAGGCCAAGAGGTGGAGAAATCACAACTCTCACGCACTGCTGGTGGGAATGGAAGATGATTCAGTCACTCTGTAAGATTCCTCAGAGCAAGCGCCCGTATAACTCAACAAATTCCATTCTCAGGTACAGACTCGGGAGAAATAAACACACGTGCCTGCATACGCAGTTATTCATAGGAGTTCCTACACAGATGTAATTTTTCTTCTTTCAAGTGGAAACAACTCTTGAGCTGACAAATGTACAACCAAAGCGTGATATATTTAGAGTGAAATATTTTATCATTCAGCCATAAAACTGAACGAGGCACTGCCATAAGCTATGACACGGGCGAACCTTGAAAATATGCCACTAAGTGAGGGAAACCAGACACCAAGGGCCACATATTGCAGGATTCCTTTGGTGTGAAGTGTCCAGAAGAGCCAAATGCACAGGGGAAGTAGATTAGGGGGTGTCAGCGGCTGGGAAAAGGGGAACGGGGAGACGACGAGAGTGGGAGTAGGATTTCCTTTTGGGGTGATAGAAACATTCTGGAATAAGATGGCGGCCATGGCCGCACAGCTCTGTCAATATGCTAGGGCCCACGTAACTGTGGTGAATTAAAAGGGTCAATTTATGGTCTGTGGATTGTACGTCAATAAGGCTGGTTTTTGAAGGAAAAAACCTCTCCGAGTTAGGTGACTTCACTTACTCTTGTGTCAACTCAGGACTGAAGGAAAAGAACCCCTGCCTGGACTGAAGAGTAACTAAATTTATCAACAACAGCAAAACGGCCTTCAAGGTTTTTGTGGTTTTTGCAGACTGTTTACCCCCTGCCCGTGACGACAGTGAAAATGTCCTACACAGTGACGGCGCGGACACTGAGGTAGACACGCCTCAGATCAGTAAGAACCGACGAAACAAGTACACGAGGGCCAGAGGGCAGAATAAAAGCCCGTTCTAAGATGCGGAAGGTCTCCAAGCACGCACGACCCACAGACCTTCCCCGGGAGGCCATGCGGACGTCCTGACTGCGGGGAGGGGAGGGGAGGGCTGCGGCGAGCCCCCGGCCGGCGGGGAGGGGAAGCGGCTCCGGGCAGCTTCGGGCCCCCACGGGTAACGTGCACACGGGAACGACCTGAATGGAGCCGACAGGACGAGTCACGCCGACGTGGGGGAGCGAGCGAGCGAGCGGGCGGGCAAACTAATGAGGAAAACTGGAGCATACGCGAAAAACGGTAATCACGGCCCTGAAAACAAAGGGGGCCGAGCTCCGCTAGTGAATGGTATTAACGCGGCCACAAAACCTCGAGCACCAAGTGACCCAGGGACACGCGGTGCGGCATCGAACCTGCCGGGAGGAGGGAAGAACGGCCCGCGGGCACTCGTGGCAGGTGCCCATGGGGCCGCACCACGCCGGGGCCATGCCAGGCTGCCGCCCGCCCGGTGCTGCGGCCGCTTTCCTCGGCCACACCAGGCGGCAGGGGGGCGGCTGCAGCCTGGGGAGGGCAGGTGCGCGTGACCTCGGAGAGCCAGCCTTCACCTCCTGCAGTTCGTGGACAAAATGAAAACTGGAAAGGAAAACATGCAATCCAGAAACACCAGCATAAGCAAGTTCTTAGAAAAATACAGGGAAATCCCACAAAGACAGCTAAAGAAACAAAGCGATTACTCGCAGAGAGCGGGGAGCTGGGTGAGGAAGGATGGCACGGGGATGGCAGGGTTTCCTACACACATGCATGCGCATAATTTAAAAACCCTATGGGTCTAATCTGACGCAGTAACTGCTTAGAGCGGCAAAGTCATCCGTCACCTCAACAGATACAGGAAAACTTGGGATAACGGTTAATATTCTGGTTTAAAGAAACTAACGAAACAGTTCCCTTAGCAAACGGAAAAGAGAAAGGAAGGCCTGTAACTCGACGCGGCTTATCTCTGAGAAGCCACCGGGGCACCGAGGCCCGCCACCCCTCCAGCCCAACACTGCCGGGGAGGTGTTCTAGCCGGTGCGGCAACACAGGGACAGGGAGAAAAAGCTGCTCCTCGGGACAGAAACGAACATGCTCTGGAGACCAATCTGTTAAGACACACAACTTGGATGCCTGGCTGCTAAGCAGGCGTTACCATGGGGGGAAACTGAGGAAGGGTACACACGGGATGTCCCTGGATGATTTCTTACGACTGCATGTGAATCTATTATTTCAAACTAAAAAGTAGAGGAAAAAGAAAGGGTAAGCAGTCTATGAAGAAAGTTCTATAACTTTACTGTAGGACATAATAAGCCCTAAGTATACAGGTGACACACCAGGGACGTGGTAAGATTCAGTATCAGCAAGACCTCCATGAATCCGAATCAGCGCACTGCTGGTCACAAACCCAAACTCATCTTTTGGTCAAATCTGATCAGTTACACTGACAAACAGAGCTGTGAGTCCAAGCAATTCCGGGGAACAAGGAGGTGCAGCACTCACTCTAGTCAAGGCCTATTCTTTTTTTCTTTTAAGTCTTTTTTTTATAAACGTATGTCTTTTTTATAAATGTATATTTTGAAAATGAGAGAAAGAGAGAGCGCGCGTGCACGCGAGTGAGAGAGCACCTGCACAAACACGAGCAGGGGAGGAGCAGACAGAGAGGGGAAGAGAGAGAATCACAAGCAGGCCCCCACGCTATCAGTGCAGAGCCTGACGTGGGGGTCGATCCCACTAGCACGAGATCATGACCTGAGCTGAGATCAAGAGTCGGTGCTTAACCGACTGAGCCCCCCAGATGCCCCAGGGCCCAGTCTTCAGCTGTGCCATTTATAGGAAGCTCTGTCATTAGAAGAGACAGATCACACCAAAAGAACAGAAATAAAGCCCGAATCAGACCCGTTAGAAGGACACAAAAGAAAGGAAATTTCTACTCAGCAGGTAAAAAATGGACAGTCCAACTTAGGAATGCCGGGACAGCTGACCACCGTACAGAAACAGGCAAATCCGACCTCTGGGGTGGAGGTAGGCCTTCACCCCAGCATTAATGACAAGTCTGAGTTGAGAACATGTAAAAACTTGCTATGACCAGAGAAACCCACGGACACGAAGAATGCAAGACTCCCTTAGATCAGACCAGAAGTGGAAGGACACACGCTCAGGAGATAATTCTGCATCACAGTTTTATAGACAAAATACTGAATAATTTCCTGGCGTCAGGCATACGTGTTAAAAGTACAAATACCACAAAGGAGAGACACCCACCAACTTCAAGATAATAGTCACCCTGTGTGGGAGATAAGAGTAAGGGGTAGATGGGAAGGGGGTTCTTTAGCAGTATTTGAAACATTTCATTTCTTTTTTAAGGTAGATTTGAAGACAGTAAAATGTTAATGCCTATTACTTCTGGGCAGTGGGTACGTAGGTGTCAGATATTTTCCGTAAACTTAAAACACTTCTTAGAAAGAAAGCATATATGGGCAAGCAAAGAGAAGCGCCAGGAGAAGCAGAGTCAAAGCTAGATGAGACCTTGGAGGAAGCAGGGAGGGAGGCAGCGCAAGGAAGGTCAAGTGTCAGAATTCACACTGGGAGCACCAATGCTGTCGTCCACGGGGAAGGAGTCAACAGCGGTGCTCGCTGTATGAAGGTCACCTGCCACGGACCTAACACCTGCTCATGAAGGTAACCTGCAACAGATCTAAACTCAAAACCACCCAGGCGAGAAGGGGCAGGAGTGTGTCTCTCTGTGTGAAGTGCTATCATGAGCACGTATTATTTCCAAAAAAGCATTTTTTTTTTTTTTAACAGAAAAGGACAAACTGTGACACCCAAATCAGAGACTGTAAACAATGGCATGCCGTCCTTAGGGGACAGTTATATATACATACTGGGAACTAAAGCGGAGTCTGATCTCCAGGAGCGTCCGCATGTTTTATTTCTGTTAAAAAAGAAATACTACGTAAACCCGCGTGTGCCCTGGCGAGTAAACCTACGGGACACCGAGCATAAGTCCTTCGAGCAGCGAACCAATTTACCCTGAAACGATGTTGTAGTTGAGGGCGGGGTGGTCTCCTGGGACGGGAGGAACGAGAGGCTCCGGCTGCCACTCCTCGATCAATTCTTCCTTTTCCTGCGGGAGGAAAGGAATTAGAACACAGCAGGGTCTCGTCATGGGACAGCGACCGTCCCGTCCCCGTAAGTCTGTTACAAATCAACCAATAAATCACTCCTGTCTGCTTCTGCCGAGGACCGCGGGGCACAGAGGGGCAGCCCGAGGCCGGAGCGCGACAGGCGCGCTGTCCACCGGCGGCCGGGGAGGCGGACCGGAAGCAGCTCACGGTCCCCCCGCGGGCGGGACACTGCAGTCCACAGAGCCCAGGTCGAGGCACTGTGTGTGCGACGCCAGAAGGGAAGCCTGAAAACCACCACTGTCACAGTGTGGGCTGTCCCACGGCTTCCAGGGTAAGATGGCCGCGGACCCCGGGTCTGGCCGAGTCCGGCTCCCAGAGGACTGCCCAGAAAGCTCGGTTGGTCACTCTGTGAAACAACGTGTCTGTGCAGGCACCGCCATGCTCATAAATGAGAACTCGAAACAGCAGGAAGGACCCGCCCATGAAAACGCTGAGCTAGAAACCAGCCGCGTGGCCACCCGATGACTCCCGAGGAGTTCTGAAATGCCAAGGACCCCTGCCCTGGATGGCCCCGTCATCCCGCAACGCTATCAAGAGTGCTCCATGCACGCCAACCCCCCGGGTCGGGACCACGTTGGGGGGGGGGGGCGTCTGCGCTCCAGGTTAGCGCAGCTCTCCAAATACAGGTTCAACTATCCACTGGCCCAGGAAGGTTACTTGCAAGGAGATCTCTCCTACTCCGCTCTAGCCAGGCTTCCAAACCATTTCTGCCCTGAGGGTCATCTGCTGCATGTGCCCGGGGGGACACGGCCTGACCGCCCCCACGATTAGTATTAACCACTGGGATGCAGCAGCCAGGGAGGGCGGCCAGGGAGGCGGCGGGCACGCGTCCCTGGGACAGCTCCGTCTCCGTGCGGCACTCAACGCTGCCGTGCGAGCCCAAGCCGTAGTGCTTTGTATGGAAACCCTCACGGTCACTAGTGTCTCGAAGCACTCAGCTGGCGCGCAGGGAAGCACCCTGGACTGCGCAGGGAAACAGCCTGAGCGACAGAGACCACAGCACAGTCACAACTGCTCTTCCCCTTGCACTGGGGCACAGGTCCTGAGTGCTCCTACCCCAGGGACAAGGATGCACTTCTGGTTCACAAGCGCCCTCATCCCTCAGGCTAACGGAACTCCGCGTGGCCAGTGCCACGTGGCCTCTAGGTGCTTCTGCTTCCTAAGGTTCGCCCAGCTTGGCCTTGAGCTGGGCCCCGTACCATAGAAGGCATCAAAACTGAGTTTGGGGTGGGGAGGTGGGAGGATTCTTTTCAACCCTGAATTTCCTTTAGGCAGAACACAGGGAAAACGTTCATTCGGGTTTCAGAAACAGGAGTGGTTTTCTAAGTAACTCATGTAATCCTGCACACTGACAATGGAAACCCAGAAGCTTCCCTTCTGCCATCTATTCCTAAGACGGCTGCTGGCCTCTAGCCAAGTACAGAGGTCTGTGATGTGGTATTCCTCTCGGTGTCAACTTTAACCCCACCTTCCCCATATTTTGCTTCCCTGACATTTCATTTCCTTTTATTTTTATACACGACAGAAAATATTTTAATATATAAAGTTCAGCTACCACAAATACTTTTTGGAAAGATGTAACCACTATAATCATAAACTGAATAATAGGAGAAATTTAATTTCTTACCTTGACTGTAAGATCAGATCGTTCTTGTAGCTTGTAAGTTTTAGAGAACAGAAGTCTGATTATCCAGAGAATTAGAATTCCTTCCAAAATAAGATGGTAAGCAGGAGCCTAAGAGTGAGTCAAAAACCAAAACAGAAATGAACCCTTCCAAACTCTGCACATAAAATGTAATGTACCTGCCTCCCATGACCTTTAACCTATTACTTCTTAAAATTTATTTTCAAAACTCCTTTCATTTCTACTCATTCCTTTCCCCCGTTTCTTTTTTTAAAATCTTTTATTTTATTTTTCGAGACCAAGAGAGAGTGTGAGCAGGGGAGGGGCTGAGAGAGAGGGAGACACAGAATCCAGAGCCGGCTGCAGGCTCTGAGCGGTCAGCACACAGCCCGAGGTGGGGCTCAAACTCACGGACTGCGAGATCAGGACCTGAGCCGAAGTCGGATGCCTAACCGACTGAGCCGCCCAGGCGCCCCATCCCCATTTCTAATGGTCGGCAATTTCTCCTTCACATGATAAATCTCTAATAGTGCAGCTTTGAAACCACTGTAGGAAAGAAATTTTAATTTTTAAAATAAAACCTTATGCAGAATCCCAACAGGTCAAACAAAACCATCAGACCCTTCAGATAATGCACCTTTCTACTGGTGGGAAAGGGCAGGAATGAACACGTCACAGCTTCCCCAGCCTGCTACCACCCTCATCTACCCCCGGTCAGTCAGGAGAGTTATGGGGAAATCAGTGTCCACAATTCTTAGAGTTTTGCACATCTTACTCCGTTTTCTCTATTTCTGATAAGCCTCTTTAAATCCTTCTAGGAACACGGCTGAAGAAAAAAAAAAAGACTGTATAAATGACTAAAGAGAAGTCGGGTCTTTTTCCTACAGTAGTTCCCCGAAGTATGTGGCGTGTCCCATGTAGCAGGTATACAGACGCCTTACTAGAATTATCCATGCCGCGTCTTCAACTGTACATTCCTAAGATGTACAGTTAACTTTTATGTTTTGCACAACTGGACACACTAAGTGCATGTGGAAGACTCCAGATAGCAACTAAACCCCAGTCAGTTACAGAGTGATCTATTCCACTCTGTAATGATTGGAAAAATCATTTAAAAGAGGCATTTAGAAAGGTAAATACAAATTATTTTGAAACACCAGACAGAAAAAAAAGTGAAGATGATTTACCATAGTTAAAAAAAAATTCAGAACGTGGAGACAGGAAAACTGCAAATTCAGAGGTGAACTTCTAAGTCAACATACAAGTATCTTTCTGACTACGTACAAAGGTTACACACACTATTACTTCTTTCTTTTGGTTTTTCTCAATAATTATATTGCAGGAGGCAAACACCTGCCTAAGTCGCTAAGCATCCCACTCCACAGAGAAATCATCCTCAGAAAAACTGAGATATCAACTGTCTAGTGAATTAATCAAAATCACAAACGCAGCTCCTTCTCCTGGAAATGTTACACCCAAGAGGACACCTGACTCTTGGTCAGTTATGCCGTCTTCAAAAAGGAAGTAACAACATTCGACAGAAAATTATTCATTAAAAAAAAAATTCAGTTTCAGTGGCTCTTCTCTTAGTTACTCTGATGAGCTTAGTATTCGCCATCACTTACACACCTGTTCCGTCAACTGTCTTTCAGGAAGCCCTGGTAAGGTCTGCAGTGGATCTCCCCTGGCAGTAAGCAGCTATGACAAGTTTTTAACAAATTATCAAAAGAAAGCTGAGATTCGCTTTAAACAAATATGAGCTCTATGAGCACAGGGATTTTTGCATGTTTGTTCACTGCACGATCCCTGAGGTCTAGACGTGTGCTGTCCCAATGGCCTCTAGTCACCGTGCAGCTACGTAAATATGCATCTCAATGAAATGAAATGAAATACTTAGTTCCTCACTTGCACTAGACACTTTCCACGTGCCCAGTTGCCGCCTGTGGTTAGTGGCGACTACACTGAAGAGCTCAGATACACAACATGCAGAAAGTTCTACTTGGAGGGGCATCGAAGCTCAATAAATACACGTCAAGTGAATGGACATTCTCTAAGGCTCAAGTTTTGCTATCCTATCACCTAACACGTGAAATAGCTAGCCTTTCAAAACACTCAACTCTTCTGCCTTAAAAAGTCTCTAAGAAGTGTTATCTTTACAAGACAGAAAATGAGACGCATGTGGAAGAATGACAAACCCTTTCATACTCCTAATTCCTAAACCATTCGGCTTCCCTAAAGCCTCGCCCCGGCAAAAACGAACTCCTATCTCCTGCAGTGCTTTCCCCTCTTACCTCGTCCACAGTCCCGAGGGCTCGAAACCCCTAGGACCGTGCCGGACCGAGACCTTCCGCTCCATTCTCACCACCCTGTTTTACCGTCAGCCCCACCTCAGTTCGAGGACAGCCGCGCTCCCGCGCCCCCGCCCACCGGCTCCTTTCCCGTGCCCGGCGGAGACCCTCGGTTCCCGCTCCCGCCGTGCCTCCCCCGCGAGCCCCTCCAGCGAGGGAAGACGAAGGTCCGGACGTGGCCCAGCCAACCCCGCCCAGGACTCAGGCCACACATCCACAGGAGCCGTGCCACCCCTCCAGGGCCGGGTGGGGACCCGGGCCGCCCGGGGCCGCCCAGCTCACCTCGTACAGCGCCTGCACCATCTCCACCAGGACCCACTGCTCCGCGGCGGTCGCCATAGTCAGCCGCCGAGGCTTCCTTCCGGAAGGCGGGTCTCACGTACGTAAAACACAGCGCGGCGCAGCCCGGTGACGTTTAGGGCCTGGGGGCGGGGCTGGCGAGCGCTGGGCACCGCCTCCTGGCGCTTGCGCACTGGAGGAAAGAGGGAGGTCGGGGCCTCAGAGGCGGGGGGTGCAGACCTTGGGGGTCTCACCTGGCGGCCGAGAAGGGTCGGGGAACAGGGGGATGGTTTTTGTGACAGGTGTTCCCCTGCCGCCGTGAGGTGGCCGACCCCGTGCCGGGCTCTCGGGAAGGAGGGAGCGATTAATAATACATGGCTCTGCCCTGGGCAGGCAGTGTTCCGTAATCACAGAGGTCCTCTTATAAATTATACGAGTAACCCAGGAATGCAGTATCATATATTTACAGGAATATAAATGGAAATGTTCACTTCTAATACAGCTCTTACCAAGTGTCCCGCATAGACGAAACGCTTGGCGCCTATTACGCCGTACAGCAGTTGGGTGTGAAATCTAGGACCTTCGCAGGCACCTGCAAACATGGTGTGCGCACACTTACCTGCACTGGATTTCTTAAATCTAACTGGGACACTAGGAACAATATTGACCTAGAGCTTGCTCTTTTTCTGTTCTTTTTTTCTTGTGGTGTTTTTTTTCCCCATCTGTCTATACATCTTGTATTTTTAATCTTAATGAAGAAGACTAGTTCTTGGAATAACGTGTTATCGATACATATTTCTTGTTCCATTTTATTTAAATATTTTCCTGTTGGTGAACACTTAGGCTGTTTTCCACTTTTTCCTCTGTTACCAACAATGCTGCAGTAAACATCTGCGTGTGTGTGTGTGCACGCGCGCGCGCATCTTCCTGTTCCTGTGGGAATATTCCTGAAGTGCTTTCTCAAAGTGGAATTTTAGTCAAAGAGTGTGCCACAGTATTAGCTTTGGAAACGACCGCCAAGCTATTCTCCAGCATGGCTCAACCAATTTAAAATGTTTGAAAGTGTAGTCACACTCCAGTTCATGATGGCTATAATCAATCTTTTTAAAACTTTTGCCAATTCGATGGAGATAAAATGGTACCTCACTGAGTTTTATTTTTTATGCTTCTGGTTATTCATGAGGTTTAACAACTTTTTATTGGCATTTGTAGCCTTTCTCTCAGTCACCAATTCATATTCTTTCCCCACTTTTTTAATTCATTTTCTTATGGATTTACAAAAGCTCTCTCTACATTCTGAATAACTTCTATCTTCCTATTTCATATGTGACATTTGTCATTGGATTAAGGGCCCACTTCAGCTCAGGTCATGATCTCACAGTCCATCGGTTGGAGCCCCATCTCGAGCTCTGTGCTGACAGCTCAGAGCCTGGAGCCTGCTTCAGATCCTCTGTCTCCCTCTCTCTGCCCCTCCCCTGCTTATTCTCTCTCTCTCTCTCTCTCTCTCTCTGTCTGTCTCTCTCTCTCAAAAATAAACATTAAAAAATTAAAAAACAAACAAAAAACAGTGAGGCAACTCATTTTTCATCCTTTGCAATGTGGATAAGCCAAGAATCTCCTGAATCATCAAGCGCCAGTTTTGTTTTTGCTGAACAGTGCCTTCCTCAACTTAGCTCTTTCCTCTCCCATTTTATTATAATCAGCAAGGAGGGACCAGTCCACACCTTCAATGCTTTGCTTAGAAATCACAGCTAATTATTCAAGTTCATCACTTACAAGGTCTGCTTTCCACATGATTACAGGACACGATTCAGCCAAGTTCTTTGCCGGCATACGACGAGGAGAGGACTGCCCTTCCTCGTGTTTCCAATACCACGCTCATCATTTCCCTCTGAGCCTTCTGCAGACATGCCCGTAACATCCGTGTTTACCTCCATTCTGCTAATGATGAGCTACGCGTTCTCTGAGATGACAGAAACCTTCTCTCCCATGCTCTTCATTTCCTTCTGAGCCCTCACCCGATTGCCTTTAAAGTCCCTATTTTTACTAATAGTCTCTTCAGGGGAGTCTAGGCTGTATCTCTCACGCAGCTCAAAATTCTTCCAGTTTCCACTGTCACCTAATTCCAAAGCTACTTCCACACTTGGAGGTATTTGGTACAGCAGGACTCGGCTTCCCAGGACCAAAATCTGTATTAGTTTTCTGATGGCTGTAACAAGTTACCATAAACTGAGTTGCTTAAAACAAGAGAAATGTATTCTCTTACAGTCTTGGAGGTCAGAAGTGCAAAGTCAAGGGTCTGTAGGGCTGCATTCCTTTGGGAGGCTCCAGGGGAGAATCCTTCCTTGCTCCTTCTACTTCTGGTGGCTCCATGTGTCCCTTGGCTGGTGGCTGCTTTGCTCCAGTCTCTGCCTCTGCCCTCATGTGACCTCCTCTTTCTCCCTGTGTCTCTCCTCCGTGATTCTTATAAGGACACTTGTCATTGGATTTAGGGCCCATCTGGATAGTCCCGGATGATGTCATCTTGGGATCCTTAATTATACAACCACCACCTTCCCTTCCCGATTTGACCACCCAATCAACATTGCACAACATTACATGATTATCGTATAATATTGTATTACAACATCGTGTAACAGAGCGTACACCCAATATCATATGGCTACATAATATGGTATGCACCTATGTACACACTGTCACGTAAGTGCCGAACACTACGCTTTTGACTGCTGACACATCCATTTCAAGACATCCATTCCGGGGGCGCCTGGGTCACTCAGTCAGTTGAGCGTCTGACTTTTGATTTTGGTTCAGGTCGCGATCTCACTGTTCGTGGGAGCAAGCCCTGCGTTGAGGTCTGTGCTGACAGTGTGGAGCCTGCTTGGGCTTCTCTCTCTTCCTCTCTCTTTGCTCCCCACCCCCCCATCCTCCCTCTCTCTCTCACTCTCTCTCAAAATAAATAAATAAACCTGAAAAAATCCACCCTGAATAAATATACTGCCAGCTGGATGACACGGCTGCTAGTAAAACAAGCAGATACGGAATCCGGGGGTCAGAGGTCAGAGGGTAGAGTTAGGGTTAGAGTTCCGGTTTCTCTTTCAGAAAGCCCTGGATAACCTAGACACCCGACCACTTGAGTGACCCTGCTTCTCCCCACACCCTAATTCCTGTGCTTGTGCTTTAAGTTCATTAATAAAGAATGAACCCAGGCAGGAAACCCAGGACTCCTCGCCCTTGGACTCTAATTAAGGCTGAGCCCCAGATCTGCACTCTCACTCTCTCACTCCTCCTCTCTCTCTCTCTCTACCTGTGATCTCACAGCATGGCCCTTGGCCCTTGGCCATGCTGTGTGCCCTCCATGACCTGTAATAAATCTTGTTCCCTGAAGTTCCGTGATAGAAGTTGCTGAGGCACCTCCTGCAATCATAATAAGAACCACAAGGGCGGTGCCAGCCACTACATGGGCTCTGCTCAGGGACATGTCTGGGGGGCCTCCGTCCTAGAGATACAGCCAGGTGACTGGCCCAGGCAGTCTCTGCTGAGGGCATCACCACCCACAGTCTGGAGCAGGCACAGCACACAGACGTAGGTATTGTATGTAGTAACGGGAAACATTTTCCAATTCTTTTGCGGGCACTAGGTGGGTCCTTTTGAACTGAAGAATTGTGTCTTTCTTCAGTCCTAGAACAATTTCTTTGATTATTTTGTTGACTATTTCTTCCACATTATTTATAATCTCTCTTTCGAAAGCTCCCATTTCTGGCTGAAAATATTTGCAAACTATACATCTGATAAGAGTATCCAGAATGCATAAAGAAATCCTGCAATTCAATAACAGAAACCCAAACAACCCACATAAAAAATGGGCAAAGGATGTGAACAGACATTTTTCCAAAGAAAACACACAAGTAGTCACTAAGCACATGGAAGGATCTGAATCATACACTTAAATGTGGTTAAAATAGTAAATTTTGTTATGGATGTGTGTTTTACCAGAGTTAAAAAAAACCCTGCTTTTTTCTTTATATGTATACATTTATCTTTTATATAAATTAATTTTTTCAAAATGTCTGATTTTGTTCTTTCATGATTCACTTTGGTAAAATTTCTTTCTTTTATTTTAAAGTTTTTACTTATTCATTTTGATAGAGACAGGGGGAGGGGCAGAGAGAGAGGGAGGGAGAGAGAGAGAATCCCTTGCAGGCTCCACACTCAGCACAGAGCCCAACATGGGGCTCGATCTCACAACCATGGGATCATGACCTGAGCGGAAATCAAAAATCAGATGCCCAACGTACTGAGCTACCCAGGCGCCCTGTTTTTTGGTAAAATTTCTGATGTTGCTATTTCAGTCCACTAATTTTCTCTTGTGCTTATGTAGCCCATCAGACCAGTGGTGTCAACTTGAATTTCAGTGACCATTTCTAGGAATGTTAATTATTTTAAATTCTAGATGTAGAATTCACTTCATCCATCCATCCATCCACCCACCCATCCATCCATCCATCCACCCATCCACCCACTCACCCATCCATCCACCCATCCATCCATCCACCCATCCATCCATCCACCCATCCACCCATCCACCCACTCACCCACCCACCCATCCATCCATCCACCCATCCACCCATCCACCCATCCATCCATCCATCAACAGATACTTCCTGAGTCCTCCCTCAGGCACTGGAGATACAGAACTGCAAACAATAGCGACCTCCCTGGCCTCCTAGAGTGTACACTGTAGCAGGTGGACAGACAATAAAAGGACACAACTAGAGATGTGGTTTAATGTCAGAAATGTCAGAATTAGGAGAGTGGACAGGGCAGGCCTCTCCAAGGACGTATTGTTTGGACAGAACTCAATAAAGGGAGGGAATGAAATCCGTGAGTGTTTTGTGAGTGACGGTGGCCGAGGGAAGATGAAGTGACGGGGAAATGCCTGGAGAGTTCACAAACCCCCCGAGTGTGGCTGGTGTAGGGTGAGGGCGGCAGCTGCTCAGCCCCCGGCAGCAGGGGTGGGGCGAGGAGGGAAGCTGCCCTGCCTGACACGCCATTGGAAGGTAGAGCTGTCAGGATTCGCTGCTGTGCGATGGGAGAGAAAGAGGATCAAGGATGGCCCGAGGTCTGTCGCCTGAGCCGCTGAGTGAACGGTACCACCGTTTTCTAAGATGGGGAAGATGGAAGGAGAGGGAATTGGGGGGTGGGCGTTGGACAGCCACGTGGAGATGTGCTAGGGGCAGGTGGATGTTCGGAGGAGAGGTAGGGAACAGAGATGTAAAGCCGATGGTCTAGTGGCTAGAAGAGATTCTGAAGCTGGAGAGAATGAGTGTAGACGTGGGAGAGGTACAAAGCCTCTGCCCCGCAGTGCCCCGACCTGCTGAGGCAGGCATCCTCAAGACACTCCCGGGTGGCATGCGGCTCCCCAGTGAAGGAGCGAACAAGAAAAAGGCCAGCGTGGGACCACTCACTCAGACTACAAGGGGAGGAGATGCCGGGACGGCGACCTGGGGACAAGCCTACTGTGTGACCAGGTCCTGCTGAATGGGACAGGTCTACTGTGTGACCAGGTCCTGCTGAATGGGACAGGTCTACTGTGTGACCGGGTCCTGCTGATTGGGACAAGCCTACTGTGTGACCGGGTCAGTCTGGATTAGGGAGAACAGACCTAGGTGGGCCCACCACCAAGCAAATTAAGAAAAAGAGGCAATTAACTCCAGAAGAAAAACGTTACAGAAAGAAATCATTGTTTAGCTTAGCAGTGAACAACGCTTTACGTCATTTGGTCACAAAGCCACTCAGAATGAGCTTACAAAATCCGTCAAAACGACACCGAGAAGCTGGGGGCGCCGGTGGAGAGTGGGTGATGGGGTGAGGTGAGACACCCGAATCTTCACAACACTGACGGAGACAAATGCCTCCCCATGTCAATCAGTTTGGGTTGTTTTGGCTGTAAGAGACGACATGTGGCTTACACGAAGGCGCTCAGTGACCCCAAATACCCGGAAGCTGGTGGAGGCAACTCCAGAATTCGACAGTGGCTCAGCAATGTCTAGGACCCAGACTCTTTCTAGTATCTGCTATCCCATCCTCAGCATGGTGGCTTTGCGTCATTAGGATGGTCACCAATTCCAGATGGCCACAATGCCACGCAATCACATGCAGTCAGGATGAGAGAGGCAGGGCAAAGAGTCCTCTTCTCTTGAGTTCTGGGGTTTTGTCTGGAAACCTGATTTTTCCCAGGGATTCTCCAGCATCCTTCCCTTTATACTTTATTGGCCAGCACTGGCCATATGCCCACCCCTGACCATTTACTAGGAAATTACTAGTTACTAGAATTAGCCAACCAATTACGATTCATCTTCCGGGTGTCTGGGCTGGGTCTGTCCTCACTGCGATCAAGGGGTCTCTGCCCACTGCCTGAATTTGCTGGGGTTCTGTTTTCAGGAAAGGGAGGAGCTGGAATTGGATGTGCCGTAGCGTCTGCTGCCCCGTTAGATCAAGTCCAATCCTTAACCACGCCCGTGCCGAGAGCCCCGTCCCCACTAGCCTTTCCTTTCCTTTCCCCCTGCGTCTTGGCACACGTACCTGGGAGGTACACTCTGTATCTAGAATCCTCTCTTCTCCCAGCCGACATCTGAAATATGCGCGCTCCATGTCTCAGCTCAAACACCACTTTCTCAGGGAGCTGTCCGCTCGGCGTTACATGCTTAGAACCCTGCACCTGTCGGCTTCATGTAATAAAACTGAAGTAATATGTGAGCATGTGTGCAATAATGTCTGTCCTCTCCATACTCCAAAATAGTAAGGTGTGACAGGACCTTTGTCACTGTACTCACAAGTATCTAATAATAGATGCTCAATAGTTAGTAAGTAGCCAAACGATGGGTCTGCTCCCTCAACTTCTCCCATACCTCCTTACCCTGGTGCTATGTTCGCACTGAAGGCATTTTTAAAAAGTTATTCTGTATCTTAATCCTGAAAAACTTCAACAGGGTGATCTTAAATTGCCCATGCAGTAAGTTCCGTTTTGTTTAAACAGGAGTTTATTTTATGCTCCGTGAACTTTTTAAGTTTCAGTTCAGGATACTACAAATAGGCAATTTGTAAGGATACAGAATCCCTTTCATCTTTCAAAGTTTGGGATAACAATGTTACCCATTTTTAAAAAGTCCAGGGGCACCTGGGCAGCTCAGGTTAAGCGTCTGACTTCGGCTCAGGTCATGATCTCACAGTTTGTGGGTTCGAAACCCGTGTGGGGCTCTGTGCTGACAGCTCAGAGCCTGGAGCCTGCTTGGGATTCTGTGGCTCCCTCTCTCTCTGCCCCTCCCCCACTTGTACTCTGTCCCTTTCATTCTCAAAAATAAATAAACATTAAAAAAAAGTCCAGATTTACATGACTAAGAGAGTCCCCTTAAGGAAGGCCTAAACTGATAGTTCTAGAAACTAATGTTTTATTAATAAACCCAACCCGCTGTGCTTCGTTCTCATAGTTTATCATAAAGAAGGGGAAACACGGCTCTAAGTTGTGGTTTGTGCTCATGAATATCCCTCCTACACGTACTGGCCTTGTGACCTTGGGCGGGTTGCTTAACATCTCTGTGCCCCAGTTCCCTCAATTGTAAAAAGGGGGCTGAGCGGTTGTGGGAATCGGGCAAGCTGGCACACGCCGCGTGCTGACGACAGTGGCCAGGCCCTGGTAGGTGCTGTCCAGCCCGGCTCTTACTCATCTAGAGAGCCACAGGCTCTCAGTGTAGACTCAACAGAAGAATGGGTTTCAAGGTGTGGACCCACGCTCCACTGCTTCAGCAGCTCTAGGACCCTTGTTAACTTATTTAACCCCTCTAAACCTCTGTATTCTCATCTGTGTAATGGGGGTCCTAACATCCACCTTATGAAATAGGGTTGAATTAAGTCAAGTGTGGCTGTAAGCACCTGGCAAACGGTACTGTTCTTGCCTGAGGCCCCGACCACCCACAGGCCTGAGCACTGAGACTTCAGGGCACGTAGGGCATTCGAGTTCAAGTTCAGTCAGTTTTCAGAAGAAACAACTCAGCCCCAGAAGGAGAGGGATAAAGGGACTTGCTCAAAGGCACCCAGCCAGGGAGAGAGGGAGCGAGAGCAGAACTGTGGTGTCAAAGAGGAGCCGCTCTGGGCTTTGTGACGCTGGGTTTTGTGTCACTATGTTCACGGTGTGCTCTTTATGCAACGGGCTTTCCTTCTAGGGCTGCCCTGAGGTCCTGCTGTCACCAGCGAGGCACAAGAGAAGCAGGGAGAAATTAGCCCCGTGAGCCACTCCCCCTGACCTGTCACTGTCCTCTGGGGGCCCTTCACAGACGGTGGGTTTTCTCCGGTTCTCTGCAGAGGAGGGGCTGATGGACAGGGCAGCTCTGGGGGACCGTGGGGCGGAGGCCGGCCTGGTTCTGAGGCCCCCGTGCTGTCCCCGGGCCAGAAGTCCCAGGTCCTTGGCAAATCTCTCTCTGTTCCCCGTAATGGGCAGAATATGACAGCATTGCTTTTCAGTGAAAGTCTTTTAATCAGTGACCTTTAAATACTGCCATTGTGCACCAGAGGCGTTAGCTACAAAGGGCTCCAGGGCCGTATCAGATAGGTATCTGGACTGTGGAAAAGAATCCCAGTGCCTAACCTCTCTCGAAGGTTACCTGAGCCAAACTGGGTGACCCCGGTGTGGCCCGTGAGTGCGCTGGCCACGGCATCAGAGGGAGCTCCAGGCCTGAGCACTGGACCCTGACACGCTGGGCCGATGGGGGGGTGCTCGCCGAGGCGGCAGGACTAGGATTTTCCTCCCCCGCGTGAAGTGGGGTCCGGGGGCTGCTGCTGAATCAGGCCGACCAGGGCCCGGCGTCACCTCCTGCAAGAACAGAGTCGTATCTGCTTTTCCAGTGCGGACGCTGCTCCGTTCTTCCAAAGGGGACAGAATGCAGTCACAGTAGCATTTCTGAAACTAAAGACAGAATCTGATTTCCTAGGAAAGTTGAAAATGCAGAGTTGACATGAGGTCAGAGGAGTCGAAGGGAACAAAGAAATTGCTCACGGGAAACTTCCTAAGTGCATTGGAACAGCTGCAGTGAGGGAGCCCAAGGGAAAGGCCTGGGGATTGTGTGTGTCCGTCCGTCCGGGGCTGCGTCCCTGGGCTGGGCTGTGCGGGTGGGCTACTCTGGAAGGGAGCCCCGGGGACGCCTCCGTCACACGGCCGTGTCTGTGAGCTGGAGGAGGGGACCTCTCAACCCCACAAGATCTGTGCTTAGTGTCGGGGAGAGCAGGGGTGCCGAGTGGCTACGTGCACCAGGCCAGCCCCGCACAGCCCCTTCCTGCTGTGTGAATCAGGGCTCCGTCCCGAGTCCCAGAGCCCGGTGTCCTCATCTGTCTGCCAGGGGTGATGTCACAAGTGGCCTCCGAGTGTGACCACTGGGATAAAGGAGCTGGCACACACCTAGTGTTCAGAATGGTGCCGCACGTGGCCAATGCTCACTAGACATTTACTATGCTCATGTCCAGAAAAAACCCCGGTGTTTGAAGACAAAACATTTCTACAAAAAATGTACAGTTTTCCTTTTATTTTACTTCCTGTTCTATGTTCTTTTCTTTTTTTCTCTCTTTTTTTTTTTAAAAAAGTTTATTTACTTAATTTGAGAGAAAGAAAGAGCGTGAGTGAGGGAGGGGCAGGTTCCACACTGTCAGCGCAGAGCCCGATGCAGGGCTCGAACGCACAAACCATGAGATCATGACCTGAGCCAAAATGAAGAGTTGGACGCTTCACCCACTGAGCCACTCAGGGGTTATTTTCCAACCAAGTCCTACTAGTCTTCGTTTCATTTTAGATTTGGTGCTGGGAGCTCTTATGTAGCTGTTCCCACAGCCCCTGACAACAACCTCAGCAATCACGGTAGAGGGTCAGTGTAGGATGAGCCGTGAGCTGGGCCACTTAAGCAGGCGGAGGACGAAAGGCAAACGTGGCGGGGGTGGTTGCGAGTGCCGTTCTCGGGAGAGGGAACAACGTGGGCAAAAGCGGGAAGGCAGGGACCGGCACTTTCCGCGCAGTCACCTTCCCCGTTGACCCAAGAGAAGTCAGGGCAGCTCAGATCCCTCTGGAGATCGCTGGAGGCCCAAGTGTCACCCAGTCCTGCTCCACCGGTTGCGACGGGCGACTGGCATTTCTCACTCAGGAAACAGCTTTTGAAATTTAGCATTTCCAACCATTTCAAAACGACTCAGGCTCAGGGAGCGCACCTGTCGTGAGGAGCAGCGGCTGTTGTATGGAAGGGCTGAGTCTCTCCGTTGTACACCAGAAACTGGTGCTACACGGTGTGTTAGCTAACTGGAATTACAATAAAAACTTGAAAAAAAAAACAATCCAATCAGGTCCAGCAGGAATCTCACCGGTTTTTACACATTAGAGTGAAATGTATACCTTACATGCACATCCACACGCCTACACACCCCTGCATGTACGCACACATTCGTGTGTGTGCGCGTGTACTGATGCAGCATCGCACACTACTACAAATACCCCGGTGGTAATCCCGAGATACAAAGAGGTTTTGTGCCACTGTCTTCCTTCCTCCCAGAGCAGGAGAAGTCCACCCAGATGGGTCTAACCTCCAGTCCTGGCTTTTAGGGTCTCCGCAGATTTTTTTTTTTTTTAATTTTTAAAAAAATTAAAAAATTTTTAAGTTTATTTATTTTGAGAGAGAGAGAGAGAGAGAGAGAGAGAGTGCGCGTGCGAGCACAAGCAGGGGAGGTCAGAGAGAAGGAGAGACAGAATCCCAAGCAGGCTCTGCAGCATCAGTGCAGAGCCCAATGTGGGGCTTGAACTCACAAACTCCGAGATCACGACCTGAGCCGAGATCAGGAGTCGGACGCTTAATCGACTGCATCACTAAGATAATTTTTTAATGTTTATTTATTTATTTTGAGAGAGAAAGAGACAGGGAAAGGCGGGGAGAGGCAGAGAGAGAGGGAGAGGGAGAATCCCAAGCAGGCCCCATGCTTTGCTTGGAGCCTGATGTGGGGCTCGATCTCATGACTGTGAGATCATGACCCGAGTGGATATCAAGAGTTGAACGCTCAACAGACTGGGCCACCCAAGGGCCTCTCAGCAGACTTTTAAAAATCCCTGTGCCTTCTCAGTTTTTTTCGCATCTGTCCTACGGGAATGGAATGTCCTCTCGGGTTATCCTGAGTGGTTTAATAAATATGCAGCACGTAGCATAGTTATAGGCAGTAGTAACTGGAGTTTGTTGTCATTAGGAAAGATCTAGTTTCACCGAGGACAGAAGGGCAGGGAGCCTTCATCAGGATGCTGGAGGATGTGCCCAGAGCCAGTTCAGGGAGACCAGGTGGCCTGATAGGGTCTCCAGCCAAGATGGAATTAGACGCGCATGCCAGTGGCTTCATCTAGGTCATCTAGGGTGAAGAAAGCATTCATATGTATCCTGAACAAAAATATGATCAGGACTCCAGGACGTGTTTATGATTTCATCTCCCTTCTTCTTCCCACATTTGTTTGATGACCGAGGGTTTTTTTTTTTAATTTTTTTAATGTTTTATTTATTTTTGAGAGAGAGAGAGACAGCGTGAGAAGGGGAGGGTCAGAGAGAGAGGGAGACACAGAACCCGAAGACAGGCTCCAGGCTCTGAGCTGTCAGCACAAAGCCTGACGCGGGGCTCGAACCCACAACCGTGAGATCATGACCTGAGCCGAAGCCGGACACTCAACCGACTGAGCCACCCAGGCACCCCAATGACCGAGGTTTAAAGGAAGGATTCAGACAATGGCATAGTTCACCCTGGCACAGGGAACAAGTGTGACCCTTTGTTGACTGACTGCCCTTCTGTGCTTGGTGCTCATTCACTCAGTGCCCTCGGGTGAGTCATCCCACCTTTCCTGAGCTTTGCTCCTTTCCTGATCTGTATGTACACCAAGGGCGTTTGAGAGCGCTCGCTAAGATTCCCTATTAGTGTCTCACCTTTGTGGCCATCACAGTGGCCTTTGTCTCTGTGGGTGAGCCTCCGGATTGGTTGAAATGAACTGCATCTACTTGGGAAACAAGGTGGAGTCAGCCAGGTGTGAAATGGGCAGAAGGCAACATAAAAGCACATCATGAGCCGCCATGTTGGCCCAATCAGTAGGTGCTGAGAGAGGAGCTCAAAGAAGTGGTGGTGGAACGAGGGGAATGCTGTGGGGACCCCGAGGGGGGCTCTGAACTCCTCATGGTCCGTATCAGTAGTACCCCTCCCCACTCCCCACACTGTCTTGATTTGGAAAGTCAGCTTATTCTCCATCTTGTACAAAGTGCCCTACAAATGCGAGGCCCAGCCCCTCCCAGGGGGAGCCTGGAAGTCGCCCTTTCATCCAAAATCTGGACGGAATTGGGTTCAACTAGCTTTTTAATGTGAAAACTCTATTGTGTTTTCCTGTAAACTCAAGGTCTCACACAGAATTAATTTTTTTTAAATGTCACAGACTGGAGGAAATTAATAACCACTCTTTCTTCATTCCAAACACATGCGCTTTCAGGTGTGTGGCAACACGATCCTGAGCCCAGAGTGCATCTTGTTTGGGTGTGAAAGGGTGAAGGAGCCAAGGAAGGTAGGAGTGTCCTGTGTCTTTGGAATATCTTGATTAGAATTAAGCGCAGGGTTTCTGGAGTCGAACATTCAGGATCCACAAGGAGCAAGACAAGTTTGACAAGATCACGTTCCCCGTGTGTTAGATTCCTTTGAGCTGGATTTCTCAATAGCAGGTTTGCACAACAGCACTTAAAGCGCTTACAAGATGACCCGTTTTAACGCCGTGTCCCCTGTTTATTCCTCTGATTAAAAGTGGATTTAAATCCTGGAGCTGTGTTTGGTTTTCCCAATCCAAACTACTGTTGTCGACAAGCGAATTCTAACACCTCTTGGAATTCCGGAGGAAATGAGAAGGCGGTTAGGAATTTACTGACTAACCTGCCTGAAACATTTCCCCACTCCCTGTAAGGAAAATAAAAAATGGAATCACCACAAAAATAATTACAGAACAAATGTTGCTCATACCTTTATTATTATGGTTATGTATATTTTTAAATTAATAAACTATATTTTTTGAGTTTTAGGTCCACAGTGAAAATTGAGCAGAATGTACAGGTATTTCCCATCTACCCCTGCATTCCCCAACCTCCCCCACTATAAACATCCCCCACCACAATGGTATATTCATTATGTCTGGTGAATCCACACGGATACATCACAATCACCCAAAGTTCATAGTTTACCTGCAGCAGGATTATACAATCCACGAACTTGGACAAATGTACAATGACCGGTCTCCACCCCTGTAGCACTGTGCAGAATAGTTTCACTGCCCTAAAAATTCTCTGCGCTCTGCCTCTTCTCCCCCATCCCCCGCCCCCTCCTGACAACCACTGATCTCTTGACTGTCTCCCTAGCTTTGCCTTTTCCAGAATGTCATAGAGTTGGAATCATACAGTGTGTAACCTTTCCAGATTGGCTTCTTAGTGGTAGGCATGTAAGTTTCCTGCATGTCTTTTCATGGCTTGATAGCTCATTTCTTTTGAACTCCGAGTAACAGTCCGTTGTCTGGAGGCACTGTAGCTTATTTATCCATTCGCCAACTTAGTTGATTCAAAAATTTAATAATTATGAATAAAGCTGCTATAAACATCCATATGCAGGTTTCCGTGTGGTCATAAGTTTTCAGTTCATTTGAGTGAATATCAAGGAGCAGCATTCTTGGATTGTATACCTGTACTAAATGTAATCAAATACGTTGTGGCTGTTATTATTTTGAACCGTTATCTGTTAGATCAATTACGGATAAGAAAAATAAAAGTTAAAAAAATTTTTAAATGGTATTTATTTTTGAGAGAGAGACAGGGTGCACAAACCAGGGAGGGGCACAGAGAGAGGACAGAGGGGACGAAGTGGGCTCTGTGCTGACAGCAGAGAGCCCAATGTGGGGCTTGAACTCACGAACCTTGAGATTATGACGTGAGTGGAAGTCAGATGCTTAACTGACCGAGCCACCCAGGTGCCCCAGAAAAATAAAAGTTTTTATATTACATTCACTTATTCCTTCTTTGATGCTCTTCCTTTGTTTATGTAGATCTGAGTTTCTTACCTATTTCATTTTCCTTCTCCCTGAAAAACTTCTTTAACATTTCTTACAAAGCAGGTCTACTTACAATAAACTCCCTCAGTTTTTGTCTGAGAAAGTCTTTATTTCTGCCTCATTTTGATACGTAGATTTTTTGGACGTTTATCCCACTGGTGATGTCTGAGCTTCCTGGATCTGCGGTTTGGAGCCTGACATTAATGTGGGGAAATTTCAGTCATGATTGTTTCAAATATAGGTTCTGTTCCTCGGTCTCTTTCTTCTCCTCCTGATGTTCCCGTTACACATGTGTTATAACTTTGTCCCAATCCTGGGATATTCTTTTGTATAGCAGCACATGCTACTATTTTCTTGTAATTTTTAAAAAAGTAGGCTCTTTGCCCAATGTGGGACTTGAACTCACTACCCCAAGATCAAGAGTTGCAAGTTCTACCCAATGAGCCAGCCAGGTGCCCCCTTTGATATTCTTTTGTTTTTTTTTTCAGTCTTTTTTATCTTTGATTTTCAGTTTTGGAGTTTCTATGCTTATGTCCCCAACTAAGAGATTTTCCTTAGCCTTGTCCAGTCTACTGAGCCCATCAAAAAGCATGCCTCACTTTTGTTAAAATGTTTTTGATCTCTGGCATTTCTTTTTAAACTTTCTTAGAATTTCCATCTCCCTGCTTACAATCTCCCTATTGTCTACCTTTTCCATTAAAGTCCTTAGCATATTACTCATAGTTGTTTTAAATTCCCTGGTCTGATAATTTCCACACCACCGCCGTATTGGAGTCTGGTTCTGATGCCTGCTCTGTCCCTTCTGACTGTGTGTTTTGCCTTTTGGTATGGCTTATGATTTTTCTTTTCCAGATAGCCAGGCATGATGCACTGGACAGAAGAAACTCCCAGAAACAGCTTTCAGGAATGCGGTGGTGAGGTGTGGGGCAAGGGAGGCATTCTCTAGCCCCATGAGACTAAGCCCAATCTTTTGGTGAGCCTATGTCCCTAGATTATGACCTCCACCAGCTTGTAGAATTATCCAAATATTTACTTTTATTGAAATCTTTATTTCTCCATGTGGCTTTGAGTTAGTCTTTGACCTTTCATGGCAGCTTGTGGACTACCTTGACCTGTTTTTTTTTTTTTTTTTTTTAATGTGGGGCAGGTCTAGGTGTCACAAGGTCCCCCAGCTTTGTTTCTTTCAGAATGTCTTGATTTCTCTCTTACTTATGAAGAACAGTTTAGCCAGATATAGGATTTCTTGGTGGCAGTCTCCTTTTAGCACTTCGAACATGTCAGCCCACTGTCTTCCAAGTTTCTGATGAGAAATCTGCTTACAGTCTTACTGGTGAGCCCTTGCCCTGTGTTGATTACTTCTTTCTTGCCGCTGTGAAGATTCACATTTTGTTGCTAGCTCTTGAAGGTGTGAATATTATGTGTCTTGTGCAGGTTTCTTTGAGTTCATCTTATTTGGAGTTCACTGAGCCTCTCTGATGTTTATATTCACGTCTTTCTTCAAATTTGGGAAGTTTTCAGCCATTTTTTCTTCAAGGGTTGTCTCTGCCCCTTTCTCTCTCTCTTCTGTTTCTGGGATCCCACGACATGTGTGTTGGTCCTTCTGAAGGTGCGAAAGTTCTTCTGGGCTCTGCTCACTTTTCTTCAATCTTTTCTCCTTCTGTTTCTCAGCCTTGATAACGTCCAGCGTTGTCTTCAAGTTCACGGATTCTTTCTTCTGCCTGCCTAGGACTATCTTTGAATGTTTCTCATATGTTTTACATTTCAGTTACTGTACTTTTCAGCTACACAGTTTCTATGCATGTTTTCTGTCTCTTTATTTATGTTTCCATTTTGTTCACACAGTCCCCTAGACTTCCTGCATCCCCTCTTTTAGTTCTTTGAGCAACGTTAAGAGCATTATTTTGAATTTTTCTATTCTGTTAAGTCTTTTCGGGAACAGATTCTGTTGAATTACTTTTTCCCTAGAATGGCCGTAATTTCCTGTGGGTTTTTTTTTTTTTGTATGCCTGGGATTTTTTTTGTTGTTGTTGTTGAACACTGGACATTTGAATTTAATAATGCAGTAACTGTGGAAATTAGAGTCTCCTCTTTCCCCAGGGTTTGCTATTTTTAATTTTTTTTAAATTGTAGCTTCTCTGTGCGAAGGATTAGCTCTGCAGGGTAAATATTATATCTTCTTATGTGTTTTCTAAGTCTTTCCTTGGGCACGCACTGTCACTTTCCACTGTTCCCTGAATATGCTGTTGTTTTTGAATGTCCTAGTCTTTAATGGCTGGCTCCTGAAGGGAAAAAGCAAAACCACAGAGGGGGAATAAAATGGAACTGGCCCTTGAAGTCTCCTGGATGTCTCTTGAGCCAGAGAGGAAGGTTTGCAACACTAGGGGCAAGAGTGGCCATAATGGCCGCCCACCTCTTTGTCTGCACCTCTGTGATCAGAAGCAGAAGACAATGATCACAGCACAGAGACCCAGGATTTGGAGGACAGAGTCCTTTCTGCCTGCTCTACGCCCTGCAGGCCGTGTGTGAGCTGCTTCAGAAATACGACCACAGCTGCCTGCCACATGGCTGGGGGAAGGGAACGGGTAGCTGCTACTGTGCTAAGAGCTGAAATTGCTCACAATTGAATGCAATTTACCATCCAAGCCTTTCCTGGAAGTTGCAAGTCTTCAATAGACACCAGATTCCTGTTACATCAGACAGACTCTGCCAGTGCAACTGTCGGCCAGGTGGGGAGACAGACTTGTGGTGCTTCCCACCCCACCGCCTTCCCACAGACCTCTCCTGCAGGCCTTTTTCTACAGCGACTGCAGCCTTGTGCACTCCCACCAGCAGCACAAGAGTGTCCCGATTTCTCCATTTCCTTGCCAACACTTGTTATTATCTTTCTCAATAAATACTCTTTGATCAATGAATGGGTGAGTAGGAGGGACCAGAGGAACAGAAAAGAATTGTTGATAGGGTAAAGGACTATGGAAAACTCTATGGAAAGAGAGCACGGGGATGGGGAGGAGCAGCATGGACTGGAGGGTCAGGGTAGGGCAAGGCTACAGGACACTAGGGCCTGAACAGGGGCAAATAAAATGGAAGGCGACAGACCACAGCAAATGGGTGGGCTGGGACAAGGCCACAGGAGGAAGAGAGACTAGACAGACGTGTGCATCAGGGGCCTGTGGGATGCTGGGGCCTGGAGGCCAGAGGCCAGGGCTGTAGCTGAATGTGGCCGCAGCTACACTGACCACGACTTGGGATTCTGTTAAGGAAACTCAAGCCTACCCGGGGGGCAGTAGACCCTTGGAAAACACCACTTTGCGGGACAAGATTTACGGCCGTTTGTATTGTAACAATCCTTCTTTCATCACAGAAAAGGGAGATCTGATAAGCTGTCACCTGGGGAGACGACGAGGCTGGACTCTTCTCTTCCCAAGAGTCAGTCAGGTTGCAGCAGAAGGTCCTAAGAGAACCGAGCACCTTAGCTGTGGGCCAGCCCTTCTGTAGATTTGATGATAGTTGCTTAAAATATGGTGGGTGCACAGGTTAGAGTATTTCTCCTTTCTCCTTTTCCTTTCTTGTATTTGGTGATCTTTGAGAACAGTCAAAATGGGGGATACCTGGACAAGGCTAAAGGAAACCCCAAAATAAGAATTTTCTATCCTCTCGCGGCCACGTATGAGATGACTTCATTGAGCCTGAAATGAATCAAATGGAAAATGATTCCAAGCTTACCCACAACTGTAGGGGAAAAAAAGTTTTAAAAATTCAGAGACGCACCAGCACAAAACGCACATCAGATGAACAGCCTTTGAAGAATCCTTGCGTTTCTGGAACCACTTAATTTGCAGTGTTTAATTTTAGTTATTTAAAAATTTTACAAACAATAAGCCAATTTTCTCTTGGATATACAGTTGTAGGAGTCTTAACATATGTACAGATTACCCTATAAATGCAATCCTACAGCATGTAACATTTTGAGATTGGCTTTTTGCACTCGGTAATGTGTCAAGCTTTATCAAGCTCATGATAAATGATCACAATGTGATTACAATGATTTATGAAGAGAGCCACTACAAACATTTGTACAAAGCAGTGAAAGTCACTGCTTTCACTTACCTAGACTGTAGGCCATATATGGAATGAATACATTTGATTGGCCAAATGGCGTGTGGGTACTTAACTTCTCAAACTTCCCAAGCTATTTTCCAGAGTGGCCGTCTCATTTTGCATTCCTACCAACAAGGTGCTAGAGTTCTAGGTACGCTGTTTCCTTGCCAGACATGATGCTGTTTTTTAAAAAAGATTTAAGCCATTCTAATAGATGCGAAAGTACATCTCATTGTTGATTTAATGTGCATTTCCCAAATAGCTCAGATATTTGTCCATGCGGTAGTATCTTCTTTCCCTTTGCTGTGGTTTCTCATCTGAATAGATCATACTTATAAAAATGTTTTCTGCCTTTGGTTGATGCTTTTTGTTTCTAGGTTGGGGCTATTATGAAAGAATTCGCTATGAACATTTGTGCCCACATTTTGTCTCCAGACCCAGATATTTATATTGTGTTCCAAGAGGTGTCATTCCTGGATCTCAAGCCATGCATACGTTCAGCTTCGGAAGAGTCTGCTACCGAGCGCACCGAAGTGGTTTTATCCACACTCTCACTAGCAGCGTGTGAACGTTCCAAATCTTTCAGATCCTTGCCAACTCTTGGCATGTTACGTCTTTTTAAATTTAGCCATTTTGGTGATTTTGTAGTGGTATCACACTACAGTTCTCATTTGTATTTCTCCGACGAGTATAAAGTTGATGCTGTGTTGTCTTGTCTACCTTTTCCCACTGACTCTACACACACACACACATGCACATGTCTATTATATAGAAAATGCATAGAACAGATATAAGTGCATAGAGATGGTAGGTATGTACTGCAGATTGGCTAGGAGCCCTTTAACAGATACATCAATTACTAATATTAGGCTGAGGCTTGCCTCTTCGCTCTCTTCTTGGTGTCTTTGGACAAATAGCAATTCTTAATTTTAACACGGTCCAACTTAACCATGTTTTTCTTTACAGTGGCATTTTCTGCATCTTATTTGGGGACACTTTGCCTACCTCAAATTAGTCATAATAATTTCATAATTTTCTTTTAAATGTTTCGTTGTTTTACGTTTCACATTTAGGTTTATAATCTGTATGAATTTTAGAATTTATTGACAGTGTGAGGACCTTGAAACACCAAGTCCATTTAACCCCTTTCTGCTGCTCCTGCATTGTCATTTATTTTATTTCCACGTGTATTTTGAAGCCCATATTAGTGTTGCTGTTTAAATAGTCCATGTAGCATAAAACAGTAGATCTATCCACACATTATCCTTTCTGCTTTTCCTTCTCTCCTGCATTAATTACTATATTCCCATCTGTAATTCTTTCCCCTTATGACTCACAAATTCCCTTTAGCATTTCTTTCATTTTTTCATTTTTATTTTTTATTTATTTTATTGATTTAGTTTTGGGAGAGTGCCAAGCGGGGGAGAGTCCAGAGAGGAGGACAGAGGATCTGAAGTGGGCTCTGCACTGACAACCTGACAGCAGCGAGCCCCATGTGCGGCTCACACTCATTAACCACGAGATTATGATCTGAGCCGAAGTCAGATGCTCAACCTCCTGATCCACCCAGATGCCCCTAGCATTTCTTTTAGTGTGGATCTGTGGAAATAAATTCTTCGATTTTTTTTTTCTGTGTAAAACATTTTCACCACCTTCAGTTTTCCCCAGTTTTACTGAGTTGGAACGGACACACAGCACTGTGGTGTAGAGCACGATGATGTGACTTACATGTCTTGTGAAATGGCATCCACGACACGTTTAGTTAACACCCATCGCCTGTTTCTTCCTAGTGATGAGATCTGTTGGGATCTGCTCTCCTGACGGCTTTCCCATCACTACCCGGCAGGGTCAGCCATACCACCCGGCCCCTACTCCACCCCCCAGTACCACCACCTGCATTTCTGAAGTGGATCCTTTACTAGGTGTGGAATGCTCAACGGGTAGTTATTTTCACCGAGCGCTTCAAAGATGTTGTTCCATTATTTTCTCAGTTCCGTAAATTTTGTGAAAAATCCTACTGTTACTCTGAAAGCAAAATGTCTCCCGCCCCCGCCCTTTGTCAGGGACTTAATGAATGGTGTGTCCGTGTTGAATTTCTGGCTTTTATTATCCTTGTACTGTGGTTATGCAGGAGTGGTCCTTATTCTTAAGTATTTTGTGTCAACAACTTATTTTCAAATGGTTCAGAAAAAACATGTTCATATTACGTATATGGAGAGAGGGGTAAGGGAAATGGGGCAAAATGTTAACAACGGTAAATTTGATAAAGAATTTACGGGAGCTCTTTGTCTATTCTTATACTTTTCTGCAAGTTTGAAATTATGTCAAAATTAAAGGGTACCAAATGAAAATATCTGAATAAGACAAAAAACTTATTAAAAAACTTATGATCCCTATTCTTCTACATATACACACATATTCACATATACGGGCATGTATTGGGATGTATGGATTCATATACATATACATCTGAAGGTCCACAATGCAAAGGCTGTGTCGAACAGTCCAGTATCACAGTGTCATCATCACAGAGCCGTCCCTGGTTTCTCCCACACTATCACCCAGAAAAGGGTGTCCTCCTTCCCCACGGCCGACACCATTACACGTGGGTGCCCGTCAAGTCTGCACGGTTGAGTCTTCCTGTGTAACTGCCGCCGGGGCAGGAGCCGCCTTGGAACCCTGGGGCAGGGCCCTTCCAACCCCAGGCAGCAGCCGTTGGCCTGCAGGCAGTGGCTTCTTTGGGCTGTTGGGAGGGCTAGGAACGAGGCTTTCTGACTCCCTGCTCCAGAAAGATCTCCAGGAGGGAAATCCTGGGAGTGTTTGCATCACTATGAGCAAAGAGAGAGCTCCCTCTTTCTGCAGGATGAAAGACTAGAGGCCCCTGCAGGATGCCTCAGGAAGGTACGGAGTCCCACGTCTGCACTTCTTTCCCTGTTAATTCACCAACAATAACCCAAGCACCCTTTCTTATACATCTAATAGTGCCTGCACTCTGCTGAATACCAGGGCTTCTCTATTCAAATGCATAGTTCTCTTTTTAAGATCAATTTCTATTTGCTTCCCCTACAAATTGCAACAGGAGATCGTGCTTGGAAATACAGGTAATCCTATGTTTAAAATACATCATGAAATTAATGAATTTGGAAATCAGCTGAGTTTATAATTCCTAAACATTCTTCAGTTTCCTGATTCATCAAGTCTAAGGTTTTGACTGAGGCTTAAAATTATTACAATTTCTGCAAGCTAACACTTTTTTGGTCTGTATTTAACAATACAGAGTAAAAAGCTGTGTGTCCACAATGTGCAGGCATCAGAGGCATATCTATATAAAATCTATATCTATATCTATATCCTGTTGTGCACATACACATACACATATATGCATACATATGTATATGTGTGTATATATGTATCTCTCTATACATAGCATACTTCTAACATCAGTGCCCATCACATATGCATTAACATCACATTTCAGCGTTCAGGCCTGAGATATTTCCGAACACGTCTAGGCTCTAACCCCTCGGAGCCAGACCCAGTTGGTGCTCAGGACCCCACGCATGACCTCACGCCTGTACAATTTTCAGTTACATTTCTTCCCTGCACAGATCTTGGTTTGTGTCTGAATTGTCTAACCTCTTATAATTGTGATTTGTTTATGGGCACTTGTTTCCTTTTAGTTCCCATAAGAATTTGGTCATGTGTTGTGCGCAGTTTGATTCTCTGATTATTAACACACGGGAAAGCCTACTCCAGGAAGTATTTTCTCTCTTAAAAGCCCTTCGTATCATGTATCACATGTAAGTATATTTGAGATGCAGCCTTATTTCAACAAGTTCCAGTACAGTTACATGTTGTATAAAAGCATCACAGTTGAGCCCAACAAAGTCTCTATAGATAAGATCTGAAGGAATATATTTTGCAGGCACATCAAGTTCCATTATATAGAATCGGTGACATTTCCTCTTACGGTAAGGACACGAGATGCTTGTGTTCTCATTAGTAATAAAAATATTCAAAATTGTGTATCTGGTTTCTACGAGGCACATCTTCTGTAGGAGACTTGAGAAATTTGCTTATTTCTGGTTGGCGCTGATTGTGAGATAGAAGAGGCACTGATCTGTGAAAACCGCTACCTTCGCAGAACTCAACGTGGCCGCTGCAGATGCTGAGAGCAGGCTGCGTTCTGCCCGTGTTTGCTCGAGAACTCTGACAGTTCCATCCCAGCCCCGGTGCTGGGATTTTTTTGGGTGTCAGATCCAGCTAATTATTCACTGACAGTATTTTAGACTCAACCATAGGTTACTGGTTAGGCTGCCATCATTCTTAGGTCCATTGTTTTCTCCTTTCTTCTATTTTTAAAGTTTCTTTATTTATTTTGAGAGAGGGTGCGCACACACACGTGCGTACAAGTGGAGGAGAGGCAGAGAGAGGGAGGGAATACCAAGCAGGCTCTGCATCATCAGCACAGAGACCGACGTGGGGCTTGAACCCATGAACCATGAGATCATGACCTGGGCCGAGAGATGACACTTAACTGAGCTGCTCAGGCGCCCGTTTCCTTCTTTTGAATTCAGTTTTTGTTTTGCACTAAAGAGCATCCTGGAGGGATTTCAGAAAACTCTGTGTGTTGTAAACTTTCTATCTCTTTTCCATGTCCACACACGCTTTGGGGTGTGTCTTTAGTTTCTTTCACACCCGAATTGTCATGTGCCAGGCTCCGAACTTGCCATGGAGTGATGGCACATCATCTGGAAACAGAGGCTTAATGCTGTGACATTACTAAGTTGTGTGAACTATACGTACTGCTTAGAGGTGAGCTGTTTCACAGATGGGCGCACTGTAGAATTCCAATCCCTACACTAATATTTAAGCTAATCTCGAAGAATAAAAAGTTTGGAATAGTGACCTTTCTTAATCAGGTCGGTAAAACTGTCTTTGACTTGAAAGAACGAACGGTTTCTCCAACCACACCATCTGAGCCCAGGAAGTAGTCTGCTCCTGCCCGGTATGTCTTAAGTTGACACGACCACCTCACCTCCTAGGAGCTCTGTCAAATCCAGGCTCTACATTTGTCCTGGGAGCACCTGTAGGGTTTTCACTGGTGACACAAAATCCGTTATGACCCCTTCGGTAGTCTTATGTCAGGATTTACTGTTGTGTGTCTTTCCTCCTACACTTATCGATGCTGATTTTCTTTTTTCCACATTAGCGTTTCATAGCTTTTATTTTCTACATTCTAGCATCAGAGATGAGAAGGATGCTCAGGGCTTGCCCTTAGAAATAACCAAAGAAGTGGAGTCTAAGAAGTTCCAAGTTGGTTACAGGAGCGAGGCTGGGTGTTACAGCCCAGCGAAACTCCCAGGGTGGAAAAGAGCAAAGCTGGAAACCAGGATGATGAAGTTGCTGAACTAGGTCAAAATGTGCAGGTCTCAACCTGCAAAAAGCCTTTTCATATGAAATCTGCCCTGCTGATTTGGGGTGGGGGAGGGGCGCGCAGGGGGCAGGTACCATGGTGGTAAGTATAAAAATAAGAATTTTCGTATGAATCTTTTCTTAAAATTTGTTTATTTACTTTGAGAGAGAGTTGGCACGAGTGAGTAGGAGAGGGGCAGAGAAGGAGAGAGAATACCAAGAAGGCACCGTGCAGAGACGGACACGGGGCTGGAACTCAGGAACCGAAAGATCGAGACCTGAGCCGAAACCAAGAGTCAGATGCTTAACTGAGCCACCCAGGTGCCCCTATGAATCTTTAATACTATGCCCAAATTACGCCCCCCGAATAGTGTATTTTAATAATAATATTAAATAATGTAATTTATAAAGTTATACATTTATAAATTAAATGTAATTTAATAATAAGCAATTTTCCTGTTTACTATTCAAGAAAAGCAATAGTTCTGAGCACCTTCTCAATTTATTCTGGATGTGCTTTAAAACATTGTAAACAGGAGATGGAAATGAACACCTACTTACCTGACTTTGTAGAAAACGCCAGGGCGATGCAGCCATTTGATACACTGGACATGTCAGCCATGCTGACGTTGGAGTTGGCTCTGGACAGAGAGCAAGCTTCCAGACGGGTGTCCCCAGAGGCCACTCCGGGCACCCGAGATGGGTAAGCCCGACTATGCGGTCCTCGGAACAATGTGTGGTCTGGTTTGCAAAGTCCTTACAGCGAAGTCACATGTTCGGTCTCTTCCTGTGACGTGAAGTTCAGTTTTCAAAATATAGAGAGAGATTTCTTCTATGAAATGGAAAGTTATGAAAACTTTGAAAGCAGTTAGGTACTTGTAACAAATGTACTTTCAACAGGCTGTAATTGATTCCAGCATCTCCACAAAACGCTAATAACACTACTGAAAACTGATACATTTGTGAATGAGGTTTCTGTTGTTTTTTCCTTATTTGTAAAATTTCCTTGATTCACAGGCACCCAAATCCTCTTATAAACAACACCTTGTATATGTAGAAAAATAATGTGTAATGAAAATAGAATGAGGGCAACTACAAATTCTTGCTTATTTCCCAGAGATCGTTAACTTGCGAAGGGCCCAGGGATGTTGGTTTCCACGTATTTTTAATTATAGCTTATAATTCATCTTGTATATTGTAATATGTGTATGTTTTTTAAAAGATGCCTCTCCCCATTCTGTTTGCTGGTCATTGGAGAATTTTGGTCCATTCTTATCACAAAAATAGGGCAAATGAAACTCCAACAAAGTGAATGATAACACAAAAATCATACAAAGAGACAGTAATTGTAGCTAATGATACATCAGTGTAGGTGAGATGGTGTAATAGTGCAGAGTAAAAATGAAAAGATCCAAACCGGTGTAAAAATATAAATATGGCATGTTTCCTACATAAACGTGCTTCAAAAGAATCGTTTAGCAGGATGAGAAGAAATACTGCCTCTGAGGGGCACCTTTGGGGCCTAGAAGCCTTATGCACCTGACTGTAGCCCTTAACGTTTGGATCAACTTTAATGCAAGAAGCTGGGTTACTGGAGGCCAAAAGCTGCCCATGTTCCAAATGATTCAGTTATAAGACCAGTATCCTTTAAAGGTGAAAAGGAAAAGACATTTCTCAGTATAAGAATGACGCCGGGTACAGAGCTTTCAGTAACATCTGTGTAGCCTTTCAGAATAAAGACGGTATTTCATCTTATGCTCAGGGCACTCAGTTCACACGTTTGCTCAAAAGCAAGCATGTGGATCAAACGGAAAACCACTAGTGTGTGTGTGTGTGTGTGTGTGTGTATATATATATATTCATTCATTTGCTCTGTGAGTTTGATTCCCTATGAAACCCTGATGCAATTGTCAAATCTCTTTTATTTGGAATGTTCTAAACACAAAATTTGGCTTGACTAAGGATTCTAACAGGATCAGCCCACATTTTGGTTACGTAGGATGCAAATACAGGTCAGGCTCCAGCACTTAGTGCTTAATGACATCTTCCCTCCTTTCTGCCTCTTTTAGTAAAATGAAAGCCCAAGAGAAGTACCAATCCGACGCGTGGTTAGAAATTGAACACCTGACTAAGGGTGAGGAGCTCAGATCTAAAAGGGTGTGGGGCTAACTGTTGCCTAGGGCAGGACCTACTGTGCTCCCCTCCCATGGGGTCAGGGGGCCACGGGAGAGCCAGCTCACCGCTCAGGTGGGAGACCGGCAGCCTGAAACCCAAGGTTGGTGTGTGTGTGTGTGTGTGTGTGTGTGTGTCTACTCTTGATAAACTGTTGCAAGAGCTATTTTGTTTGGTCTTATTTTACACGTTGTAGGGATCTTGCTTACACAGTAAAATCTTGAAGTGGAATCACCTTTTTTCAGTACCATGAAATGGTTCACAGAAATGTCTTGGTAATCGGTAAAACTTCTTAATTTGGTAAACCCGTCACTTCCCGGTGCTGAAATGCTCCCAGTGGGCTCAGGCTGCGTAGGGTTGAGGCGACGCGGGTCTGCATGCCCCAAGCTGTGTGAGGTAATGTGGAGGGACCACGTGCGGCTGGGGGGACACCAGGGAGGCCCACTCAGACTTGCATCGGGATGCGAGGGATCGTCCTCCACTTTTGATTCTTGGGGAACTTGCTGTGAGCCATTTTCAACAATTTATTAACCTTTTCTTCCGTTAAGATCTCCTGGACATTTTCCCATGAATCAGGAAGCTAAGAATGTGTCATACTCTCTAATATATGAATTCCTTAAATTTTCTTTCACTGTGACAGAATTGATGATACGAGAATTTAATAAAAATAAGCAGTGAATGTTACCTTTAATGAAGGGATATTCTTATACAGATGCCATTTCTTATACAAATCACTTAGAGGACCTTCTACGTGTCCGAACTCCCCTTTCTGTTGGTTGCATGGTTCTATGGCTCACACTGGACTGTATCAGGATGGGCTCGCACCAGCTGATGAATATGCTGGAAGGCAGGGAGCAGGCTAATAAGGAACTCAACATAGGCAAACTGGAAAGTCGTGGCTGTTCAATAAATATTTGTGGGTTGGCTTTTTTTTTTTTATTACAAAAAGTAGATGAAGCAGTTACAGAGAACTCGAGTGCCCTTGTGAAGATGAGAAGCAGGATAGGTTCTAATTCAAGAGAGGTGTAAGGAGGCACTGGATGTGGGGTGAGAGACGTGGAGCGTGCAGGTAGTGGTAGCCCAGGGGCAGATGCTCCAGCAAAGTCAAGGCCACGGCCTTGCCCGCTTCACAGCACCACTGGGTGGGGATTGATTGGTGGGAGTCCTGATGGGCTCGACATTTTTTAGAAGGAATCCAAAAAGGAAAGGCCATATATTATCGTCATGCTTTATGAAGTTAACATTTTAACCTAGAGTTTTATTTTTACCATTATTTTGCCTCTGAATGCTGCAGAGTAATAAAATCCAGTTCAGTGTTCTGTGACATTTCTGAACACACCTCCTTGTTTGACTATTAAGCAATCGTGTTAAGGATTTATAGCTGAAAAGTACTTTTCTGGCAATGTCAGTTGCTAAAAGGTATGCTTGTTAGCCAAAGTCTAAATCTGTGCTTTCCCATCTCTGATGGTTAAATGGAACTTTAATCCTACTTTATGACTTCATTTTAAATATATTATATTTAAAATTGGTATAATTGGCAGATGATAAGTATGGAATTTCTTTAAAATTCCATACTTTGAGGAGGGGCATCTGGCTGGCTCTTGTAGACCATGTGACTCTTGATCTCAGGGTCATGAGTTCAAGGCCTGCAGTGGGTATGGAGTCTACTTAAAAAAAAAAAAATTCATTGAGGAAAAAGCCTCATAGTTGGGTATTGTATTCCATCTAAATAAATAGTATGTTGATACAATGATACAAGTTTTAAGTATAACTAATATTCTATACCTGCCCATGTTCTTACCGCAGATAACTTAGGTTGGGAAGTGCACACCAGGGACCTGGGAGGAGTGATGGGAGGTTGGTTCCTGGGGAGGGAACCAGCTGGCACGGAAAAGCAGCCGTCCTCTGCACGACCTCATTTCTGAAATCCCCAGGGGTCTTCCAAAAATGTGTTAAGTTTTATTTAGATGTGATACTTTTGGGAAAAAAGGAAGCGATCTGACACACAGGAGTTAAATTCGTGAAAAATTATATAATTTATTTCTGGACTTTCATCATAATTTTACCACAAATTTGCTAAAAATGATAGTTTCTTTGGAGATGCAGGATTCTTAGATATATATTACATGTGTTTAATTTCTATGAATCTGATTTATCAGATCACCTCTGAAAAATACAGTCTGTGAATAATTATAAATAGATTAAGGCTGAAAAAGCCATGAATATTAGTTTTAATTGTCTAGGATAAAACATGTTTGCCATTGTCTTCCAGGGGCAGTGCAAGAGGACCCGAGGTCACGCTCCGTGGAGCTGGGTGACCCAACCACCGCCGCGGGGGCTCAAGACGAGGTAAGTCCTAGCTCCTGGACTGTGTTCTGCAGACTCTGTGGAAGTAATTGATGTTCTCAAGGCCGCACTTTGCTCTTGCACTAAAACCGTTTCAACATCCTTTCAAGTGAGAGGCATGTGGGCGAGATGCAGGGGTGGTGGGGAACAAGGCTGCAAGTTCATGTGAGTTGTAAAGGCATCGGTGTTAGGATTGAAATAACGAGCACAATACGTTACACGGTGAACCATGACATGTGCAGGGAAATGCGCGCCTGGCTGTGCCGTCCACTCAGGGGCAGACCAAGCCTGGCGGGGTCACGGCCGTCCCTCTCCGCGGGGGGCTGCACAGGGTAGGACTGCCTCACCGTCGCCTCCGGTTTTACACCCCACACAGGACGCGACTGTAGAATGTTCCCGTGTATGGAACGGTCTGTGTCACAGCGCGGTTGTGAGTTTTGCGCACGAGGAGCGCAGAGTGTTCAGCTGTATTTCGGCACAGTGGCCCGTTCCGTGAACATATGGACGTTACCTAGTGATTCTAGTGTTGAGGAAACTTCGGGTATGTGCCTGGCTCCGGTCAGGAAAACAGGAGCTGTAGCAGTTATTTTTAACAGAGACATTTTATTTTATTAATTTATCTCTAAACAGCTTTGTTTAGGTACAATTGATATACAACTGATGTAGATATTAAACGTATACAATTCGGTGACTTGGGACACATGTATACACCTGTGAAACCACAATCAAGGGAACTGATATATCCAATACCTCCAGAAACTTCCTTGCGCCTCTTTTTTGTTTTTGTGGTAAGAACTCTAGACGTGACAGTAAACACTTCCATAGTTTTTAGGTGCACGATATGACATTGTTCCCTACAGGCACAATGTTGTGCAGCAAATCTCTAGAACGTACTCATCTTGCATAACTGAAACTTTATGTCTGCTGACTGACATCTCCCCATTTCTCCTCCCCTCCCCACCCCTGGCAACCACATTCCACTCTCTGCTTCTGTCACTTTGACTATTTTACTTATTTATTTTTTAAAATTTATTTATTTTGAAAGAAAGAGAGCGTGTGCAAGCAGGGGAGGGGCAGAGGGAGAGAAAGGGAGAGAGAGAATCCCAAGCAGGCTCCATACCCAGCGTAGAGCCCGATGCGGCCCACAACCGTGAGATCATGACCTGAGCCACAGCCGAGAGTCGGACGCATAACCGACTGAGCCCCCCAGGTGCCCCTCAGTCTGACTATCTGAGATTCCTCGTACAAGTAGAATCATGCGGTATCTGTCCTTCTGTGACTGGCATACTTTACTTAGTACACTGTCCCCTGGGTTCGTCCTTGTAGTAAAGATATTTTAAAACGGAGTGTTGATTAAACAGACATCAGAGGACTAAAAAGGCAAAAAGCACACAGTGAGGCACCACAGAGGCAGCGATCGCAAGGAGCAGCTACCACTTCTGGGGGAAGGGGTTGGGGTTCCCGAACCTGGAAGGCTGGAAGACAGGGCTGGTTCACAGAACGCAGAAGGAAATTGCAGCCTGGGCCGACTGTCGCTGGGAGGCAGGGCTGGAAACACCTGAAGTCAGAGGTTGTCGCTGCTGATTCCTGGAAACCACTATGGTCCCCCCACCACGGTCCACCAGTCAGCATGGCGCTGTGGCACCCTGGCTGGCAAATGACATCTTGACCTGGGACTGTCGTTCAGTGGACCCAGCAGTCCCTGCTTCTAACCTGTGGTTAGCTCCACAGTCAGCAAGTATACAATGGGAATACACATACTCAAAAACTGGAATGACCCATGCGTGATCTCCATAGCCAGGGGAGTGAGGGTAGAAAGAGCCAAATGGAAGCTTTGAGATGTTCCATCTAGGACAGGCTTGAAGGCAAAACTCTAAGTGATCCTTAAGATCTCTGCTGCCTGGTGTAAACATGCTGTACATCCCTCCCCTGAGAAGGGGCAGGACCAGAGGAAATGGGATAGACCGTCACTCCCATGGTTAAGTCACTAATCAGTTGACTCTGAGTGAATGAAAAGGGAGATTATTCTGGGTGGACTTGACCTCATCTAGTGAACTCTTTACTGAAGTTTGTGTCAGAGAGGCATTCTCCCATTGACCTTGAAGATGGAACCTCCATGAGGTTTTTAAAAAAATTTTTTTAATGTTTATTAATATTGAGAAAGAGAGAGAGACAGAGTGTGAGCAGGGGAAGGGCAGAGAGAGAGGGAGACACAGAATCTGCAGCAGGCTCCAGGCTCTGAGCTGTCAGCACAGAGCCCGACGCGGGGCTCGAACTCATGAACCGTGAGATCATGACCTGAGCTGAAGTTGGACGCTCAACCGCCTGAGCCCCCCAGGAGCCCATGTAGCCTCCGTGAGTTTTATAGCTGCAAGGATATGAAATCTGCTAACAATCACGAGAGCCACAAAGAGGACCCCAAGCCTCAGATGAGACTCCAACGCCTTGATTTCAGCCTCACGAGACCTTCACCACAGAATCTAGCTATGCCACGCCCAGACGCCTGGCACGCAGAGCTGGGACAGAACGGACGGGGACTGTTTGCGGTGACTTGTTAGTCAGCACGAGGAAACTAAGGCACATAGTGAAACAACAGCAGTGCCGTGTCCTGGGGCAGCCGCAGAGCGCAGAGCGAGGGTCTGAGAAGCGCGGGGCCGCACCTGTCGTCACCAGTCCTCCTTCACCCATGGGTTCTGTGCAAAAGCACGTCGATCTCGGAGCGTGCGGTCGTTTACTGAAACTTAATTAAATGGTGCTTCCATATCCCGTATCTGGTATCTTAAGTGGAGAAAAAAATCTCACACCTGCTTTATAGTGATCTATCTTAGAAATGCTTTTTTCCCTTTTATGCCAATTTCTTAGTTCCATTTTGTGCGCATATTAATGATCTCTCTATGGGTGCTTTTAGCTGATAGTAATTATAAAACAACATCGGTTTTCATACATATAACTATTTCAAAGATGTTAAAATGTAAAAAAAACAAAGTGCATCTTATAGCTCATAAAATATGGCCATTTGGCAAACTCGAGATTGCTGCAGGAAAACGGCAATGAAATGTGGCACACCGTATTTGGAAAATAACCAAACAGAACTTCTGGAGATGAAAATCATATGGATATAATTGGCAGGAAAATGAATAGAGCAGAAGAGAGAATCTGTGAATTGTAAGACAAATCAGAACATGATGGAGAGAGAAAATAATGGAAAACACAGCAGAAAGGATAAACATAGCAGGAGTGAGGTAAGAAGTTCTGGCCAGTATTTGGTCCAAGTTCTGAGAGCCAAGTGAAGAGAACAGAGCAATAGTTGGAAATATAATAGTGAGACTTTTTCGGACTCAGGAGTAGACCCACAGACTCAAGAAGCTTAGCAAATCCCAGGCATGACTGATGAGGATAGATGCACATCTAGATACACAGTAAAGCTGCAGACTTACATCTGAAGTTGTCCAGAGTAAAAAAAAAAAAAAAAAAAAAAAAAAAAGATAGATTACCTAAACATGATAGCCGATGGAATGATACCTGACTTCTAACAATATCAACCAAAGCTAGAAGAAGAAAGACATATTCACTTGCTATAAGAAAATCTCGTCTAGAGCCTAGAAATATATGCACAGCAGAAGCATCTTTCAAAAATGAGGGTGAATTTCTTTCACTTACAGGCAAACGAGAACTAAGAGAAGTGAATCTGTCAGCAACACAGTCTCACCAAAGGAAATTCTAAGGAATGCACTTTAGGCAGAGAGAAACTGGTCACGAAGGATAAGTTTAAGAGAAGAATAGAGAACAGAGAAAGTGGTAAACATATAAGCAAATGTAAATTAATATCGACTAAATAAAACAGTGGTAATAATGTCAAGAGGATTAAAAAACAAAACAAGATGAACTTAAGAATGGAGACAATAACATTTAATTCAGGAGAGAGGTAAGCAAATTTAAAATATTCCAAGATCCAGGTATTGACCAGGAGGAAGGGAAAGATTTGATCACATTTGGATTTGTGGGGTTGACTATGCATGCTTACATTTCTAGGGCAAGTACAAACAGAATAGAGACAGTATGAAGAAGTTCAAAGGCAAAAACAGCAATCATAAACAGAGTCTGCTAACCTAACAAGACAAGAGAGGAGAGGAAAAGAAATAGCGAGTAGATGGGACAAATGGTGAGCAGAAACCGAGATGGTGGAAAAGTCTCAGTCACCAACTAACCAAACTGATTACAAGTAAAGAAAATCCTCCAGTGACAAAATAAACATTGTCAGTGTAGATAAAAATAAAATATAACATATACCCGTTCATGAGGTAAACCTGTAAATTTCAGCCATAGAAAGCATTTTTAATTTTTAAAAATTATTTTTTTTAATTTTAGAGAAAGAGAAAGAGAGGCAGAGGGAGAGAGAAAGAATCTTACGTAGGCTCCACGCTCTGTGGAATCCAACAAGGGCCCTGTCCCATGACCATGGGATTATGACCTGAGCCAAAATTAAGAGTCAGACGCTCAATCAACTGAGTCACCAGACGCCCCAAACTATAGAAAGCTTTAATGTCACTCACTGATGGACAGAAGGCTGAGATGACTATGTAAATATCAGATAAAACCTAACACACCCAAAAAAATATTATTGGAGGTAAAGAAAGTCACTTAATTATGTAATGAAAGGCTACTTTTACCTAGAAGTCATACCAGTTTTAAATATATATAGACCAAAGAGTGTGCCTTAAATATGTATCATATGGGAATTGACAGAAGTACAAGGAGAGAGAGAGACAGATCCCTGGCGAGAGGGCATTATTGAGTAACTGATAGGACATATGTGAACAAAATGATTATAAAACTGACCTAATGCACTAATACAGAACAGGACACATAACAGATGCTGAAAGCACTTTCTTCTTAAAATCACAAAAATATTTTTTAAAAATGAGTGGATGGTCCACAAACTCTCAACAAATGTCAATGGGTTGGACTCATGGAGAGTTAGCTATGTTAGAGTCACGTTAGAAATGAGTACTCTAAAAAGAGAGTAAGAAATAACATTTTTGTAAATTATGTAAATTATGTAAATTAGATGTAAATTAAATACATTTTTAAGTAAACGCTGAGTCAAAGGAGAAATTCTAATGGAGATTAGAAAATAGTGTGGACTGAATAATAACAAAAACATTACACATCAATATTTGTGGAATGCAGCTAACGCAGCACTTAAAAAATGCATATGCCTTATGTACATAAAATATAATGGAAGAAAGCCTGAAAATGAGCTAAGCATCCATTTTTAGAAGTTACAGAAAAAGAGCAATTTAAACTTGAAGAGAGTGGAATGCAAAAAATGATAAACTTAAAGAAAAAATTCATGCCTGATAAAGAAAAAGTGACAAAATTGAAAGGAACAGTAAAGCCAATAGTTTCAACTTGATAACACTAATAAAAGTGACAAAAGTGTGTGATGGTTCACAAAGAAACAAAAATAGGAAGAAAAGGCACATAAGGCCAATATCAAAAATGATAAAAAGGACATCATATCTGAGGCAGATAGTTAAAGATAATATAGTACAATAATAACTTTGGACTATTTCAAAATATAAAAAGTTGCATATCAATAGATAAGAAAAATTTGGACAAATTATTAGAAAATATCACTTATTCAAATCAATTCAAGAAAAAATATGAAAAGCCTGAAAATTCCATAATTATTTTTTAAATGTTATTTATTATTTTGAGAGACAGAGACAGAGCGCGAGCAGGGGAGGGGTAGAGAGAGGGAGACACAGAATCCGAAGCAGGCTCCAGGCTCCGAGCTGTCAGCACAGGGCCTGACACAGGGCTTGAACTCACGAACTTCAAGATCATGACCTAAGCCGAAGTCAGACGGTTAACCGACTGGGCCACCCAGGCGCCCCCCGCCCCCATAATTATTAAAGAAATTGAATCTGTCGTTAAATATATTTCCACAAACGAAACTCCTGGATGGCTCAGTTGGTTAAGCGCCTGACTCTTGACTTCAGTTCAGGTCATGATCTCAAGCGTTCGTGAGTTTGAGCCCTGCATCAGGCTCTGTGCTGACAGTGCAGAGCCTGCTTGGGATTCTCTCTCTCCCTCTCTCTCTTCCCCTCCCCCGCTCATGATCTCTCTGTCTCTCTCAAAATAAATAAAAAACTTAAAAAAAAAAAACCCAACTCTAGGCCCAGATAGTTTCTATCGAACATTGAAGAAGAAATAATTCCAATCTTACTGGAAATCTTCCTGAGAATAGAAAAAGAAGAAACATTCCATATGACGGTTACTTTGTGTGTCAGCTTGACTGGGCCACAGGGTGCCCGGACATTTAGTCAAAACATCATGTGTGGGAGGGTGTTTTTTGATGAGATGAATGTTTGAATGGGCGGAGTAAGGAGCCTGCCCTAGAACTTCATCATCACCAACAGGCCACTTCCGCTTGCCCTGAGAGGCCTTGCCGGAAGGCTCTGCTATGCTTTGCAGACCTTGCTGAGTCTCCAACAACAGTCTCAGGCCTTGTGGACAGAAAGCCTGTGTCGGCTGAGAAACAGGACTCCTGAGAGCGCATGCTGAACCAGGACGCAGTGGAGCGAGAATTGATTAAGAAGTGAGTGAAATGCTGAAGGAAATCTAATTACGGTTACTTTTTATGGAGAGTATGATGGGGTTGCAGCTGCTTGTCCACGGTTCTATTCTGATGAGCAGATAAACAAGACTTTTCTTCTTGATCCATCTCTAACCCTGCATTTAATAGACTGTGCTTTTGCAAACGGAAATAAAATACTTTTCATTTTTAAAATTTTTATTAAAATTTTTTAAATGTTAATTTATTTTTTGAGAGACAGAGAGAGACAGAGAGAAACAGAGAGAGACAGAGAGAGAGAGAGAGAGAGAGAGAGAGAGGCAGAGCATGGGCAGGGGAGGGGCAGAGAGAGGGAGACACAGAATCTGAAGCAGGCTCCAGGCTCCGAGCTGTCAGCACAGAGCCCAAGAACCTAAGATCACAACCTGAGTCAAAGTCGGATGCTTAACCCAGTGAGCCACCCAGGTGCCCCTAAAATACTTTTTAAATTAAAAAAGAAAAGGAACCAAAATTAGGAATTTAGAAAATCCTATCCACACTGCAAAGGAGAGCACAGCAAGGGCGTGGCTGACCCGCCGTCTGATAAGAGGTCACGGCTGTGACTCCTGACTGTGAGGAGCCGTCTCAGCAGAGGCCTGGAGTGGAGACCGCATGAACCCGCACAGAGGCTGCCAGTTTGAAGGGAAGGGGGCAGAGAAAGGCGACGGAATGAAGGACTGGATCCGGCGGGGCTGGAGCACTGTGAAGGCGCACTGTTTCTCAAGGAAATGGAAGAATGACCCCGAAGGCATTTCAGAGAGCAGAAGGGGGGGCCCTCTTATCACAGGCTCAGGGTGACACTCTTTCCTCCTTGTTTCAGAGGGCAGAGTAGCTGCGGAGTAGCAGGTGGGCCATGGTGGCAGTGCTGTCACCTCACTGGGCCTGGATGGTGGGCCACGGAGCCCAGCAGGATTGTTCTCAAATCTTATGATCTACCGGAACTTGTCTCGCTGGGTTTTGGACTTGCCTGGGACCTGCCACCTCTTCCTTCTCCCCTATTTCTCCCTGTTGGAATGGCAAGGCTTCCCCCAGGCCTGTCCCACCAGTGTATTCTGGAAGCACATAACTTGTGCAGTTTCACAGATTCGCACCTAGAGGGGTATCTGCATCGGCATGAATCTACCTGCAGTGTCTCCCAGACCTGACTTAGGTGATCCTGAGACAAGACCCCGGACTTCAGCCTTAGAGGTGTGAAAAATACAAGGTTGTGTCTTAACTGAGAGCAAGAGCACAGCCTTAAGTTTTAGCCACAGATTTAAAAGACTGTTGAGGGTAAGCCTACAATCATGATGCTCCCAAGGTTGTTAAACTGTATACAACCCAGAATTTTGGCTGAAAACATGGAAGTATGTTTGAACTGTGGTTCTGAATTTTAACCAGAACACGCATAGCTTCACCTGTGCTGATAGCAATGGTGTTCCTTGGAACAATTCAAGGAGTATATGCATTGTTTTCAATGTATTTCGTTGTTAGCGCCCAAAGGTGGACTGTCTTGGTGAAACACCAAATCTGACCCTTCGAATCTCAGCTGTTCAGTGGGAATTACTATGAAATGCTGAACATGAAGAATTCTTTAAAAAAAATGGCTGAACTGAATCCAGTTATATACATAAAAAAATACAGCATGACTGATTTGGTATTCTCCTAGTAATACAAAATTTGACACTAAAAAATGAATAAGCATAACATATTAGAAGATTAATAAATAAAATCATATCATTTCAATAAAATCATAAAACTATCTGATAAAATTCACTATCTTTTTAACGTACAAAAAGAGAACCCCTCAATCCAAGCTAGAAGCAGAAAAGAACAATCTTAATCTCGTAGAAGTTACCAGCAACAGCCACAGAATTTACAACAAAAGAGTACTTTTAACGGTAAAATATTGAAACATTTCAATTTTTACATTTAGGGGAAAGATAAAGATGCTTGCTATACTATTTCTATTCAATATAATATGGAAAGACTTTTCAACCTTAATTAAAATTTTCAATTTATTTTAAAAAGCTTAGCAAGATGGTTGACTTGCTAGTATATACACAACACATAGAAATATTTATGGAAATCATTATACAAAAATCAATATGTGAAATACATTGTGTATACAGAATATACTGAAACTACTATGTCAATACACAGAAATCAGGTGGATTTCTATATACTATTGAGAAATTTAATTAATTACCTTTTTTAACAGATATCATTAACAATAGGATAAGAAATCAAGTATTTAGAAACAAATCTAATAGTAGCTAAAAAAACTCGAGGAAGAAATATTATTAAATTGTAAAGAGGGACATTTAAAAAGGCCTAAATTAAATAGAGAGTAACACTATAATCCCAGATGAAATGCCTTGTACTATAAAGATCTCAATTATCCCTTAACTAATAAAAATAGGTTCAACCAATATTCTATCAAGATTGAAGATTCAATAGAATATAGAAAGATTCAATATAACCCTGATAAAAATTTTAATTTTTTTCACCATGGAACTTGGAATATATATGGAAATGCAAAAGATCGAGAAAATAAAACTGTTTTTGAAGATCAAATTAGCTGAGCTTTCTCTATAAAATGTTACAATGGAGGCACCTGGGTGTCTAAGTCAGTTGAGCATCAGACGCCTGATGTCACCTCAGGGCATGGTCTTATGGTTGAGGGATCAAGCCTGGCGTTGGGCTCTCCGCAGGGCACAGAGCCTGGTTGGGATTCTCTCTCTTTCTCTGCCCCTCCCCTACTCATGCTCTCTCAAAAAATAAAATAAAATAAAATAATATAACAGAAAATAAAATGAAAATGTCATGATGTTAAAAACTATAGTAATTAAAACAGTATGGTATCGGCAAACGCACAGACACATAGACCTACAGAACAGAACAATATCCAGAAAAAGAGGTATCTATGGATACTTGACTTATTATAAAGCTAGCACTGCGGAGCAGTGGGAAAAGACTATTAAAACATAAGCCTCACAGTGGAGAAAGATCCTTGTGATGCAACAACTAACAAAGGCTCATATCCAGAATATACAAAGAATCTTAGGTAAATAAGAAAAAGTCAGTCAACTAGGAAGGAAGTGGCAAGAAACTTAACAGGCAATTCATCAAAGAGGAAATCCAAACAGACAAGAAGCATATGAAAAAGTTCTAAGCCTCATGAGAGAGAACCACACAGTTCCTGGAATGCTGGAAATAAAAACACAGCAAGGTGAGGACTGGTGAGTATGTGGGGCAGTGAGAACTGCATGGACTGTAAGTCCATTCCTAGAAATACACTAGGAATCCTGCACATCCATGCACAGGAAATACATATAAGAATGGTCTCTCTCTCTCTTTTTTGAGAGAGAGATAAAATGTGAGCGGGTGAGGGGCAGAAAGAGGGAGAATCTCAAGCAGGCTCCCGGCTGTCAGCGCAGAGCTGGACGCAGGGCTTGAATCCACAAAACTGGGAGGTCATGACCTAAGCTGAAATCAAGAGTCAGATGCTCAACCGAACGAGCCCCCCAGGTCCCCCACATATAAGGTTGTTCTTAACAGCTAAAACGGGAACAAACCCAAATGTTGATCAAACTGGCAGTGAATAAGGGAATTGTGGTGTTCTAGTATAATGAGATACC